>JAEMWC010000747.1:320000-335000 GCA_016490735.1 Pachyseris speciosa | reverse complement strand
ACACACCTCTGGTGAAGGGCTAAGCCCTATGGTTTGTCTTTCAAACGACTCTTTGGCACTTTACTACCTACGGCCAATGCTTATGGCGCCCGAAAGGGAAATCAGCCCAGCCGCCCGGGAAACACAAACTTGGCGAGGAAATAGTTTTGAGGCCGTCCTTCTTTGCCGCGCGCACTGCTTGCCATTTAAGTTTGAAAATCGCACAGGGAATTTTCTTTCACATTGTATACAACAATGATTTCTGTTCATCCCTTTTCCTTCGTAAGTCATGCAGTAATTTGGTCACAGAAGTTTTCCCGTCCTGAAAAGCGACGCAGAAAAAAACAGTGCTGGTAATGAAAATCCCGCCTACACAAAGACGTTCCGTTATTGTCTGTTAGGAGTAGTACAAGTGTTTTTCTCTTACAAGTTACACGTCGTATCCGCCTTGCGGAAACGAACAAGTATACGCTATATTTTCAAATAACGGAAACGTATTAGTTCACCTTGTGAAATGTGTAAAGACCCTGGAGCAAAGTTGATTGCTATGTGTTAAGTTTTTGTTCCTTGTGATCAATCGAGGCAATTTTTGCATAGAGATCAAAATGAATGGCAAGCAAAGTTATTTGTGAAAAAATGTTTGCTATAGAAGCTCAAGTAAACTAACGCAAATTTGGAGCATATGTCACAAGGAAAAGAGGAGTCCTATTTGACCGTATTTCCAGTCATAAATTCACCGTATAGTTGCAGCGCGAACCCATCCGGCTTATTGATTTGAATTACCGTAGTGAAACTACAAACAAACGCTGTTGAAATCCAAGACGAAAGCCGCACACTACCCTTTTGGAGTTATAATAACTCCAACAGTAGTAACTCAGTTAACTTAACTCCACATCATGGGGGTTATGTCCTGCTTGTGTCAATTTACAGAGATTTTAAAATACTATACTTGTGTCGATTTACAGAGATTTTAGTGGATAAAATAACCATAGAAAATCTTTGTAAATGTCAAATTTCCAAACATTCTTCAGAGATTTTGTAAAGTCTGTAAATTTTTCAGTTTTCCTTCTTATTTCAGCAGTTAAATTTCATAATCATTTCATAAACATTCTAAAAAGGAATATCACAAAAAGTGTATAAAATATCTATAAAAATGATTTTACAGATATTTTGTATGCCATATGTAAAAGTAGGTTAGATTTGAACTCTCACAAAAAGTCTGTAAATTTAAGATTCACAGACATTTCCTTAACTCTGTAAATGGTCCAGATTTTCCAGTGCAAAACACAATGCTGTGCTGCGCAAACTGGGAAACATTTGTTGCGAACACAAAATTTTTCTGAAAAAAAAAATCACATACATTCTTTTGTGTCTCGGACACAAATTTTGTGTCCGCAACAAATGTTGCGCGGGGGCTAGCAAGGAAACATTGTGTTGGCAACAATGAGTCCTCATTTACAATTGCCCCAGTCTTAAGGCCCCGTCCACACGTACCCGTTTCGCTTGAAAACACAGTTTTTCCTTTTCGGATTGGCCTTCTGTCCACACGTATTCGGTAAAAACGGTTACCGAAACGCCACTTTTCAAATTCACTCCCCACAGTGAACTCGTTTGAAAACGCCGTTTTGTTGTGCTCCGGTAGATTAACACAAAACAAACCACAAACAAAACAGCTTTATTTTCAACATTTGTACAAATAAAAATTCGCCGGCCGGCAGACAGCAAGGGCTAATCTAGGCGGGCCAGACTTTCAAATTAACTAAAGGATAAAATATCAGTACAATTGGAAAGACATTAAAAAAAACGATAAGAACGGAACTAATGAGAAGTAAGGAAACAAGAACAATAATAGTACAAGTTTCAGGAAAGGAACAATGAAGTACAGAAATTTAGGCTATTTAAAAGTCTTACTTTTTACACATTTATAGGCGTTTCAATATAATTATTTCCATTTTCCTAAATGTCCAAGAGGAGTTGATTATTTTTTTTGTGTGGGCTACCTGTGGTAGCTCACACTATAGTCATCACGTGACGTCCCTTGGGAGTAAGGAGACCAATCAGACAAAAGGATAACATCATCCTTACAGTCGAATGTAGTCCAATCCAGGCCCCAAGTGTATATTTTCTCGTTTTGTTTCCGTTTATAAGGCATTGACCATCGAAAGCGGTGTTAGAACGTTCTGCGCGAAAATGGTCATTGTCTCCTCAAGAGAGCAAAGTAAGTATCAGGGCTTGAATTCATAACAAATTCCACGTATACAGCAGTGTAATCGATCAAAGCATATGAAATTCAACTTATCAGGCGATAAAGTTACAGCTGAAGTCAGGGGCACCCAACGACAAGTTTCGGTAGATATCTGTTCGTTGGAGAGTAATTCGCCTGGGGTTTTCGGCGCCGATTAAAGAGTGCACTCGGATTTTCGTAATTAAAACGTGGCCTAAAAGATTCGCAATTGGGAAAGCATAGCATTTTCGGAAGGAAAATAGCTCCCGAGAAAGCTCGTAGAAAGTTCATTTCAGCTTGCATTTTCTCAAAGGAAGATTTTGTTCCCTAACATTTTCGGGAAATTAAACTTTCAGCTAGGGAATCCGAACAGATGAACTTCTTCTAGCTTGAGAGTACCTATCTTTCGAGTTAGGAACCGAGTTGGGAACCGAGTTAGGAGCCGAGTTGGGAACAGAGTTAGGAACCGAGTTGGGAACCGAGTTAGGAACCGAGTTGGGAACCGATACATTGATCGTCTTTGTACTAGCTAAGCGTGCCGTCAGTTCCGATCAGCACTTTTCCTCGTAAAACTAGAGGTTTCGCCAGGTTAGAATGCCCTGGCCGGCTTACCCTTCTAGCAGAGGTTCCTTTCTGGCAAGTCTTTAAGCACGTACGAAGTCGTTCGCTTCTCTTGTATTTCGCGTAGTCGGCTTGTTGACTTCCCCGAGAGAAATCTCTGCCAAGAGCCGCTTACATATTCGCTGAGCAATGAATGTTAGTGATACGAGGAACGGGGAACGGGGAACCGCAAACGAGAGTCTGGGAACAAGTGTACAGCGGTAATCCGCCCAAAATTCAAAATGGCGGACGAGATTCGGACGAGAAAACTGAGAAAATATGGAGCTAACTTGCCGTTTGCAGTGTAATCAGACGACTCGTATTCCTGGGTGAGAATTTGAAGTCGACGGTTCTGCAATGGTTGCCACCATTTGTTTTAGCGATTCGCTTTTTCCCTTCCTGAAATCGTCATTTTACGCCGGATCTCGTGCACGAAAGCTAACGAAAGTGTTCGTATAGCTCAACATCATCATCAGCAGAAAAGTAGCGAGGAGCTGAGGTAACAGATCGAGATAACACAAGTAACGTAAATTGTAGAAAACTTAATAAACGGTATATTTATTCAAATTACTGCATGCAGAGATACATAAAATTACCACTGAACAACGAGTAAATAAATAAGCTTGTTTGTACAAATACAAATATATGAAATAAACCAAAACATCAGGAAATCCTGGGTTCAAACAATTTACGATTTTACATCAGGAAATGCAAGTTACAATATAACCTTTTAAACAACAGCGAAAACCAAGCATTGACAGACCTTTAAAATAATATTATATTTTTAGCCGGTCAATTGTCTTGTTTGGAAGCCCCTCAAAAGAGCTTTAAAAACATTTTAAAATAGGAAAGATATAAGGTTTCAACAGCAGGTTAAAAAAAATTGCCTTTCAATGAAAATAGCATTTCTCTTCTTGGACAATATTTTCCATCTTTTTAAAAATCATTCTTAAATGACACAACTTACTGTCATGAAAATCAACCACAGGGTACCCAGACAATCTGATTATGTAACCCTTTGTTTTTCATAGTAAATGAATGGGATTTACCATATAGTTTTCATGATCTAGCAATGAATTGCTATTAAATATATGTATTGACCAATGTTAAAGAAAAGTTAAATTGCCTTACCTGTGGTGTACTGTCATCCTTTTACCTCAGAAGTGATAATTTTAAGCGATTTTGATGGGTTTTGATGGGCCTAACGTGTGGTTATGAGTTCACCCTTTAAGAGCGCTAAAAGCATCCTCTTACTCACCTTATTTCATTGCAATGGCTTATCTCTTCGTGCAATTTGCAACCTTTCTTCCCTTCCCGTACAAAGCAAGTTGTTTGGTTCGTGTGTTTTGTTTTGTTTTTCTTGCTTAGCGATATGATTTTGTGAACTCTCTACCGGGTCTTGTCACTGTGCCCCTGACGAGAATGGCAGACCTTATGAGCCGACAATTTGTTGTACTTTAAACTATCAGTCTATACCTTTTGAACACTTTCTTTAGTGAGCTCACTAAATTATAATCTATAGGAATATACCAGATACAAATTCAAAACGAAAACTGTTTAATAATAGTAACTCCGAGCGTTAAATCAGACTCGCTTAGTCAGGTTTATCCTTGTGCAGTATTTATAAACATTCAAATTCTTTCGGAGTATTCACCCGTTTCCTCTTTTCTAACAGCTCTCAAAAACTGTTTCTGACAAATTATGTTTAAAGAACAAACAATCAACCATAAATCCCTTCCTTGTTGCCCTGATCGTCTGTTCGGCTGGACGGTCGTTTCTTGTTCGGACGATTGTTTGGCTGTCGGTTTATTTTGCCTTTCGGTCATTTCATATGTTCGGTCATTCATTTTTTGGTCGTCCGGTTCTCTGGCCATTTGGTCGTTCAGTCGTTTTGGTCCTGATTTCGGCCGTATTCCGGTTCGTTTATTAGCTTTTATTCGAGTGGGTTTGGTTTGGGATTTTTCACTGGTTTTCAAATCCCCGTCTAAAATGATAAACACACAATATAATATATTAAAACACAGAAGGGAAAGCCCCTTTTTTATCATTTAAAACCTGGAACGCTTTACTTCCCTTGTGTTTTAATATCAAGATGGCAATTTCGACACAGTAGGACTTAATGCTACTATATTCTAACGATGTACTTTGTACACGGTAAAAAACGATTATATTGTGTTTTGAATGGTGAAGATACCTTCGTAATTTCTTCCTGCTTTAAAAAAAGAGGGCGGGCAAACATCGTCAGGTAAGATTTGCGTCATAATCTCTATAGTAACTTGATTAGGAGCTAACGCATGCTCAACGGGAAATGTAAGCGGCTCGTGGCAGAGATTTCTCTCCGTGACGTAAACAAGCCAACTACGCGAAATGCAAGAGACGCGCACGACTTCGTACGTGCTAAAAGGAAAAGTAATGATCCGGGAACTGACACTAGGCTAATACAAAGACGATGTATAAAATCAATGTATCGGTTCTCAACTCGGTTCCCAACTCGGTTCCTAACTCGGTTCCTAACTCGGTTCCTAACTCCGTTGTTAGTTTATCTCTTCTAGCTTATGAAAACATCACTTTAAACAGACTTCAAACACCACAAGGTACTCAAAAATGCCTTTCTACAGCTTTTGGTTGATTTGGCTCGTTGGGTGCCCCTGTGAAGTTAACGCAGCGAGCTGAGTCCACCTTTGCGACTCATTTGTACTCACTAGAATGTCAGGGACCAATTCACATCATCGTTTGCTGATAAACGTTTACTATCCTCACTTTAAAATTTGTATCAAGCGTGGTATTTTTTTTTTTTTTTAAGGAAAACTTGTATTTGTGGTTGAGAGGCACTGCACTAGTTGTTGGGTTTAACTTGTGTGGCGAATAAATCAAGCGGTGAGTAACTTTCTCCCTGTTTACCTTCATTTGACTTCAAGGTCGTCACTCGCAAATAAATTTACCCTCTTTCAACTTTAAAAGGGCATGTTAAGATCGGCAATATGTTGAGGTATGTTGGAGAGAAAAAAATATTTGCGTGAGGTCAGCGCAGTGTTTCCGGTCACACTTCACTGAACTTAGCTGTCAGCAAACAAACACTGCATACGTTTTGGCTTGTTTTACATCTTGTCCTCCGAATATTCGTTTACAGATAATTATCCATTCTGTTAGCCTCAAAAAGGCCTATTTAATGTAGACTTCGAAAGAAAAACAAGATATCAACCTGTCCTGGAAAATCTCATCGTGTGAGAAATACTGCCCATGTCACACCTTCAATCTATCTGAACAAAATTCTCCCGCACATATCCTTGTAAAGTTGTGAAGAATTTAATCCAGTAGAGTTCGTCCGCGTGAAAAGGTTTGCCGAATTTTAAGAAATGGTTGGAAGCACCGCACATGCTCTTCTTATCGGTGAATCGATCGGTGAGATATCACGATCGCTGTGACAGTTCTATATTTAGAAACAAGTCTTCGAATTCTCGGTTTTCACGGTTTTCACGTGACGTCAGGAAAAAAAACTGAAATTAAACATTTAGATTTTTACCTTCATCAGGTTAATGGCATTTTTAAAGTAATATCTGCTGGCCTGTTTTCAGCTAAGTAGCACGCTTTGTTTTGAAAATAGAGCAGGGTGAATTTCGATTTTTTTTTTACAATGCGTGACATTTGGATTGCTTCTGAGAAACATGTCACATACACGGGAATATCGATCCGCCTCGTATTTTGAAGTTCTGAATAACCAATATGCTGAGAGAAGTGTCTATGCGTATGTTTTCAAGCTTAGCAGAGAGAAAACATGTTTTGAGAGAGCCTAAGGAAACTCCAGATGTTGCCATTTAATTTAGAGTCAAACAACGAATATGGATGGCAATTTTCGGCGCCTTTTTAAAAATATCCCTGGCGTGACATTTCCGGTTATCTCTTATCTTACAGCAAGGTGTACTTGTCTAAAAATATCTTGCAGGCGGTGATACCCCCCAAAAAAGTTCATGCAGCGGAAATAAAATAAGTGGGCTTCAAAAAAATTCATGCATCAAAAAGTTTTCACCCACCCCCTTCGTTTTTTCTAATGGTCCATCCCTAACCTCTGATAACTTCAAATATAAAGTACGAAGAACCTTTCTCATTTCTAAATGGCAGCCCACACAAGTACCCTAAGGGTACTTATTTTCTTCTGAATGCACTGGTGCCAGCGCCCTTTTCATTTTCTGAGAAATATTACAAACAAATAAATGGTATGGCTACTAAAATGGGACCCAAGCTACACCAATTTACTCAGTTACGCATGCGCAGTTGTTAAGAAACTAACCCCCTTATTCATCTGTACTGGATATCGCACGCGATGGATTCATTACCTTTACTTCACTGCTACTTCGTCTTCTTTCAAGCCTAATAGCACATTTTCAGCATTAAAACTACCTTTGATAAGCGCGCGTTAAGACGAGTTAACAATACCAGGCTAATTTCACAGCCTGTCTCTTGGAGTGTTAAATGACTAACCACAGATCGACAAGACCTCGAAGGCTCTGGGTTATACACCGAATGCAAATATGGCGGACCACTGGGTCAGCGCCTGGGACGACTCGCATGAAAGCGAGGCTACTCAGGCTTCGGTGTTTTGTTTTGACATCTCCAGAACATCTTGCTTCGTCGTCGATTTGGTTCGTTTTGTTTCGCCATCCCCACGCGTTTTTGTGTTCCTGAATGCCACCAGAAGGGAGTGAAATCTTCTACAGAAGAGAAAGTGTTTTTGTCAGTTTTTTCCCGTTCGCCTCTGAGGGGAAAACAGACGAAGGAAAGGAGTTCACGATCGCCGAAGGAATTGTTTAAGTTGAGCCTGGCAGATCTTAGAAAATGTGTAAGTGATCGCATTTACCTACGAGTTGTTGTTATTTGGCTCAATGCCTTTACTGGTTTCAAAGACGGGGCAGTTGAAGTTCATTCGCTTGGTTATTACACCGTAGTATTTGTTTCGTGCGAATCCGTGCGAGGACGGGTTTAACGAAAACTTCTATTGGGACAGAGGATGTCTTTCGAGAGGAGCTTTTCTTTACCCTGGGGAAGGTACTGGCCATGCAAATCGTGTTGGAACACCACCAGACACCACATAAGCTCGTTATTTAACCGATTTTTCTAAGATCTTCTATCCTGAAATGATGATGTAGCGAACAAACTCTAGTTCCCGCGGCGATCGTGAACTCCTTTTCTTCGTCTCAGCGAATTGCATTAATCCACTATTTTCCCTTAGAGGTGAACGGTGGAAGATTTTCATCCTTTCTCGAGGAATTCAGAAACACAGCAACACGTAGGCAAAGCAAAATAAACAGACCAGATCTGCAACGTACCGAGACTTTCCTGCAAAACAAAACATCAAGGCCTGACTAGCCTCGATTTCATGTAGCTCGTCCCGGGCGCCAACCGAGTGATACGCCATATTTGCATTTGGTATATACCAGGACGTACAAATGTTCTGTGGTACAGCGTAAAGTAAAGTAAAACTTTATTTACACTGGATAGCCCACTCAGCTCTAAGGCTAGTCTCCATAGGGCCCTGTATCTTAAAAAATTAATTTACATTTAGAAATGTCTTGCTCGGCGGCAGAACGTTTGAATGTTTTCACTCTTCACAAAGTTTAAAGGGAGTTCGTTAAAACTTTTTGCGTCGGTAAAAAGAAAGGTCCTTTTCCCATAATTCTGTTTAACGTTTGGTAGGGATAGCCTCATACTTTGCCTTCTGGAATAATTGTGAATGTTCCAAAATCTAGTAAAGTATAATGAAAAATAACTAGGAACTAATGAGTGAAGACAGAGAAAAACGAGTTTAGCCTTGTGGTAAGAGCGTCTGCTGGAAAGAATCGGCCAGTGCAGCTGCTCTATTGCTTCAGATGAGCGAGAGCAACGTGTGATAATCCCTGCAGATCTATTCTGTAGGCGCTGTAGTCGATCTATATCTTGCTGTAGAAGGTTACTCCAGACAATGTCACAGTAATCAAATATACCAGGACGTACAAATGTTCTGTGGGACAGCGTAGTCAGCTAAATAGTCTCCCAGAATAGTCAAGGGAGAAGTTTAGGATGAATCGAGGTACCAGCAGTACGAATAAGCAGAAGGCATTAGACCACATATTAAAGACAAGAAACCAAAGTGACGTCACCAGTCGATGTTACGAAAGGAAGTTCGTGCATGTTGTCTAGTCATTTTAGCGTTTTCGCTTTGACGGGCGAAAACTATTAAACTGTGCAAAGGGTGGAAGAAGCTCAGTTGCGAAAACGGATTAAAAAAACTCGGATACGTGAGGAAGGGGCTTAAGACTGAATTGGAATCTAATACCGTTCTCCCTCTAGAAAATGCTTTGCACATAAAAAAAACATGATTTCAAGGATTATGCCATTTATATTAGTCTGTCACACAAAATTGTAATAATTTTTTATCCATAAAAGACAGAAACTAATATTACAATGACAAGATTTAGTTTTCTCGCTCCTGTAGCATGCGGATACAGATGAGGAGGATGGAAAAGGGAAAGCTGCCTCCATAAATTCACCTTGCTACCGAATTATGATAACAAATTCTTTGTGTCTGACATTACGTCTTTCCTAATTGATTGCGTCTTGTTCTATATTCATGAGGTGACGGTTCGAGCACATTCTGTTAAATAACACAAAATTGTAAAAGATATTATCCATGAAAGACAGAAACTAATATTAAAATGACAAGATTTCTTTTCTCGCTCCTATAGCTTGCGGATCGGTATGAGGAGGATGGAAAAGTCGAAGCCGCCGCCATAAATTCACCTTGCTACCGAATTATGATAAAAAGTTATTTGTGTCTGACATTAAGTCGGTCCTAATTAACTGCGTCTCGTTCTATATTCACGAAGTGACGGTTCGAGCACATTCTGTTAAATAAAAACCCTGTATATTACATAATACACCATCTTAAGGAGCAATTCGCAATTGTCCCCCCGTTGCATCTTCGAATATGGCGCTGAACTGCATGCACTAACTATCCGCCTGAGCTTGGTTTTTAAAATAACTACAGTTACTGACTTAAGCTAAGTTTGCCAGCGAGCCTGCATTTAATTAGTAAAAACCGGCTCAGTATGGCGCCAGATTTAAAAGGGTAAAATTGAATATAGAAACGATCGTGAAAATTGGTTTGAAAGAAAATAAAACAGCGCTTTTAAGTTTAATGGAAGACATGTTCCGACATACTTATGCCATCTTCAGTTGCAAATGTTCGTTACAATTTGAATTTTAACTGTATACAGTCTCATATTACAAGGATTAACTATTGCTTGAATAATAATGAAAACAAGTATAAAACATGAGGTATTCAACTACGTACAAAACTTACTAAATAGAAAGGGTTAATCCAACATGTTGTAGGGACTATATCATCCAACGCGCATGCGCGAGTTGGTACAGACGGTGTTTGCTGCAATATTTTTTGAGATTTTCCTTTGGTAGAATTATTTTCGTGGAATTGTGATGTCTACTAGCGGCGGTCGTGGTGCTGGCAGCGGACGAAAGACAATTTACGACAGCAACGCAGCAGTTCGTTCGCGTGAAAGAAAAATTATTTGGAAAGGTTTCGAGCGTGCTGGTCTTATGTCCGTTGAAATCATCGTTCACGACCAGTTTGCAGAGGCAGCATCGATGGGATTGAAAACAGCAGGGCTTGGAGATTGTTAACTGGATGACGTGGAGAAAGGTAAGAACCAGATTGTTCGGTTCTGCTGAAGAGGTTCTCTCTGAGCCATTTATTTCTTCATTAAAGAAAAGAGATTCGCCGCTTCAACGAGTCGCACACTGTCGAGACGTCAACCGGAAAAGGTTTTTACTTGTTGAAAACACACGCACGCACAATTTTTTTATGCGCTGTTTTTATCAAAACGTTCGTTTGATCATCGCGTGGCGTTCGAACCGTCACATTTCCTGAGGGACTCAAATAGACCACATTCAAACCATTAACTGGCAAATCATCTACATTCAATTGATTCAACATCTCATCCTCTCTCTTAACAACAACAATTTATTTCCGGTAGAGCAATCAAGCGCGACTAATTAGGGGTGTTTCTCGTTTTCACAGAGTTATCGGGCAGGCGTTTTCTCTCCTAACGCCTCCACCCCCCTACCCCCCCCCCCCCCCCCCCTCAACTCGTGCGATTTAGTGAAATTCAACGTGGCCCGGCTTACTCGAGAAATAACTCTCGTGCCCACCGAAAACGCCTGCACTGCTACCGTGGAGACAACAGAGAAGATAAAGACGTAGGGGAGGGTGTGAATGAAGACCTCTTGTGATTGTAATTAAGTAGACAGAGAGTTAGTTAATAATAATTAATTAAGCTGATGGAAATACCGTGTATAAATAAAGTTATCTTATCTTATCTTATCTTATCTTATCTTATCTTATCTTATCTTATCTTACCAAGGTCAAAGGGGTGGTGATGGTTGGGTGGAAGAAGTGAATCGGGCTGAGGATGATTCCAACCCATTTGACCTCCTACCTGACGAATTACTGGAAATGATTATCTAACACTTACTCTCTCAATTGAGTAGAGGGTCGTTTGTTAGGGCGTTTGCTCGATTGTACATGTGTGTTTGAGATTCCATCGTATTATTATGCAACACCAGTGATTACACCTCGATGGAAACATCTGTCCCGGATACAACAGCGTTATCAGCTTAATACGAAAGTATGATAAGGGTAGCGGTGTTGCGATTTAGCTAAAAGACATATTATGTAGCAAGAAGTAGACTCAGGCGTGGCTCGAATTGTTGTTTTTTTTTTTTTACAGGCCTCCTCCGGTGGTTATACATCCGACGCATTAAGTGGAAGCCATCACACTGCAGTCCCAGTTAGGGCCTGTTTATATGGTCTCGGGTACCCGAGACAACCCTCCCCCCGAGTTACCCTGGGTGAGCTTTTTTTCCACTTATTTCTTTGAAAAGGTCTGCCAACTGTTTACATGAGATGGGCGAGACAACTCGGGTAGGCGAGACAACTCGGGTAGGCGAGTTGTCTCACCTCGGCAGGTAGGGTAACCCTGGCAAGCGGGACAACTTTTACTCATGTAAACACTTTGTCTCGCCTACCCAGGACGAGACGGCCGAAAATTAAATATGCGCGTATGCGAAAAAAAGTTATTTTAGTCCAATTTTTGAGTTAAAAAACGCAAATTTATTTCAAGGAATTACATTTTAAAAGGCAGTATTACCCACAGTGATCAGATAGAGCGGGGAAGAAACTGATTCGGAGCTAAGTACGAAGCTAAGCTATGTGACACGTTGTAAAGCTGATGGCTCACAAGAAGTATCGAAGCAAAAATGAACCTAGGAAGGAAATTTTCAATCAATATTGACGATATTCAATCAAAGAGCGACCAAATACAAAGAAAGAAGGGCAAATGAGGATTTGTAAATTTGAGACGTGCTATGAATAACTATAAGTAAGGTCAACTTTGTCTCGGTCACGCAATTCTCATTTAAATGCTCGGTAAAGTTGTCTTCTAAATCCTACTTGACAAAAATTTTAGTTCTTCAAAAAAGAGCACTTAGATTTATATTTTCCGTAGAGAGATGTGAACATGCAGTCCCTTTGTTTATTCATGCCGATATTTTACCTCTAAATTTTCTTTATTTCAAATCCGTCTGTTGCTTAATGCATGATATACGAAACCGGAAAGTACCTAGTAACATTTTAAACCTATTCAGCGACACTACCAGTATTCACTCTTATAACACTCGGTCTTCGTCAGCAAATAAATTCTATATTAAGAAATCTAGGTTAGAAATCCAAAAAAGAGCTTTCTCAAGAGTAGGAGCTAAAATTTGGAATGAGATGCCAGCATCATTAAGAGAGCTCCCCAAGAAACACTTCCAAACAAAGCTCCACTCTTTCCTTCTCGATATTCTTAAGAAGTATGATGACTATATCGATATTTCCCAAATTACCTCTGCCCTAAAAACGTACAATTGAACTTGAGTTCTTCATTCAAACATACCTTGTAAGAGTCATTGAACTTGTAATTTATGTTAACGATTTAACGATTTAATGATTTGGTACAATCTGTTTAAAAATTATGTAAGTCTCCTCTTGTAAATTCATTAAATTTTTGTAATTGTTTTGTATGACTGTTCCGCCCAGACTAGCAATGCTATTTGCGGAACAGTCCTTTCTACGCTGAATATTTATTCTATAAATAAAAGTTGTTGTTGTCTCGGGGAGGAGGGTTGTCTCGGGTACCCGAGACCATATAAACGGGCCCTTAGGTTCAACTGTTGACATTTGTTTTCTACGGGCAAAGTAATGCCTCTCGGTTTAAAGTTTTATGCCAAGTTAACTCTGTTCACTAACTAGCAGTGGCTTGAAAAAGTCAATATGTCCTGTTTGTTTGTTTTTTGTTCCAGTTCTAGTACCACTTTGGCTAGTGTTTGATATACTAGATTTCGCATTTGTTTGATTCGTAATCATGATGACGAGTTTTAACTTTATTAATCTGCCTAACATAAAAATACTTTATATCTGTTGGACCGCGCTTGCCCCTCCAATGTTGTATCAGAACATATCATGTGTGTGCCGCGAAGGCTCTGAAACCCTGATCCTATTTAAGGGTAAAACAAACGAAAATTGATACCCTATTTACGGCCCAACCTCGAAAAAAAAAACCCGGAAAGAATCAGCGTTAAACAAAAGCCGGATTCGTCAGGCCAATAGGGGACGATTCAAACAACGGCTTACCGCCGATGAAAAACACAAAATTTTTCATTTGTCTTTCGTTTGGTTGGGTATATTTTAGCTGATACAATTTAGGCACCTTATGTAAGGATCACACAGGGAACACTATGCCAAAATGGGCAAACATGATATCGAGAACCTCAAAAACCATACCTATCCCCCGGTACATACCTATATAGCCCATATGTGGGAGTACCCCCCCCCCCCACCCCCAAACCCGGTGAGTTATTTTATTACGTGTCCCGTTGATTTATTACAAAGCCTATAGTTACTACATATCCGGTCAATTTATATTACAAATGCGGTGGATATTGCAAATCCTGTTGTTTGTTACAAATCACGGGATACAACTGTAGCAAATCATCGAGGTCAAACAATGGCATAACATGCATTGCGAACTGTCAACATTTGTTTGATACTTGCACATAATTAGGCTATAATTCGGTGTCTCGTTCCATTTTGAGCAATTTATAGGCGAGACTTCTTTCTTCGATTGGTCTTTGCGATCAAGTCAAACACCATTTGGTCAAACTAAATTAAATTATTTTTGTCGACAGAAAATAAAATTAATACACCTTATTCCAAAATGGCGGCCAATTTAATATTCTTTTGTTTACATGTTAATTCTTTGCCTCGTCAACATGTACAAATACAAAAGAATTTTGAAGTGAAAATGAGGCAAAGCGAGCTAATTAATATGCAAACAAAAGAATAATAAATTGGCCGCCATTTTGGAATAAGGTGTATGTAGCGTAATAAAAGGGGTTAAAGGGGGTTAAGTTCAAGTTCGTTCGCTTAATTCGATCCCCGCGGTCGTTACTGTAGTATTGATGACCACTTGTGAAAGGAAACATGCTTTTACACAGGAACAATCCGTCGAAGACTAATTGTAGTGACCATTAATATTTGGCGCATCTTGCTTTTGTCCCGTTATTTGTCCAGTATAGAGACGGGCATAAAACGAACTCTGCATTTGAGCAGTTTGAGCGGATTTGACCGTAGCTTGCATATCATATAGCGCGTGTTATGTGCGCAAGGTGGATTGCTCCGAAGCACATCCATTTTGTACATGTCTCCATATAAATCATGTCCGTCTGCTTCCACTGCGCTGGTTTTGCCCTCTTCAAGCGTTTGACGAACCAATTGTAACTAGATCAATGAGTACATTGCATTCAACAGACTTACCGCTTCCCTCCGAGACCTGGCATCTCCAAGCACTTTGCAGTGAACATGCAAAAAGTAGAAAATTGTCACTGCACACGAAAGAAACAGAAGAGAAATATACCATCAATTACAGGCGCTTCAGCAATGCAACAAAATAGCACGGGCAAAACAATACAAATGAATCTCAATACTACGCGCTGTTTCGACGATAAATGGTTAACAGTGCGTAAACATGTTCTCTAAATCCTAAGTTAAATTTTCACGCCACCCACCTAACAACAGGAAGCCAAAGTTCATTGCTGAAAAATGGTGG
>JAEMWC010000747.1:255000-315000 GCA_016490735.1 Pachyseris speciosa | reverse complement strand
GTGGGTCAACTAACCACCCCGGAAGCCCAAGGGGGTGACTGATCACGACATTCAAATGAGTATTGAGTATTTGGTATTACACTTGTTTAGATTGGGGCGGTAGAAGAGAGAGTAGAGTCCTGTGTTCGAGTCCTGTACAACTTGCAGGCGCATGCTCGGAACGGCGCAATTTCCTCCCACCCCCTGTTGTGGGAGAAAAACCATATTTGGTAGTAAAGCATGCGGATGACGCCAGGTGTCTGCGCGGGCAGTTTCAAAATCATTACATATCTGACTAAAATAGTACAGTCATACCATAGAACTGAAGACACGAATTCTAAGTGCTAATTTTAATTGAATGGCTTTATCCGCCCGTTAAGAAGTTTTTTTTTTTTCACAACGAGACAGTATTGACGCAAAATATACGATCACTGACGCCATTCCGCTCGCGCAAACTGAAAATAAAATTTGCTTAGTTTTTTCACAAATTGAAACGAATTTATCTGCAAATGTGGCAAAAACTATATTATAAAACAAATAAAAAAAGCCTTAACCGTGCTTTGTTCTGTTATAAGGCACTCAAGAAACTGACGAGAGCACTCAAGAAGTAGCAAAATAGACTGCGAGTAGTCTCTAATTTCCGCGATAGATTGTGGGGCGGGCGAAAGACACGCGCCCGCGAAACCTGGATGGATAGGCATGGATAATAAAAGGCTGGTGCCTAGTTTCATTTGATTGGTTCGTTCGGAGCATGCGCCTGCAAGTTGTACAGGACTCTCTCTTCTCCCGCCTCACCCAAAGCAAGGCGGAGTAAGAGGGAGTTATGGGACAGGACTAGGTTTAGACCAGCTCTCTATCAGATTTTGAAGCAGAAAAAAAGAAGAAGTGCATTTAAATCTATTAATTTACTGTGGACACCCGCTTTCTCGAGCACTAGTTCAGTTTTTAACGTCAATAGGATATCAATATTTTTAAAAGGTGGTCCGTCTTGTTTTCTCTTAAATTGCAGACCGTTCAAATTATGGCTTTTTTTTTTCTCTCTTGCACCATTTATGTTAACTCTGGTATTAAATTGGAATAAATTAAATTAGCTATTTCAACAGTTGTAATTAATTTCAAAATTAACACGACAGTTTTTAATTTTACATACAAGGAGGATTTATCTTTATTATAGCTCAGTTCTCGAGGGATACTTTATATCAGATACGCTTCTGTTTATATAAATCATGTAATCAGTTTATTGTAATTAGCACTGAAGAGAGCAGACGTTTCTAACACTGTGTGTAAAATTAAAAACTTTCGTATTAATTTTGAAGATTTCTGCCAGTTTGCTGTCTCGACCTTTTGTCCCTTATTGCAAATCAGCAGGAGCCCATGTCATATCATTGCTCGCCGATTCGCGAAGCCGCCGAAAGCGGTTTTTATAGGCATTTATAGCTTAACTCTAACGAGAATGTCTCAGTGATTTCTCTTTACGATATGATATGAGTGGAGGCTCTGTGAAGATTTCTCTTCTTTGTGGTTGATTCTGTACCATTTCCCCTAGCCTGTACACAGGTTCTTCACTTGGGCAATTCAACTCAGAGCTGTTTTGCTTTCGAATGGAGCGCGGTCAAAGCGCGCGGGGTTGTGGCGAGCTTTTGACCGCGCGTAAATCTCAAGCAAAATCGAGACTTCTCGCCCAAATGAAGAGCCTGTATGCAGGCTACATTTCCCCATGAGAAAGCCGGGTGATATTGCGTTACAAAGGGCAGTACATTTTCTTGCGTGCGCTCGTTTCTTTGTTCTAGTAACGTTTTTCTGTCAGTAAATTTGACTTCAGAGGGGTGTTTCTCTAGAACGTTCGCAGTTTCTCATAGTTTGTTCGAAGGTTGATTGAGAGGAATTTGTTCTCAGAAGCCTTAGTGCATTAGTGCATCCCCTTTAATAAATCCTTTTGTGACGCCTGGTGGGTGACACCAGTAGACTAAATTCATGTATTGAAAGTTCTCTGCATGTGGGTTTGTATAGTACGTTTGCACGTCAAGGATAAATTCCTTGTGCAATCTGTCACCTTTGTATACTTTCGTCTCCAAGAATGTAATTTCTGTTTCTGAAAGTTCAGCCGTAAACTTGATTGTTTGATGGAAGTGAATGAATTCTTCTAAAGACGTCGTCACTAAATCTTTTCCACACTAGTGGTTTGTTGTCGCTCTGTCTGAGTATTTCTTTCCCTATTTTGTCCATGAAGATGTTAGCAAAGGCTACAGCCAGTTTTGTTCCCATGGCTGTTCCATGGCTTTGTAGACAGTCTTTTCCATTGAAATTGAATGAGTTTTCTTGTAGAACTACACAAAGCATTTTTCTAAGGAACCCGGCAGGGATGGGAGGGTTTGTATGGTTGAATTCTTCGTATGTTTGGCATGCAGTAAGTACCCCATCCTCCTCCTCGGGATGTTCGTGTAGAGACTAGTGACGTCCGGTCCATTGAGAAAAGAATAGTGTTTGTAGGCAATTTATTAGTCTAAGATGCGGGATACGCGGAGGGTTGGATAAGAGGAAAAGCCATTTAGCCGTCATTTCGTCAATGTCGCCTTCTTGAAACATTGATTTTCCAAGAATGCTATCTCTTAGGGAAGAAGGCTGATCCCAGCTGTGTTGCCTCTGAGGAGTTTCTACCATATAAGTTTCTGTGATGAGGGCCAATTTTTTGGATGTGGAGAGTCTTGTTGAAGAGAACCCTCATGGCTTGGAAGAAGTATGCGAGGAGACGGGTTGCTCATGTTCCGAACATGAGTAACCACATCGCTCGCCGTCACTAGTCTCTACACGAACATCCCGAGGAGGAGGAAGGGATACTTACTGCATTAATTACTTACTTAATTCATGCCCTGGCTGTTACTGACCTATCATATTGGCAATATGATAGGTCAGTAACAGCCAGGGCATGAATTTCATTGATCTGTCATGAATTAAAAAAATTAGATATAATTACTTTGATTGTCGTGTACATGACTAATCTGCGACTTTTCACACGGAAGAAGAACAGGTTTATGTTGGCAATTAATTTGTGGACTCAGTAAGTGTATGTACGTAAAACAGTGTCATTTTTAGCTCCCATGGGAGAAAGTGGTGTTGGCAGGAAAGGGGTGCACTTGGCACGTTTTCTTGTATGCATGTGCTTTTAACATGCTGTCCTAGTGGACGTGTTTTCAAGCTGTCCCCCCGTTGGCTTTGGATTACTGTATGTTGTTTTGCTGATAACCTGGTTTGAAATATGATTTGATTTTTCTCTTTCTAGAACAGAAATGAACAGTTTTTTAAGGGAACCTCCACTCTTACAAAAAAAATCACGCTAAATTATTGGAAATAATTACTAGATTCCAAATTTTGTTTTGAAACGTGGATATATTATTTAAGTGCATGTACAAAATATCTCTGTCATCATCGCCTATTTTCGCTTTTAAATTTGCCAGGCGCGGCCATTTTGGATTTGATGACGTGTAATGGTTGCAGCTATTGTCAGGAAGCAAATGAAGCAGAAAATCCTTTGTGTTAAACAATAGGGCAACCATTACACGTCATCAAATCCAAAATGGCCGCGCACGGGAAATTTAAAAGCGACCAGGCGATGAATTTCCCCGTGAAATCTAGTAATTATTTACTACAATTTAGCGCCAATTTGTATTAAGAGTGAAGGTTCCCTTTTTCTGAGGAATGATGCATCCCACACACACAATGACTACCTCCCCCACATAGATTGTAGGTTTTAACATACTTTACTATAAGAAGACAGTTTTTTAAAGTGTAACTTACTTATCTCTAGGCTCTAGATTGTGTGGTTAACCCTTTAAGGCCCAGTGTCCGATATATCGGGCGACAGACAGGGCTACCGCTTTCAAGATTGCCCGCGCTCTCAAATTTAGACCTGATTATTATGGTCTGTTTATAATAATAATAATAATAATAATAATAATACAGTTCTTAAAAACGCATTATACATAAGTCTCAATGCTTTTACATAAGATTTAAAGTAATTACAAGAATAAGATCAAAAATTTACCATAGGTTAAAAACAATTTTTAAAAGGTGTGTCTTGAGCCTGGTTTTAAAGGAATCTAAGGTCTCGGAATATCTTATGAAATCAGGAAGTTTGTTCCAGAGCCTAGGGGATACACACGCAAAGGATCTGTCGCCATAGGTGGAGGTTCTAGATCTTGGGACAGACAGATTGATGGACCTTGAGGAACGGAGGGTGCGGACAGGTTTATAGAAAGTTAACAGATTTGCCAAGTGTCAACCAGTAACTGTTTTACGCTTTAAGAGCCAATACACTGGGAATAACCTTCGTTTCCCGTTTCAAATCATTATTTGTTTTCAAGCAAAACCAAAAAGGGACGTTTTATGCGCCCTGGAGCAAAGCTTAAAAACACACATCTTTGGTTTCAATTCTTTAATTCAAAATCTCCTTTGGAAAACCAAATATTCTAATGAGAGCAAACCTTGATCTCATGACTAAGCATTTACCTCCAATTTTGCCTCACGCCTACAACGAGTCGAGCATCAGCCATTTGATTCGAGCCACTTTTGAAAGCCTCTGTTTTTCTCTTTGGCGCCCGGATTGCATTCTGGGAGATTTGGATACTACGACGAAATGGAAGTCCCGCCATCCTCATTTTATAGATTTTTCATAAGTGTCTAGCCACCCGGACCTACTGGCAAAATATATATATGGTACGCGTTGTGTTCTTTGCAAGTTAAATCTTGCCAAAATTGCCTTGCTAGGTCCAAGATCCATCACAGAACGGCTAGAGAGACGAACTTCAGTTCTGAGCTGCCATGACTCGGCACGACCACTTTTGGCGTTCCAGTCGTTGTGAAATTATCTCTGGCTTCGTTCAAAGGTTTGCCTCTACTCTCCATTCCAGCTTAATGATTTCAGCCTGGGAGCTTCTGCTGTGAAAAATGGCTCGAAAACACACTTATAAACCGAGTACCTACCGATTACAACTCGTTACGGTCGCGAGCAAAACAACAACCGTTCAAATTGGTGACGTCACAATAAAACTTGAGTCCTCGGTATTCCAGAGCAGCAAACGCTTCAAGGGAGATCTTCATATGGGACATCTAGATCCCTCTCAATTATTTGCATCGAGAAAATTCCCGAAAGAGTTCAAAGAATTTGGGCCTTAAAGGTTTAACCAGAGTTACAATACGTTTCTTTTCTTTTCTCTTCTTTTCTTTTCTTTTCTTCTCTTTTTTTTTTTTTTTTTTTTTTTTTTTTTTTTTTTTGCGCCGGGGACAGGGGGATGGGCAAGAGGTGGAGGGATTCCAGAATTAATTTCTTAAACTATAGTCGTGAAATACCAATGATCATGCAAAAAAAAAATTAATGATGTACGTTCAGCTAGTACTGTATTGGAAGACACTTTTGGTAACAACCTGGGATGAGTGGAAGGAATTTCCACTAACAAAAGGAGTCACAATCCATAAATGTAACAATAGATTCCCATTATTTGTGAAAGTTTGCATTTTAACAGTTTCAACCAACATGATAACACTGGGTAAAGTAGGTCTTGTTTTCAGATCACACATTATGGTAACATGCAAGTTTGAAGCTGATCTCAGTAAAATTGCTCCACTGCTGGATATTTCATCCATTGCGCTAATCAACCATCACTTACTTGCATCAATGCAGCACCGATGGAGACAAGGTCAGCCATCTTGCACAACCTATGGCAGCCCACCACTTGCAGCGCAAAATGAATTCAAGATGGACAAGCTGGAGGCTTGGGGTGTCGGTGTACCGCCAGAGAATGAGGTAAGATACAAACAGGTTATCAGGGTGTGGTCCGGTATGGTATTGATAGACTGACGGACGACAGAACGGACAGACGAACAGGAAATATGAATGTTTTGGCAGCTTTAAAATTTTGCACTAAATTTTTTTCCATCTAGAGGAATTTCTGAGCTTTCAATTAGAGTGATACAAATGACTACAGTTTGCGCTATCTTAACTGTACATGTACATGTATACCGTGTTTAACCTTGGTAGACCTGCATTACGGTTGGCCATGGTCCTTACTGTCCAAAAAGAAAAGGATTGCATGATGGTGTGGATGAAATGTTAAATTGCATGTAATTATAATCCTGGGTTAGCGTAAACTTTGGTTGATTGACGTCCTCTAATATAAAAATTTTGCAGACTATCGGCGTTGAGCAACGTTCGTGGATAGAGTAATAAACTCCTTGGTTAATTTTTAATCTTGGATCAGGGTTAACCCTTTTCCGACAGACCTTTTGTACGTCTTTTTTCCAATTTTCGGAGGGTAGGAGGTCAAATCGACCTGGCTACTCCATATAAGGGGTTACCACGGCGATTTCGCTGGGCCACAACACCGAAGGCTCTATCTTTGTTGTCACGCTTGTCACGCTAGCTGTCGTTTATTTCTAAACGAACACTGCAGCTACAATTCGTTGCTTATTTGATTTATAAGTGTGTTTATGGAGCCATTTTCCACCTCAGAAGCCTCCTGCCTGGCATCATAAAGCTGGGTTGATGGGTAAAGGCAATCCTTTGAAAGAAAACGGCGGTGAGAAGCAATTTCACACGAAGTAGGCCGCCGAAAGTATGCAGGTGAAGTATGCGAGCAAGTGATGGCCATTCACGGAGTGAAGTTGTGTCTTTCGCCGTTTTGTGAGTGGATTCCAGGACCTGGCATGGCAATTTTGGCGATTTTTGACATGTAAATAATGCAATCGGTGCAATGTTTTGCCAGCAGAACTGGGTGGCTCGACACTTAGAAAAAATGTCTGAAATGAAAATTGGTGGACCTTCATGTCGCCGTTACGCAAGAGAGTCCCAGAATTCCTTTGGGTTAGAAACGCGAACATTACCGTGAGAGTATTTGAAATCAAATAGCGTTATCCAGGTCGCGCTAACAAAGCGAGTGGGAAAATGTGAAATAGATTGCAAGAAGTGGAGTCGAAGCTTTCTGCCAACGTAGACTTTAAGCTCAAGAGGACTTTTTGTCTGCCAGACAAAGTTGCATATTGTTTGGTGTTGTCCGAGGGCATTCTAGGGCAACATTTTTTGTTTGCAACAGAATAAACGGTCATATTCCATGAAAATTGGGAGTTTTAGGGTGGCAAAGTCTAAAAGCTTGAGCATTTGGCAATAACAATGGCTCATTTTAACCATAGACCGGGATTTGGAAAAGTTGCAGGTATTTCAAAGCATGGGTGGATATACACCCGTAACTGCAGAGCATGATGGAAATGAGTTAATCGGCTTTCGAACAACCGGGCCCTGGACTATAGGCTCTGGATATTATGAATATATTTTCTTTGCATCAGTCAAGCTGTTCAGGTTTGCTTATTCTTATTCTACTAACGTTGTTTCCCATTTCCTAACAGCTGGAGAAGAAGAGCGTTCTGGATACAGAGGTGGAAGCTAAAGCATTCTTGGAGGTCATGGACAAAACGATGCACAGTGAAGGTTACAGGGAACCAGAGGACGACTAAACATACCCAAGTTTGTGTTCAACTTGCTTGCCGTAGAGACCCGCCATTCCTCGAACAAGCTCCCTTGCACTGATTCCAAGAAATCATATATTAAACTAACTCCCGATTGTGGTTAATTTCCGATTGAATTTCTTATACCTGTTATTACGAATCACTGCTATATGGCTAGTTGCTGTCAAAATTTCAGTCACCACAATAATTTTTCGTCGATGCATCTTTACATTCTATGGTATAACTCTTTTATTTCAAGAGCGGAAGAAGCAAGTGAGTATACGTACAGCCTTGGTGATAAACCAATTATCTTCTCTTTCCGCAACCCTTTTTTTACCCTAGGCTAAGAATAATCACGATTCCGTGAACGGAATCTAACCCAAGCTTCCATTAGCGTAGACTGCGAGCATTCTTGCTTTTTTCCTCAGATCACTTGCGGGAACGAACGATAAAACTATGCAAATTATAGAAAAGAACGAGTGGGGATTTCCTCGTGGCTACTAGTGGTTTCGCTGGTCGCGCGCAAGAACCAATGTGTTCTACAGAACTTGGCTATATTTGATTCGTGGACTGGTGCAAAGTGGCTTTCTAGGAACTGAATCGGTGCCTTACTGGTTATTTCGAATTACGTATTTAGAATGGAAGGAAGCGCGCGGGGTTTGGGGGAGTTAACCTATCGTATTTCTCTTGGTCTAGAGGTGTTTAATTTTCCATTTCTTATTCTCATTGTGCTACACGCACACCGTGCCGTTACCGTTAGCTTTCTGAATATTATTACTCGGGCTGCCCGCGCGTCTCGCGCGGCGCCCGGGTCTAAGATTACCGACGGTTCTTCTTTTTCGTCGAGTATCATCCACAAAGTGCACTTCCGGTGTTTCGGCGCAAGCGCTAACTATTTTTAACAGAGTGATGCCTGTTGTCACGTATCGGAAAATGCCGATTCACCTTGTGTCTTTTCAAGTCTGAACAAACAATATGTTAAGAGAAGTGTCTATGCGAATGATTGCAAGTTCAACGGCGAGAAGAAAGCTTTTAACATGAGTAAACTTAACTCCAGATGGACTGCCGTGTTTCCTCGTGTCTGCTTCAGTAGACTGCGAGTAGTCTCTAATTTTGGCGATGGATTGTGGGGCGGGTCGGCGAAAGACACGTGCGCGCGCGAAGTTGCGAGGAGACGCGACGCGAGGGGAGCGCCAAAAATTAGAGACTACAGACAAAGGGAGTTTCACCTTTCATGGCCGAGTGATTCGGAAGTATAAATCTCATATCAACAGCAAGAATGATACTTGTTGTCACGTATCGGAAAACGTCGATTCACCTTGTGTCTTTGAAGTCTGAACAACTAATATGTTAAGAGAAGTGTCTATACGAATGTTTGCAAGTTCAACAGCGAGAAGAAAGCTTTTAACATGACCAAAATTTAACTCCAGATGGACTGCCGTGTTCCCCGTATCCGCTCCATTGAGATGTACATTTTGTTGAATAACTCAAGTACGGGATATCACACACCCCTGAGACTTTGACAGGTAGTTAATTTACTATTTCCCCACAATATCTCAATTTCTGGACTTTAATTTTTGAATGATAAGCGATTAGTTTTTACAAATGTACCAGCGTCCCTTGAAACTGTCCAGAAACGTTCCTTTCTTGTGTTTCAAATGACCCTGGATTGACGTATTTGTAAACAGTTTCACTCTGCTAATTAATTTTCTACTCACATTTCACCGAGACTCCATTCACATTTATGCGAAAAAATCCTACATCGTTCGATAAGCGTTTCCTTTCTCAAACAATTATCCGTCGAAGCGAAAACAAGTGTGCTTAGTTTTTTTTTTTGGAATCAATACACTATTTTTATCACCTTGCATAATGATAAACCTCTGTGGCCTAAAGGTCATTGTTCCTGCCTGTGACGCAGCTAAACCGGGTTCGATGTCTTTAAGTGGTATATATCACGGGCTTTATTTTTTCTGTTTCTCTTTTTCTTGTTCTTTTAGAAATATTTTTTACAAGTGTTATAATTATTGTTCTCAATGGTTGAGCTGTATTTTAGAGGAATATATGTTGATAGGGGTCTAAAGAAATAGACTCCAACACAAGCTAAACACAATGCGTCCGATGTAAGAAAGACAGACTTCCAGTTGGGGATACAATACTGTTTTTTGCAAGCCCGAGTTTAGGCTAATTGTAGCCTCTTGTTTGAATTAACACAGCCTTAGCAGTGTGTTTACTGCTATATTATGCCTTTTAATAGTTGGACAATCAAAATGCAAGAACTGGGAATAACTGAATACAACCAGAAACCCATAAGGGCTGAAACGTGTAACTGCCCTTTGTGTGCTTGGAAGCAAGCTTCCGAATATTCAAATTGCTAAGTACCATATTTGGAACATCAAGAGAGAGACATTCAACCAATCAGTTCGCAAGAACACCGTGACGCAATACCACCAATGTTCCTGCGCGAAATTAAAAAGGCGGACACGTCGGTGAGACGAAAAGGAAAACAGAAAAGTCAAAAATAGCTGTCCAAAAATACAGTGAAAAAGTTCGGTGAAACACTCGGAGGAAAAACAGAGGTGGAGAAATTTGAGGAGGTGCAAAAGGTTATTGGGAACACCTGGCAGAAAACTCCGCGACTACTCATTACTTGCGGCAAAGACTGGAGCGAGACGTTTCCAAATATGGTACCTAGCACTGAATATTCGGAAGCTGTGAAATCAACCCTTATGGGTTTCTGATACAACTAAATAAAATACATCAATTAAAAAACAAGTATTTATTGAACAAAGACAAAAGCAGACCAAAATATATTAACGAAATCTTGTTCTGAGCTCCAGCATGCAGGCGCTTGCCAGCGAAAAGGGGAAGGAAGATGCGGTGCGTCTAGGGAAACAAACAAACAACAGAAACGCAGAACAAAAGGTGACCATTCCCTTCGCTCGTTTGTTTTTCTCGTGCGCCAGTACAATATTAGAGCATTCTAACATGACGCACTGTGATGTTAGGTCTGGCCATTACCATAGCAATATGAAATACATCTCATGATCGAGGATATGCAATGCTTTGTTCTATATCGTCTCCCGGGGTTTATCGTTTCCTCGCTGTTTAGTTCGTTTGTTTTATTTTAACTGGTTTTGTTGTACAATTTCTCAACTGATGGGAAGGAGTGTGCCTCCTGCAGTGGGTATATCATGTATTTTTTGTGCAATTGAGATAGGGTATGTGAATCTGAATCTACCAAAACGTTAATAAACGTGGTAACTTATGCGACCTTATAACTTCTTCTCTTTGCTGATCACCAGTATCGATAAAAAGGTGAAATGTGGTTCAATGTCACCATTTCCTCGTTATCTGTGAATCTGTGAATGCGTTCTTCATTGCATGTAACTATATCAGGTGGGGTGTTGTGAGAAAACGAGCAACGGCTATAATACATACATGGAAAAAAGAAACAACAACAATTAACCATTTCATACTATATTTATTTTTTCTGGAAGAGGTTTACCCTAGAAAATACAACTACTACGGGAGAGAAGTAAGGTCTTGCAATCATCAAATTCTGAAGAAGAAAAAATCATTCAGGAGGATGTTTCAAGCACTCCTCAAACTGATTTGTTTTTTAGTCCCCCTAAGGATTCAGAGTTTCTTCACAATTCTTCACGATTCCTGAAAATCTGTTCTCACATAGGACTTAAAAGGTTTTTAATCAAGCAGATCGTTAAATCAACATTTCAGTAGTTGCTTAATTTAAAGGAGGCTGTCAGTACGTGTATACGGTATGCTATATGCGCGTCAAACGCTAAGCTACTCGCTTATGGCACTCATGAATAACGAGAAGTTCCAAAGCTAAAGGGATGACACCACCATTTTCACATGCCCTGGAAGTGAAAATTAGGCGTTTTATAAACGAAGCAATAAATAAACAAAACAAAGAAAACTGTGAAATTCTTACTGCTACCCATCAAATCGAAGTTAATCAAAGTTCGTGTTATGGCCGCTTTATTTTGTGAAGGAGTAGAGAAGAGTAACCGGCAGGCACTTCAGACTCTCAATAGCTAGCGAAAAGAACTGAATTTTAATTTCCGTACAAAGAGCCAAGGTTGTTTGCTACCGTAAGACGGAATTAGTTTGGTATTAAATTTCTTATATCTGAATTAACGACCTCACAACGTAACTGCTGTCTACGAGCCCTTGCATACATTAGATTTCAAAATCTATACGAAGTCTTGTTTTTATGGGGGGGGGGGGGGGTTCATACTTTCCCATTTAAGGCTAACTTTCTGTATGTTCGCGAACGATCGTAAAAGTCGACAGGAACGTAGAGCCTCACCGCAAAATGATCATAAGACTGTGAGGGTTTGAGGACGATCGTAGGAGAAAGTGACCAGGCCAAATCAGTTACAATGGCCGAGTTTCGTTGGCGTGTTCGCACAGTATTCGTATCATACCATCGTACGATCGTAGTATTGTAAACGATCGTCAACAATCACAAAAGATAGATCGTACGCGAACGATCGTAAAAGTCAACAGGAACGTAGAGCCTCACCGCAAAATGATCATAAGACTGCGAGGGTTTGAGGACGATCGTAGGAGAAAGTGACCAGGCCAAATCAGTTACAATGGCCGAGTTTCGTTGGCGTGTTCACAAGTATTGCGTATCATACCATCGTACGATCGTAGTTATTGTAAACGATCGTCAACAATCACAAAAGATAGATCGTACTTATGTAAGCTTACGAGATCGTGCGATCACGATCAGAAGCGATCTCAAAGGTTGTTTCCGTCTCGTCGCAGAATTTCTGAATGCTAATTTTGCAAATGTCAACTATCGTCTGTGATGATACAGAAACTAGACCAGGCCTCATATCTGAAAAAATCGAAGTTGACTACCTTCATCACCATCTCGGGAGCCTCATGGCGGTGGCATGCACTATGTATGGGTTATGCAGTGTTGTCTAGTGGTTTACCGTGGAATGAACAACGAACATACAGCGGTTTTCCTGCATTCCGATTGGCTGTATTTTCTATGGTATGGTACAACATGGTTGATTAACACTGTTGGTGACTGGCCGGGTCATTCCCTTCAACATCGGAACTTCTCCTATAAACTTAAAACAAGAATTTGCTCAGCAGTGGGCCTTTCCCCTTCACATGAGAAAAACCAAGCTTATGGCTACCAGAAAGAATGTGACTGCTGATGCTGTAAGGGAAAGACGTGAAGCTGTAGCTGCCTCAGGTCCAACTGGTTCAGTGATCTCGACCAGCCAGTCATACACGTCGTTCTTCCCCTGATCTTTCAACATTTTTCCAACCTTTTCACGGCAGTCCTTGTGGTATTTGTTTAACCAGTCAATCTGTTAAGAAAACAAGCAAGCAATCTGTGGTGTTTACGCTTAAATAAACACTCGAAAAGCACTTGTTTGAACGCAACTGTATTTACTGAACGGGCGTGATGGCGAAATACAAAAGAGCGCTGTCTCTCGTAGACCGCGTGGGTCATTTACATAAATGATTGACAGGTCTGAAAACACTACATCTCTACCCTTCTTGATGATAAACTATCAGTAATAGTTAAAATAAACGACAAAACTAGAACAATGTCACAGAGTCACAAGTTCATTGCATACTATCAGTGTCTAGTTCTCCTGGACGAGTAGAACGTATTCTGCAAGTCTTGCAGGAGGTCTTCTCTGCCTTTGTGATCGTCGCAGGCCTGCAAAAGGACTTGAGGACCTGGGAACTCTGTCCAATGCCGCAACTTTCTGTGGTTCGGGGTCTGATGATACATCTTCTACCTCTTCGTTAAGTTTTCCAGCATTTTTAATGTGACTGGGGATGACTTTGAACATCGATGAGTTGCGCGTCACGGTCTTGTGTCCGTCGCTTGCAGTAACCATGGATCCCTTTTTCTCTTCAACTACAAGAGGTACTGTAGTGAACGGGGTACTTAGCTTGTTAGTCTTGGGTTGCTTGATTATTGCTCTCTTTTATACTTAGCTTTTGGTCTGCATACGTCTTCATTTTCTTCTTTTGTTCTGCATCTCTCTCCGCCAGGTTCCTCTGTGTCTCAAGAATGGTTTATTGGCGAGCTGGTGCTGGTGATGCCACTTCTGGTAGAGTAGTCTTAACATTCCTCTGGGTTAATGCTTCGCATGGTGAGATACCAGTAGTCGAGTGAGGTGTCGCCCGATACTGCCGTAGAAACTTGTTGAGCTCTTGTTTCCAGTTCTTGTGCTCGATAGTCGCGTTCTCACGCATTTCTCTAGTGTTGGCATGAAACGTTCTGCTTCGCCATTTGCCCTTGGTCAAAGAGGCGTAATCTTGCGGTGAAGCCTAAATGCTCAGCAAAGTTCTTGAAATCCACGCCGTTGAAGGGAGGTCCATTGTCGCTCTTCAACACATCAGGAATCCCTTGCCTTGCGAAAACTGCATGGAGCTTTGGAATGGTGGATCTGGCTGAAGTGGATGTGACTATTTCCACTTCTGGAAAACGGCTGTCTTCGTCGATGACAACCATGAGATAGTCTCCAGAATTTATTGGTCCTAGGAAGTCCATCGCTAGTTATTTAGGAAGTCCATCGCTAGTTATTTCCATGGAGCGCTCGGTAGTGGTGTCATCTGTAGAGGTTCGAGTCGCTGTACTTTGGCCGTAGTTGCTGCTTGGCATGGTAGACAGCTGTCAACTTTCTCCCTCACCATCTTGTCTACACAGGGAAACCAGACCTTCTCTCTGATGAGGCACTTTGTCTTTACAATTCCCTGGTGTCCAACATGTGCTAGATCTACAGCTCTATCCCTCAGTGTGTCAGGGACTACGATACTGTTTCCTCTCAGTATTGTTCCCTTGTAGACCAATAGCTCGTCCTTCACTTTCCTGTAGTCTTGTACTTTGGGGTCTGTCCACTGATCGGTTTCTATGGCCTTGATAAGTGCCTGGAGTGAGGAGTCCTTCTCCGTCTCTGAATTGATTTCTTGCAGTGTCGTCGCTTTTGGTACGGCTCGGTTGCACTCGGACACTCTGGTGATGACTCATGAAGTCGGCCGGGTTCTCGGCGTCTTTTCCGGGTCGGTAGATAAGCTCACAGTTGTAGGGCATTAGCCTCAGCTTCCATCTGTCGATGCGGGCTGATGTTGGCTTGTGACTGTTGAAGATCCCAAGGAGTGGCTTGTGATCCGTGGCGATCGTGAACTTCGAACCGTACGGGTAAAGATGAAAATGTTCAACAGCCCAAACTACTCCCACCATTCCCTCTCGGTCTGAGAATATCTGTGCTCGACTTCGCTGAGTGTTCGGCTCGCATAGCTGATAACTATACCGTCCTGTACCAGCAGACATCCAAGTCCGACGGGGCTTGCGTCGACTATATCTTCAGTCTTGAGTCTCGAGTTGAAGTACGACATCACATGATTCTCAGTCAGGGTGTCTTTGAGTTTGTCGAGTGCTTGTTGCTGCTCGTCAGCGCATTGCCATGGCGTCTCCTTCTTGGTTACCAGTGGTAGCGGGGCGGTTATCGTGGCGTAATCTGGGATGTAACGGGACATGTACTGAGCCATCCCTAGTAGTGACTTCACCTCGCTGATATTCTCTGGTTCGCTCATGTCAGTGATCGCCTTAATCTTGTCTGGGTCTGGCTTGACTCCGTTCTTGCTGAAGATGTGTCCATAGAACTTGATCTCACTCTTTGAGAAGCTGTATTTGTCCTTGCTCAGGCGCACGTCGTGTTGCTGGAGCCGTTCCAGTACTCCGCGGAGATTCTCGTCATGCTCCGTCCGAGTTTTCCCAAGACGATAATATCATCAGATATGTTCTTGCATCCCGGAAAGCCTGTAAGTATTTCCTCGATTGCGTTCTGGAAGATCTCGGATTCCGCGTTGATTCCAAGCATCAAACGCTTGCATCGCCGAAGACCTACGTTTGTGCTGAATGTGGTGATGTGACGGCTCTCTTTGTGCCAGCTCGAGTTGGTGATATCCAGAGGAGAGGTCTGCAACTAAATCGTCGATCGTCGGCATTCGATGCTTTCCTCGCTTCACAGCCTTGTTCGCCTTTCTCATGTCCACGCATATTCTTACTTGGCCAGAGCTCTTGGAGACTACGACGATGGGGCTCACCTAAGGAGTAGGACCTGTCACTGGCTCGATGATGTCTAATTCTTCTAATCGCTTCAACTCCATCTCGACATCTTTTCTGACATGGAAGGGGACTCGGCGGCGTGGTTATTGCTAGGGTTTGACGTCAGGGTCTATCTGAAGCTTGATTACTTTCCCTTTTACTTTGCCAATTCCTCCAAACAGACTCTCGAATTCTCCGTTCGCGGGGACTGAGACTGGTTGTTGATCTTAAGCACACCTGTTTAGCAGTGTTAAAACCCAGGAGGTTTCCTGAAACACCTTTGACGATGTACAAGGTTGTTTGAATGCTGTTGGCTTTCGCGGATATTTCTGCCTGGATGGTTCCCAGAAGAGGTAACGGTGTCGGTGATCCGTAGGAAAAAATTCTGCGCTTGGTGTTTTGTGGACCTTTTCCCTTGTTCTTGTATAATGCCCTGAGGGTGTTCTCATCGATAAGATCAACTGATGCTCCGTAGTCGACCATCATTTCCACTTGCTTTCCGTCAATCTTGACTTTGCTCATAGGTTGTGTATCACGGCTCACTGTGTAAACGTATTCGTCTTCCTCATCAGCGTCTTGATGCGTTACATGTTTTACTGACTCAGGTGGGTTTGTTCTGCAAACACTGGCAAAATGGTTTAGTTCGCCACATGAGCTGCACTTTCTGTTCTTCGCGGGGCAGGAGTCTTTGTGAGGGTATGTTCCACCAAAGTTCCTACAGTTTTCCGTCTTGCTTTCGGGACTGCGAGACTCTTGTCGATTTTGCTGGCGGCGCTGTTTCCCTTGGGTTTTGTTGGTGTTCCCATTTTGTGTAGTTTTACCGCGTTCACAGTTTTATCCTGATTTTCGAACTCCTTCGCTCTATTCCAGTGCTCTACCAGCTTTCATGAGACCGGCTAAGTCGAGGTCCTCTCGCAGAGCTTTACGCCGAAGGGATTTTGACTGGCAGTTCAAGATGATTTGTTCTTTGATTTCCTTGTCTGGATTTGTGAAATCACAGGTCCTTGCTAGGCTTCTCAAACGTCTGTGGAAACTGTCCAGAGTTTCGCCATCCTTTAGCTTTGGTTGCCGGACGTTGTATACTTCGTATGTTATGCTGACTTGTGGAGCGAAGTGAGCGGTTATTTTTTCGACTGCCTTCTTGTAATCTTTGTCCTCACCGACATCTTGAAGTGTGTCGAAGATCTCGTCGACCTCTGGACCGCCGTAATTCAACAGGAGGGCTCTTTTCTCCTTGTCTTCGGTAACTCCCATAGCAATGATTAGTCTCTGGAATCGACCTAGCCATTTCTTCCATGTGGGGCCAGCATTTCCAACGAGGTGAACGTCAAAAGGTGGGAAGTTTGGTAGGGAAATCGCCATGGTTTTGATTTCGCAGGAAATCGCTTCGAAATTCTCTTCGGAAATCTCTTTGGAAATCGCTTCGGAAATCCTACCAGATCCTTGTAGAACTCGCTTTGTGGTTCTATGCTTGATTCTCGTCGCCAGATGTGGTGTTTACGCTTAAATAACATTCGAAAAGCATTTGTTTGAACGCAACTTTATATACTGAACGGGCATGATAGCGCGATACAAAAGAGCGCTGTCTCATGTACACCGCGTGGGTCATTTACATAAATGATTGATAGGTCTTAAGACACTGCACAATCAAGTAAGGTAATTCAACGGTACGCTTGTTATATTTATATTTGTTTCCTGTTTTTATAGAAATACATATTATGTGTATCCCATAGAAAACTTCCTTTACGTCATTTGGGAGTAAAAGCACGGTGAAAAGGTAAAAAAGGTAAAGAATCTTTATTTATACACGGTCAACATTTAAAGCTGCAAGCTTGTGGGGCCTTGTGGGAGAAATGTTGGTTTTCGAGTAGAGGGGAAAACCGGAGTACCCGGAGAAAAAGCCTGTCGGAGCAGAGTAGAGAACCAACAAACTCAGCCCACTTATGACGCCGACTACCTAATAAAAAAGACCTGTCGAGAGGCATACTTCCCACCTCCACCCCCTCAAAAAAGTCTTGCAATTTGAAACGCACCTTTATGTGCCTTGTGCAGAGGGTACCTTTAAAGTCATGCAGTGATCAAAGATAAAAGAGTTCTTGAAGTCCCGTAAATACGACCAGCCGGTTTTATAAAAGTAGGCCATATTAGAAGGGTGGACGGAGTTGAGAATATTTTCAACTTGGGATACTAATGGCCAATGGGCCGTTGGAATTAAATGGAAGGACGAACTGTAGTCATCAGATAAACATCCTTTTTATCCTCTTTGTTAATGAGGGGGGGGGGGGAGCGAGCGGTGTTTGTTTAATTTGGAGCAATATGAAAGAACACTTAATTTCCTCCGCTATTTTCTTGGTCATATTGCGCGGTCAGCGCCGATAAGTAGAGACAAGAGATGAGGGGGGTACTCAAACAAGGCTGAAGAGGAAAAAATGGGTCACAGTATCCCAGCATTTCGTAGTGTAGGTCGCTGATATTCTTGAATGATTGGTAAAACTCAGCGCCTTTTGCCGCTTGTACAGTCACTAAACTGTGTCTGAAGTGGTTATTGAATGTCTTGGTTGATACTCTGACTTGTTACACCAAAGCATTCTACATACCTCTGTAGACGTCATTATGTCCAAGTTGATCAGATTTTTCCAGTAAGGCACCTGGCAGTCATCAAAACATATCAGTCAATTAATCGACCAGGCCCCTACTGTTCAAAAGAGCCTAAATCTGTATCCAGTGGACAACGGTTTTTATTTTTATCCGTTCGATTAGTATTGACTTATCCGCTGGATAAATTTTCCCGCTCTTTGGACAACTGGGGCCAGGGTTACCTTTCTCAAAACTTTTAAATAGTTTTCTGGCCCGAGAATATTTTTTTCTTGCAAATATGTTCTCTATCCATTGGTTGTAATTTCTTGTAAGTTGACATTCGAACTGATGTCTCCATTTTATAGAAGTGTTAAATTCATATTTCTTTTATAAACATGTCCACGTAAATTAGTTCTTCGGGCACGAAGTGCAAGTCATTGCAACTTTATAACTCACCCTGGCAATAAGCCACAAACGTAATAATGCTTGCCGTCGTTTGATTCTATTTAATTCGTTTTTAAACTCTTTGTAGACTTTCTAGGAACGTTGGCGTCTGCACTCGTGATAAGTTGCAAAACCATAAAAGCGAACAAGCTACGAAGATGTAACGTCGTTATGCTAGCTTACAGATATCATATATCAGAAAAAAATACGCAAAGTCTTTTCTTTGCATACTGACTACATGTATACCATCTTTGTATCCGGTGAATTTAAGAAATTGGAAATGAATCCGTTTATAAGAACGGGAAAAGACTCCTGTACAGCGGTACAGCATTCTGACAATTCCGTCATGTTAACACTGTAAGATCATCTCCAAGGTACAAGACTGTTTACAAGACGCATGTTTGAAGTATTGTACTTACAAAGGAGACGGCTTCAAAGGCGACGTACTGAACGTCGTTAAAGGTGTTCTAGGGAAGGAAATAAATTTGAAGCTCAGTTTGTGGTACTTAAAACGTCAACTGATGAAGAAACAATGAAACAACACAAGTTGAGAATTTTTTCCTTTGATTTTTTTTGCAACCTCGTTCCCAGGGTCTCTCTTCTTCCCATTCCCTGGAGCGAGAGAGACCCTGGAGCAGGTTGTTTTCTTCGATGGGTGGAGACCAGATAAAGAGACAGGTGATGACTGGCACTGGTAATGGTAATGACAACGAAAAATGACAAAAGTAGTGATAATTACATTGATAGAATACCTTTCCCACCCAACCACTGGCTGCTTTACGAAAAAAAATAAGAATAAGTATTCTGACCTCAGTTTGGGCAGGTACTGCCAGAACTATAATCTCCAGTCTGATACCGAAATTACCATCTTCATAATAACCTGGCTCTGAAGAAGATGAAGAAAATATATGGTATAAATTTTGATGGTGCTTATTCTTTTTCTGCTTCTCGAGATGCAATGCTTAACTGCCTGCACCCGGTGTCTTATACCGAAATTACCATCTTCATAATAACCTGGCTCTGAAGAAGATGAAGAAAATATATGGTATAAATTTTGATGGTGCTTATTCTTTTTCTGCTTCTCGAGATGCAGTGCTTAACTGCCTGCACCCGGTGTCTTACAATACCGGGGAAATCCTAATTTTGGAGAGAGTGCTGCATGTATTTTCACTGATTCACTTCTTCAGCTGCTGCCATTTGGGTTTGCATCGGATGTTGTTTTGCAACCACGCAAGAATAAGATAGCATATGTTTTCTTGCTTCGGAATAATATTAACCAATTACGATAGTTATGGAAAAAGCCAGTTAACTGGAGAAACGTTTCCAGTGTAATCTACTGGTTTTTATTTTCTCGTCTTTGTACATAACTCAGTAACTAGGCAGTATCGAACTATATCGCTCCGAATCCGTTCAAGTGTCGTTCAAAATTGACTGCTGAAAATTTTCTTGGAACTATGATAACCTTACCATCTGACTGGAACATTCCAGGAACAATTGGTCTTTCCCACGGCTTTGGACATCCAATGCTTATCCACTGTGGTCCTGAAACATGCACCAAAATGTTGGTTGTCAGGCTAAGGAACTCTAAATGAGCAAGTGTCTTCGAAGCGGGCCCCTTTCTGTTTTATTGTTTCCCCTTTCTGATTTATTAAAGTTGTTTACATAAGCAGAAGCAGCTATCTTAATTATTATTATTGCGATGATATGTGTAAAGCATACAGGCCCACTTGGACAAACAGCAGCAACCTTTCTTGCTCAATGTTCCCGTAAAATTAGTAGGAGACCGGACTAGTCTCGCCCCAGGACTTGTGGACGAAGAACACGTGGGTGAGAGGTCGGCCATCTTTGTAGTGTCGTTGTTGTTGTTGGCCACTTTATAGTGTCGCTATCGTCAATAAAGAGAGTTTGCTGAACGTTTAACTGGTGACAGCGGTGAGATTCGACGAAATCTTTGGATCGTGCTCTTTCCCTCATTGAGGAGGCCGGATTGAAGGTGAAGCCAGAGAAATACCATATTCTTCCAAACGGTGTGCCATTTTTGGCCACATCTTATCAGCACAAGGAATGTCCACGGATCCCGAAAAGGTTTCTGCAGTGAAATCCTGGCCTCGACCAACCAATATGTCTATAAGTTGCGTGTATTTCTGGGAAGATTGGCTACTACCGAAAGTTCATACCAGATTTTGCAAACCTTGCGTCAATTTGTGTGGTCCATCGCCTGTCAGAAGTCTTTTAATGCCCTGAAAAAAGCCCTATATGAAGCACCTGTGGTCGCCTTTCCAAGATTTGACCTTCCATTTGTGCTAGACACTGACGCTAGTACATCCGGTGTCGCTGCTGTGTTGTCTCAAGTGCAGGGTGGTGAGGAGCGCCCCATTTCGTATGCTGCGAAGGCCCTGACAAAATCACAGGGCCGCCAACCAAGATTGAGATGTATGCCCTTGTGTTCGGGACAGAATCATTCTAAACACCCCAAGCCACAGGACGCTCGATGGGTTGAGTACCTACAGCAGTTTGACATGAAAATAGAATACCGGCTTGGTCGTCTACATGCCAATGCTGATGGCCTGTCTCGTAGACCCTGGCCAGAAGACCCCCTGGTTGACAAGCTGAAGGAAACAGAGAATTCTCGTCTGCTATTGATTGTTGGAACGACTACTAATGATCATGCTACAATGTCTGTTGAGCATACACAATCAGAACGAAGACAAACACCCCAATGACCACCTGAGAATGGAGCAGTGCAAGGAGAAACATCTGGAAGCAGAACTGCAGTGGGTGAAAGCAGGAAGGAGATCCCCGACACAGGAGATGGAAGGGGCCGACCGACACGTGGTCTCTGTTGAGTCAGTAACATCGGTTGTTGTACCGGCGATGGTTTGACTATCAGACAGGATGCAAGAGCCTAAAGTTGTGTGTCCCACAGCATTTGAAGGGAGATTTCCTGCAGGAGCTATATGACCAGTGTGGACATCTGTCAGTACGTAAGACTACAGACAATGTGCGAAAACGCTTTTACTGGTTTGGCTACACTGTGAATATCGAACTGTACTGTCAAACATGTAACATATGTGGCTCCAAAAACGGACCAATTCCTCGACCGAAGGAACCCATGCAATCTACTCTTGGACCACTTCCGACAGAGGAAACAAGTTTGTTGCCGTTGTGGTGGACATGTATACCAAGTGGCCCGAGGCGTATGCCTTACCTGATCAAGAGGCCGAGACAGTAGCGTGAGCAGTCATGGACAACTTTATATGCCTCTTCGGTTACCCTCGTGGAGTTCTTAGTGACCAGAGTCGTAATTTTGAGTCGCGGACATTCCACGGGTTTTGCAGCTTGGTTGAGTCCCTCAAACAGAGAACAACACCTTTCCACCCTGCGGGTGTTGAAAGGCTTATCCGTACGGTTTCCAGTGTCATTGTCACGTTTGCAGAAGAACAAAAGGAATGGGATTAACACCTTCCTAAGGTCCTAATGGCGTTGCGAGCATCAACTCATGAAACGACAGGGTTTTCCCCAGTTTGGCAGGGAACTGGGGTTGCCTATTGATGAAATTAGAGAGCAGCCTCCATCAGAATAACCTTCTAATTATCCTTCATTTGTGAAGAAGCAGCGTGAAATCCTCAAGGGGGTACTGGAACGAGTGGAGAGGAATTTGGAAGCCAATCTCCGTCAAGCGCGCTGCAAGCGAAGCTTAAGGCCGTAAAAAAGGGTGATCTGGTATGGCTAGAGGAGAAGGCTGTACCCCGATAGATGCACCGGAAGTTCTACCGTCCCTGGTCCGGACTTTGGAGGGTAGTCATGGTCATATCGGATGTCACCTACAGAATACAGTGTCAGGAAGTGGCTCCCTTGTTGAAGAGACGGAAGACGAGACTAATTATGCACTTTAACCGTCTTAAACCGTACCACGTAAGGCCCGCTCAACTTCAGCCAACACTTTCATGACGTCGAGGAGGTCCCCAACCTGCCAATAGATTTGAATGTTGGAGAGCATGCTGTTATGGAGTCACCGAGGATCCAAAGGACCCAGATCCGATGGAGATTGCTGCACTAAGATATCAGCGAGGAACCTTCATGCTCCTGCCTGGCTGGGAGACTTCCTTGTAGGGAAAGACATTGATAAAGCCCTTCTTCCACTTGGGAGCGCGGTGTGTAACGTTGCTAGAAGACCGGGCAAATCTCGCCCCAGTACGTGTGGACGCGGAACACGTGTGTGTTGTTGTTGGCCACTTTGTAGTGTGGCTATCGTCAAAGAGAGTTTACTGAACGCTTCATTCCTATAGTAATCAATTTCGTTTTACTAATTATAAGTGACAGAGGGAATGCTGTTTAAACATTCAGAGCCCACCTCAGCCTTTGCAACCTAACCTATTAACCTCTGGTAAAGTTACACTAACAAGTGATATCACGGATGCTGCCGTGTAACGGAAGGTTAAACTAAAAAGAGTTTACTAGGTTTACCTTCATGCACGCTTAGAAACATGCCAATACCGTGCCCTGTCCCGTGTCTGTAGTCCAAACCATTTCTCCACAATTCTTTGCGCGCAATGGGATCCAAGAAACGACCTTTGTAGAAAGAAGGAGAAAAAAATTAAAGATACGTAATTCGGTTTTCGACCTTATTTACGTCATGCAGTGTACAATAGAATGATCATGGCAAACACTCTCTTTTCAGGTTGCCAAAGGTTATTAAGAAACGTCCAAAGAGTTCACTGGATAGCTCATTGGACAACGATTTTCCCCTTAGAAAATTGCTTCTATCTGGATTTCTTTTCTTATCTAATGCAATTACGTTTACAGATGATAATACCTTGAGTGGTGTTTGGAAACACAGTCAATGCTAAGTCAATATGACCCTTCAAAACACGAGTGTAGGCATCCTAAAATCAAATAGACAAGGACTTGCTACATCATTTCACTAAGACATGGCAACTAGTCTTGTGTTGTGGCTACACAAGAGTAGTTGCAGAGATGTGTTACAAGTAGGATGTACGGTTAGCTCAGTTGGTAGAGCACCGGACTACCCTGCGATAGGTCGCGGGTTGAAACCCCGGCCGGACCAACACTCAGGGTCCTTAAATAACTGAGGAAAAAGTGATGCCTTTGTAATGACATCTGCAAATAGTTAAACTTTCTAGTCTTCTCGGGTAAGGACGATAAACCGTAGGTCCCGTCTCATAGTATTTTCACCTTCACATTACGAAGACACTCATTAGTTACATCATTAATAGGCAATTTCCGAATTACCTTTGGCCTCTTTTTCAAAGCGAGTCCTGGTGCTCATCCTTTCATATGAAAATACGCTTTCATTCACATGCAAATTAAACTCATTTTCATACCATTGGTTGAGCCTCGCTTTGAAAAAGAGAAAGATAATTCGGAAATGGCCTATTGTGAGCTGCACGAGTAGTCTAGTAAAGTCCCCAAGCCATTGTTGTAAGCCGCCATGACACTATGCGATATGAGCGGTACATGTATATAAATACACTACCATTACCATTACCAAATGTATCATAACAATCCCGAACGCTGTAGACTGGTTGTATTTCATGGACATTTTCCTCTGCTTTTTCTGTTTTGCCTCGCATAACCTATCAGGCTCAAGCTTCAAAAACTGCTTTTCTAGGTTTTTTACACTGGTAAGACATACTACTAATCCATACGGGGCAAGCGGTTTCCGTTGTTCTTTACCGTGATCGAAAAAAGTATCAACAAAATCTCGATGCAGTTACCTTCTGCTCTTTTGTCGGTGTCCCAAAGTGGACTGTGCGTGTTGTGTCTGTCGTTCCGTCCCTGGTAAAAGAACTTCGAGTGAGTCCCAAGGTATTTTCTTCTACACAACGCTGATCCGTTTACAGGTAACACAAGACACCTAAATACTGTGTTTACAGCTACTGGACACAATGTATTGGACAAAGTGTCCCCCGACAATGGATGGTTGCTGAGTAGATAAAGGAGTTCGTGAGTTAAACGAACCTCTAGTCTACTTTGTAAATATATGCGATACCTGAGCACCTATTTGTCGAAAACTGTGGAATAGCATTTAGTCACGAAGTTGGACCCCAGAAAATAGTGTTTCGTTCAAACCACCTCACAGAAAAGGTTTGACACTGGATTTTGGTAAAAGAAGAACTGCTCCTTAAGGTAATTCCCCTGAAAAGGATGTACTATTAAGATTTTTTTCAGACTTGGCGCAATTCTGAAAAAATGCAATAAAAAGATGGGGTCACCGTGCTTGTTTTTGCCCTGCATACTCGTTTTTCTAACTGTTTTTACGGAGTTGTGCGAGAAATGTTCGAAGCATAAACAATTGAAGAAAGCTGTTATTATGTAGCAAAAACTATGAATAGTAGTGAAAACTAGGGCCTAATTGTTTTTCTGGGCTATATTCTTTTCGTATTGACCACTTCGTCATCATTTCAAACAACTTCCTGGCTCCAAACGAAGAGTTTCACCCCATTTATGTATTAGATAGTTACTGAGGCCGGCAGCAATAAGTGATATATTGCAGGCGCCCTTGCGCTTTGTTCCTGAACGCACAAAAGAGCATGATTAGCACTTGTTGATTAGCTCAATTGGGAATTGGTGACTGAGATGCCTTGCATCCCAATAAAAGCAGTAGCGTTTGAACATTTGTTTGCGTTTCGTGTATGTGTTGTTGTTTTCAACATTTTTCAACAAGCAGGTCTCTGAACTACTGCAAAACAAGTCGCAGTCTGAGAAATGCGGCCCGTTTTGCACTTATCATAGTTTTTTTCTGTACATGCCTTTGTTTTAATAGTTGATTTGTGTTGTTTGTTTTTGAGCATGTGATGTTTTCCAACTAGCGGGTTTGCTGAACAATTGCCACTAATGATAATTTGAATAGATCTCTTTGTTCTTCTTTGTTTTCCGGCAAACCATACAGAAACACTAGACAATTAGATATACCGTGTTATTTGCACGTGCAGTGTAACTTTTTCCTTCAGTTGTGACCAGACATGAAAGAAGTGTACGACGATGGCTTCACATCAGACGAGGATGAAGAGGCGATTTTTAGAACACAACAAAACCAACTCGAAATACTGGCGAAGATTCACCTAAAGCTGGTGGTTTGGAGAACGAGGGTAAGTTTCATTAGCCCGCTTAATTTTCCTGCTTTTAATACATAATTAAATTGAATCGCGCCATGGCATTTTTATTAGTAATGTGTGGTGTTTAATTTTGCTTCAGATGAGCGCTTTGTGAGAAGCCTATTAGGACAACCGAGTTGGAAGAATTTGGAATAAGTTGGGCCGCTGAAAACAGACGGAGGAAATAGCGATGGATCCTTAAAGTATTTAAAGACTGGCGTTTTTTTGGCGTAAAACAAGGCCGTTTTAAAAGAGCCATATATACTAAGCGTCATAAAACAAACAGGCTGCAATATTAAAAATATTGCAGTCTGTACACTGCAATATTTTTAATATTGCAGGCTGTTTTTAATATTGCAACCTGTTTGTTTTAGCACGTTTACTATATATTATCCCTGAGAATTTCCCTGCTGATAAAAAGGACCGTCCCCGTTTTCCTGACACACTTGTTTTAGCATCTTTACAGACTGCAACCAGTGATTTAGTGCAGAAAGAGAACAATGGCACTGGGTGTTAAATAGTAAATATATATAAATAATCCAACTTCTACTATTAAACTTTTTTTCTCCTTGTAATATGTTTTTCGTGTGCCTATTACGAGTACATTACACCAATAAAAAAGGGGGGGTCACCGTGCTCGTTTCTTTACTACACGACGACAAAAGGGAAAATTTCAGCTGAAAAAGCTCAATGTCAAGGCAAATTCGCAATGTTTCTAGTGTACGCGCGCCCGAGCGCGCGCTAAATGACGCCATAAATTATGCGCAGTAACGATGCGCCATGCAATTGAGAGGAATCACCTTAAGGCTAGGTACTAAAAGTTAAAAATTGTGGTGCCACTAACGAGATAAATTTATGAAATTTGTTGTCCCTCCTTATTCTGTTCTTGTAATACAATATATATATTACGCCAAGCCTAAAAGCGGAGCACCAAAAGCATTCTTTTTTTACTGGCATTTACATATAGTCTGCTTGTCATATCACCCATCTGACCTCACTCAAGCTACAGACCCAATGCTGTAAAAAATAATATGGAAAGGGGATCTGAACCAGTGGCAGAGTGGATTTAGAAAAAAAGTAAAGTAAATTCCGATACAAAGAATATTATCCAATATTACACATTCTAAAAACTAAGAGGTGAAATTTAAACGTGGCCCAAAGCTAACCTAATCAAATTAAATCGAATACTTGTCTCTTGCAAGTCACCCCTGATTTGAGATTGACACTAAAAGTTAAGAAGTAAAATTTAAATACAATCCAAAGTAAAATTTTAATACAATCCAAACCTATCCAAAGCTATCCACATTCGACAATGATGACATGAGGTCGTCGAAACATCATGTAACGTTTTTATCGTTAATTTTCCTTTTGAAATGTTTTTCTAAATCGATCTTTATAAGAAATCCAAAGCTAACCTAATTAAATTACATACTTTCACTCACAAGCTACATGTGATTTAAAATTGACACAAATAATGTAATAGATAGGACTTTTAAGTCATGCACCTTAAGGCATGCACCTTCTTTAAGCAGTTTTAAAAAACTGCTTAAAGGTGCATGCCTGATGTTCGATGGAACACCATTCCAGTCTGGTATGTAGCGATTATAAAAAGAAAAGCTGAAGGCCATATATATATTTCGCCAGGCCAAGCCTAGAATCGGAGCTGCACACTCTCACCAAGCAACTTCGCATGGCTTTATTTGGGCCAGTTTAATTTGTGTCCAAAACAATTGAGCAGCAGCAGGGAGAACGAAGAGTTTTCGATAACAAACGTTTGCAAAAAAAAGACAGAAATTCGTGACTCCTAACTACTTTGAGATGAAAGCGTAACGGAATTCAAAGCGGATAAAAAAGAACACTACAAGCGAACAAAGTACGATGGAGTGTTCGCTCGAAGAAGGAGAAGATGGAGAAGTTAAACAAGACCAGCTTGTAATAAAAATAGCTTGTACTGATTAATCTAGAAAAATCGGTATTTATTTTGACATAAATGCCCGTAGAAAAGACAATAAAGGGTAAAAACTGATTGTTAAAGACGGTGTCTCCTATTGTTAGTGCGCATTCGTTCTGCACACCACGCAACTATCTTGTCTCGCGCGATTACTCGCCCGATTTCCTCAGAAGATTGTTTTTTTTTTTTATGGTTACCGTATTTTTTTGTAAGCTCTTGATTTAGCAGATAGTCTTACAGGATTGGCAACAGACTGTCTAACCAAAAACCCGTAAACGAAAGCGTTATCGTGGTGTGTTATGAAATTACGCTGAATCACGGAAAAGCAAGTGAAGTGAAGTGGCAAATAATATAAGACTTAAGCTTAATCAAAACATATCGCTGTATAAAAAGATTCAAAGGAATCGCTTAAAAAAAGTTATGTGCTACACATAACGATTTAATACACAACAAATCCGTTTCGGTTTTATTCTTTTATTTTATTGCTGTTTCAACAATAATAAAAAGAAAGATGTTTTCATCGAACGTAAGATATAACATGCATAACACGACGTCTTAAGCTTACCTTAATTAGTAACTGATGAAAAGCTTGAACTTAATTTGCCTGCATAAAAGACTGCGAAAATCAGAAGCAAGGAATCACGAATACTGGCTCTCAAACTGCGTAGTTTTTATGCATTTCAAAACTCCTTCGACAGACAGATGATACAACCAGAAGAAACAACTGCGAAAGTGATTGACAAAACTACAAAACGTGATCTTACGTACGTGCTTGTCTTCCACTTCGCCAGAGCCCAAAAAGGCAAGTTATACTGGAAAAAAAACTTTGAAATTTACGCAAAATGCACATCTCAAAACGTCTTCGAATTTGTTCTGAGCATTTAAAGCCATCTTCATTGAAAAAATGTCCTCTAATTCCCGAAGAATGAAGAAAACTTATTGTTCCAGCATGTGCCGTCATACCGGATATCCCAGCATGCCCAAGGAAAAGACATGCAAATATTTAACTTACTACTGAGGGGGTAGAGCAAAAATTGTCTCGAGCCCCCAAATCAGTGCCTTAAAAGTAGAAAATAACCAATGTAGCTCTAAAAACGCGCGGTGACCCCCACTTTTTACGTCACAAAACGAAAGTGGTAAGCCTACTCAACACATGGTGATTTTTTCATACTTCGCAAAATATATTTAGCCTGTGTTTTTGCTCAACTAAAAGGGAGCAGTCAGGGCCAAAAATGCCTCCAATGCAATGATTTTGTAATAAATACCACATAAAAAGTAGTTTTTATATCACCAGTTGTTATGTGTTTCAAAGCTTGTGGTTTGTTGTTGCCTTAGTGTGTAAACGGAAATTCTAAGGGAATGTTAAAAGAAATATTTCTTCTTTACTTTTTTTCGAAAAAAAAAATATTAAGTCTCTATTTTTTGCAGATTTGGACTTAATTATCTCTGAAAAATGCATGGTTACCCCAAGTTTCTTTTCAATTTTCATTAGCCCTCACCAACATCTACATTTTAGCACAGTGATAATCCGCGAAAAAACATGTTTGTATTAGGAGGCACCGTCCTTCAGAGCAGTCAACAGGAATTGTCCGCGGTTCAATAGTTTTACTGGTACTTCCCTGATAGTTTTACTGGTACTTCCCATGTCTTCCGAAGAACCTTCTTCAATTAATGATTCTCAGTGGCAAAGCGCCATCCAGTTAACGAAGAAAGCGCTTGCCAAACCACACCAGCATTTCTCACGCAGACCCGTCCACTAAAAATTTATCAGAGCCAGCCCAGCCAGTCAACCCATTTCGGTGTTTTTAACATCCAAACGCTGATTCTTACCGGTTCAAACAAATTAAGACGACATGTTTATAGACGGCGAAACTTAATATTGTTGTTTACAGGCCGCTTTCGACGAAGATCTCTTAAACGTTTTTCAAATGACGGTGAAGCGCGCTGGTTTTTGACATTTTTGACCGCATTTTGACAACTTTATGTCAGATTTTGAGACGTGCACATGCACACGCATTTGATCGGCTGTTTTGTTTTTACTCGAGCATAAGTTTCCGCCTTTAATCCTTAATTTTAAGAGGACTCATTGTGATTACGTGTTATTAAGATAAGGGCAAAAGTTGCTTAACGCTGTTGAGGTACCAAGATCGAAAAACAGTCAGCCAAGCCGAGTAAAAACACTCGTTCGCTTGCAAAGAAAACAACGTAACAAAAAAAACAAACAAACAAACAAACAAACAATTCAACTACTTCTTTGCGTCCAAAATTCATCTTCCGGAGTTCTCGATTTTTATGCTTTTTACGCGAATTTAAAGACAAACTTCGATCGAAGATGAAGTTGTTTTGCTCAAAATGAAGAAACCAACTGAATGTGAAATTACGAGCCGCAGAAAACGCGCGAAAAATTAAGCCTCGATTTGGTTTGGGTGTCCCACACCTGGCTTGAGCCTGCGATCAAATCGAAAGCAAGTACCTGGTCAGCGGTCAACTTCAAAAAAAAAGCTGACCTCGATGAGGTCTTAACTTGAGCCTGCGAGGTGGTCACGTGACACTGGTCACTGGTACCTTGTTTTGACAGGTGTCAATTGGCTATAAGATGGATGTCCGGTATCAAAGATGTACGCTGGGTGTACACTGTAAACTAGCTGGTCAGCTGCTGGGCCTAGTGGAGTATGGCCGCCATGTTGGATTATTATTAGGATATTATTAGTTATTGGGCAACACCACCGTCGTCGTCGTCGTCGTCGTGCGCGCCCACGACCAATACCGCTAGCCATTTTTACCATGAGAAAAGCAGTTGACGGTTTTCTATAGGTATGGTGCTCCGCTATTATGTATATAGTACCATCAGTAACAGTGCAAAAAAAATCTGAAACTTTTTCTTAAACATGGCACACAGCATGGAAGGAGGCTCAACCAATTGCCATTGCAAATTTAACACCTTTACGCCCAAACTTAACTTTGTGAATAGTTTCATGTACTGATAAATTCCTCTACCGGGAGAAGGACACAACAAGAACAAAAATAACATTCTTTGACATTTCAAAATTTGTAAGTTTAAAAAATACGTTTTAGTCATCCCTTAGCCACTCGCCGGTGACAAAAATTCTCGGCAAAAGTGACCAAAATTATGATAACTGAGAAATCAAAGCAATTTTTTTACTATCCCTAAGACTATCTCAGTTTTCTCTTATCCCTAAAATTATTTTCCTGGTTATCCCTTATCCCTAAAACCCCTAACAGGGCCTCGTTGATTAAGGTATTAATAAGGCCAAAACAAAGCACTACTTTTGGTATTCCCTGTATTGATGATGTGATGCAATTTCCTTTTAGTCTCCTTAGAGGGAAGAATCTAAATCTTGTGATACCGAGAAAGTGAAGTTTACTATAGAGAAACCTGTAACAGCCGACAGAAAAGACAGAAATGTTTTTAGGAGCTGGCAATGTGAAGATGACCTAAGGGTTAGTTTTAATTTATTTAGAATTTGTAACATTTCTTTTGATTGGAATCAAGGTTTTGGTGAAATTTAAGAAAACAGCGGCAAACATGACAGTGCACCTTCAATTCATACCTGCGTACGGAAGATAGGTGCCAAAAGTACTCAGAATTAGTAAGAACTGTAAACGAAACAGCTGTCAGCAGTTACGCAAAAACACCTACTTGAACTGAGATCCACTATCAACCAGAAAAGTGCTCTTGTCCGTGATCTTCTTATTTGTGCTTGGTTCTGGCCTGCCAGTAGAAAGGGTTGACGAAAGACAGAATTAAGAACAAGCACGCTGTCAACTGACTGGCATTGAAATTATCTAACGCTGGACCTTGCGGAGTGCTTTTGTTTTACCTGTAATGAATGATCGCTCCATTGGCGCCAAACCCAGCGATGGTGTCGAAACTATGCCCCATGTAAAATTCCTGTTTGCTGAAAAATAAAAGTGTGAATGGCAGATTCAAGTCATTTTTTTTTTATTTCTTCTGATCATCTCTATCGCTCTCTTTATTTTTTTTTTTCTGTTTGTGTGCGTGCTCGTACATTTTAATTAAAATTCTTTCCATAACTAGCTCACCTTTTAAAATCCTCTAATTTTGCCACTGCAGAGAGTTCTGTGAGGTCATCGCGTCCTTTAGGGACCTTGGAAGAACAAAAAGCCGATATGACCATCACATCAGTAACCTCGAGCCTAACACTTCTTCTATTGCTGTAATATGCAATTTTAGATCAGCTTTGGCGTTACAATCTCCTTGGTTTATAATCCGCACAAAGGGCAAATTGTGAGATTAATAAGCCACGGAAAGATCTCGCGAGAGGATCAGGAGGCTACTGAATTAGGTGTTTTTCTTCCTCTGCAATCAAATTTTGCTCTCGACTGAGCAATTCCGTCATAGAAACAGAGTTCATCAGCTGTAGATGATTCCCATACCAACTCGGATTAAAGAAGCTCACAACAAATTTTAGCTATCTACTTTTTTCATATCATTTTCACCTCGCGAAGTTGGATTTTTCTTCCTTAGTAATTCAAACAATTTTTTAATATGTGAATGATCGTCGCAGTTATGAACGCTACTTAATTAGTAGTATATATTCATTCATATATTCATTCTCATATATTCATCACTCAGGGATATATTACAAGCAAACAAAATGACCAGCTCCCAGATGGCTTTTTGCTCAGTTGGTAGAGCGCTGCACCGGTGTCGCAGAGGTCGTGGGTTCGAATCCCGTACAAGCCTGCATAAATTTTTTTTCAGGCTTTATTTTCACTACTAATTAAATAGTGTTCAGTTCATAACTACGACGATCATTCACATATTCATTCATTAATCCGCAGTTCAAGTATATGATTTCATATCTTCATCACTCACGGATATATTACGAACCAACAAAATGACCAGCTCCCAGTTGGCTTGTTAGCTCAGTTGACAGAGCCCTGCATCGGTATCGTAGAGGTCGTGGGTTCGAAACCCGTACAAGCCTGAATTTTTTTCAGGCTTTATTTTCATTACTTATGAAGTAGTGTTCATAACTGTGACGATCATTCGCATATTCATTCATTAATCCGCAGTTCAAATATATGATTTTCATATATTCATTTTCAAACAATGTTGTTACACAAACAAGTCTCTGAGCTTCGCGGGATACAGCAGCTATTTTTACTTGGACTGATTTAGGGTTACGAAAGCTCATGACAAAATTGTGTCAACAATTATGGTATTTCCTCTCTTCCTTCTCTCAATACTAGGAGTTCCCTCTTTAGCCTCCTCAACAAATCTGGACTAAAGATCCAAACCCAGTTTTAAAGCACCCGACAATTCAAGGTCAAGTAACAGCGAGAGTTGAAAATCCAACTAATTCTGCGGAAAATGCAAACATTGAACAAGAGTTGAAAACATACCTCATTCTTGAGCCAGTAAAAAACTCAACCATAGCTGTACTGTCTTTGAGCTGGAAAACATAAATATAAAGCACAATTATCACGAAAACGTTGCACTAAAGACCGAGATGCCTACACTGTAGCTAACAATGGGACACAAGATCTTTGCAGCCTGCGTCTGACTTCATTTTCGGGGTTTCTGTGCAAAACATTGCAACACTGGTGAAGAGTGTGGTTGTACTTCGTGTTATAATGTACGCCATTTTCGCGCCTAAATGCTCAGTTCAATTGTAAGTGTATCAGCTTATTCAGTTGAAGGCTGTCTTTGGAAGAGGCTGGCAACTACCTTTGACTTTGCCACACTGAATACAGTCAACGACCTCCAACACAATAACGGTAATCAAAACGAGGCTGCCGCCCGTACTCTATCATTCATAATCATAAAAATTATAATTTCCTCGATTGTGATTGGTTTAAAAAACTCCTATTTTCCACTAATTCACTTGCCAAGTTGTTATCGGACAGTTTGTTATTGGACAGTTTGTTATTGGACAATTCAATAAGCCAATCACGTTCAAAGTACTATTTTAAATCAACCAATCACATTCAAAGTTGTAGTTTAAATCAACCAATCACAACCTTGGTTTCATTCACCATACATTTTGATTGTATTCAATTTCAGAGCGACATTTAAGCAATTTACGCTCCTTTGTCAGTCTTTTAATGCTAAATTCCCCTTCCTTTTATAACTTGGCTCTTCTTTTCTCGGAAATTGTAATTTTTATGATTAATTGGTAATAAGACTTCGTGTCCAATTCGGTCTGTAATCATACTCGTGATAAACAAATCGGACTCCCGCTGCGCGGTCGTCCGATTTTGTTATCACTTGTATGATTACAGACCGAATTGGACTCCACTCAGTCCTATTACCATTACTAATTAAGAAGATTACTGATTAGAAATAAGAGTTTATACTTACGTGTGCATTCTTCATTCCCTCGATCTCTGTGGGATTTTTAATTGATTTTCGAAGTGCTATAGGGGAGTCTTTCGACAATAGCCTGCCCTGGTTTAAAAGAATCAAGGATAAGCTGCTTTTCATAAAAAAAGTTCTGTAAAAGTTAAAGTTAGTAAAGTTTTGGAATATGAATTTGAATTCTGCAGACATTTCGTAAGGGAGCCGCAAGCATAAAAGAAAAAAAAACATTAACTGGCGTGTTGAGCCATGCATTGTAACAGAAGGAACAATAAATTTCAGATCTCAGTTGTGTTTCCGCAAAACATATTCCTTTCCCTCCTCTGTCTTGATTCTCGACCCTGAACAGAGTCAGACGTCCCGAATCTGAACTTGACAGAACCGATAATTCCAAATTGGATGAAACCTACGATGCATTTAAATGTTCCAGCATTTTCAAACCTTGAAAAAACGCTTGCAAAGATTGGTCCGTTTTCCGTCAAAAACAATATCTGACCTGTCTAATTTTATGTCAAGACATGAAAATTACGTCATTATTTCCTGGCAGCCCGCATCTGTTACCTTGTGTAGCGAGCTTTCTGTGCTTTAAAACTAGGCACAAACAAGGCAGATCATTTGCCTTTCCTTAGCTTTGCTTGAATGGCGTGTATGGTACCATTTTCACAATGAACCATTTGAAGATGGTCAGTCATCATTCTTCATAGACTGTGTCACGCAGTAACTATGTTACAGTAACATGGAACATTTAACTTATGCCAGACAGGTCACAAAGTTATACGTTTTTTCGGTCGCTAAGTGTTACAAAGATATTGAATATTCGTTCTCTTTGCATATTCAACGCCACTGTATCCATACGGGATCATTCAACGAAATGTATTCATACGGGATCATTCAACGAAAGACTACCATGTTCTAAATCAATACCATGCTCTCAGATCAATCTATCAGCTGAAAAGAAAGAAACATGCCTCCAGATGACCGCAAGACAGCGTTGAACTTGAATCTCTACTAGGAGATTAAAATGTCTAACAACTGTGAGATGTTTTATCACGTTAGCTTTTACGTACCTGTTGCACTGCTTCTTTCATGGCGTAACTCGCATACGGGCTCAACTGTTAACACAAAAAGGCAATAAAAAATGTTGCTAGTCCACGACTTTACATATTTTATGAGCTACTCATTATCTATTGAAACAATAAAATATTACTTTTGAAGGACGCAGAAATTTGACGTTTGAAGGTAACATTCTTAAGATTACACAGTACAACAACGGGCAACCTTCAGGCCGATTGGCCCGTCTGTCCCGACTAAAAAAACATTGTTATTGTTGTTTACAAAAGAAACTAGTCGGTCAAAAGGTCGCATTGTGAATCTGCAGCTCCACCAAAGATGTAATAACAAAGGAAAATAAACGTTGAGATGATCGAGTGCACACACCTTTTTCTCTTAATGAGAGGACGAATGCTATCCTCAGTGGTTTCTTAGCATGGCGTCTTAGTATAACCCTGTCACCGACTATGAGCCAACTAAAATCCTGATTGGCTAAGCTGATAGACTTATTAGAGCGCGCGTGCACCACGAAAATTGCTGTATTTAGACGGGATGGAGTTTCTAATTTTCGCGGGTCACGGGTCGCGGGTAAATTGTCGCGGGTAGCGGGTGAATTGTCGCGGGTAGAAGACTAATTGTTCAATTGTATCAGTCAATTTTGTATAAACAGAAGATTATCACCTGGTCTAAAATAGTTTCGCAGAATACGACAAGCTCATTGGCAGTTATTGCAAACCTTCAGGGGTGCGTTTCGGAAAATCGCACCTGTGCGCAAGCGTTCAAACGAAAAACTGACAATATTTGCTCAACCGAATTAATAGCTCTTGCGTTACTAGACTTACTACGGACATCCAAACAAACTGGACTATATCATTCAGGAGAAAATAGACTAACAAAGTGTGTAAGACTTTTACGGTATTCCGATTGGTCCCTGAGAAATCCATTGTAAAGTTGGCCAATAGAATAAAAATAATTCGAATTTGTAAAAGCCTCATACAATTTGGTGCGGTTACGTGTGTGGAACATTAAACGCTAAATTCCGTTAAAATCTGATCACGCAAAAATAAATCCCGACTTTTTGACCTCCAAAGATTTGCACAGTTTTCACAACTCATTGAAGGTGCATGGTGCCAAAGCGGTCACCGCCGACCAATAGAGGACGACCGAGAAACTCTCGGAAGAGGATACGTGACAAACTAGCCTCATTCAATCGCGGGAAAGTTAATTCCAGGTTCAACGTCAGACGGAGTATTCATCTTTTGGTTAAACAGTCAATTCTCTCTAAGGCGGACACCCTCAGGACCAGCTCCAGGTGTCCGCCTTAGAGAGGTGTCCGCCTTATAGAGAGATAATGTAATTTGACACTATATAAACCTAGGCAAAGCGCTGTAAGTCGTTCCCTTCCGCTCATGATCACAAACATCGATATTTGCCAGATATAACTTTTCTTCTTATCAGATCTGTTTGATATTACAGGGTTGCTATGGTAGCCTCAGGGTGGGATGGTAGCTCAATTTGAAATAATATCCAGGCCAAAATCTATTGATTGTATAAAGAATACCATTCTAGTGTCCGCCTTGAGAGGTATTTTCTACCAGACATTTGCTAAAATAAAAGTGTCCGTTGTCCGCATTAGAGAGGTTTCCGCTTATAAAGGGTTTAGTTACAGATAAACATGGGAAATTCGGTCGGGACCAGCAATCACTGTCCGCCTTGAAGAGGTGTCCGCTTTACAGTGGTGTCCGCTTAGAGAGAGTTGACTGTATTATTATTGGAAGGAATAGGTTTGGTGAAAATAAAACAAAGCCTATACCGTCTGCCGAAATCGGTTTGAATGTTGATGCAAACAAAATATGCAATTCGAAATACGGCAAGCTTTGAGCGAAAAATGTCAAAAGACTACTAGACCCCTAACTGGAATGGAGATTTAAAATTGGAATTTGAAGTTAGAAATTGGTACACGGTCACCAAACAGTTCCCCAGCAATCTGCAGTACCCTTGTGGGGTGTCACCTGTCTGGTGGTGTTTCAAAACATTTTTACCCCATTTCAATCCCTTCTTCAAACTCCTTCAATATTTCACTCAAAGTTCACGTGTATCCCCACCTTAACACATAACCTATTGTTTTAGTGCATGCTAGTCTTTGAAGTTTTACTTAGTCAGTTATTTTCAGGTACTTTGTTAGGGATAAGCTGTTTTAAAAATAAAGCTTCTATCTCTGTCACTTCGACATGCCAAGAGCACGTTCAAGAAAGCAAGACATTAGACAAGCACTCTAATTACTAATTTCTCACCCGCGACAATTTATCCGCGAGCCGCGACAATTCACCCGCGACCCGCGACAATTTACCCGCGACACGCGACACGCGACCCGCGAAAATTAGATTGTCCCTATTTGGACTGACAAGCTGAAAAGAAACCACTTTTACCTTTGTTTGATTGATTGATTGTTTGTTTGTTTGTTTTCGTTATGTATTTTTTTTTAAGTCACTGGGGAAAATAATTTCTGTCTACTTTGATGGATGGTTCGGGGCGAACTATCATTGGCCGGTTAGTAACTTCACCACGCTAGCCGTCCAATTGTCAAGTAGCCTAGTGCAAAGAAGAGAATTGCCGAACTTACAAACCAGCTTACTACAAAAGAGCCACTTTGGCCGAATTCTTTTTGTCGAATAGAACGGTCAATGTGTTAGACTAAAGCCTGGTTCATACTAGCGACATAACGACATAACGACATCATCATGAGGACAAGGACGATATCTTGACGTAAAAAGGTCGTTATGCTTCCAGTATGAACATGCAGACATGATGACATATTACCAACATAACAGCATGAACATAACGACATAAAAAAAAACCTGATCTTTTCTTTATGTCATGTCGATGTCGTCATGTCGCTAGTGTGAACCAGCTTAAGACAGATTACTCATATTCAGTTATACCGACTGTGATAAATGACGCCGGGTGAAACCTCTCGCTGGCCGCATGATTATCATGATTATCAAATAATATAAAAATGTTTACACGTAGCCCATTACAACTATTTCCATGTAGAACCACGATATTCAACCAATCAAAGCAAGTGACTTAAATAAAATAGCCTTACAGAAATTATTCGTTGAAACTTCTCAATACAAATGTAAATTAAAATAGAAGAAAAGAAAATTTATTTTTGCACCTTAAGTAAGAAATATCTGTACACATTTTTACAGAAACGTCAATAGATGATATTCATTGAGCAGGAAGCAAAACACTTACCCAAATCTTTGCGTTGCTTTTGTTGCTTTCGGAGTTGATATTGTCAATAAATTTGGACACGTTGTACGGAAGAATTACCGCACAACTCAAATGACTCTTTGCCTTGTCAGTTAACTTAACATCCTTGACAAATACCCTATTCAAAGAAATGAAATGAAAAGATACGACACCATGCTCTAGTGGATAAATGAGGGGATAAACAGGTGAATGGATCGATGTCATCTGGTACGTTTTTCAAGGAAATATCTTTCCACAACCTACACTTATACTTAAGGCCGTACGGGACACTTAAACTCGTTACGCATGTATTTATGCACGAACAGTGGCGACTGATTCCCACGATGCACGGAATATTCATGAGAAGATTTTTCACATTCTAATTTATTCAATACATTGTTTGTTGGGCATTATTCTTACTGCACGTGTGATTGGAATCTCGAGGTACGAACCTCTTGTACATTTGTAAAAGTCATAAAGTTCTAGAGGTTTTTGCTAAAAAACGTTATTTTTTTATGATTAACTGAAATTAAAAGCTATCTCCTACCCTTGGTAATAAAGTACTTTACCCCATCGCTAATGTTTGAACTGAAAAAGGTGTATATTTTTGTAAGAATGACTTCTGTTTCGATGTAAGCCTTTTGAGAAGAAGTTGAAATGAAAATTGTAATAGCGTTTTGCACACACTTAGCGATTATGGCTACAAAACAGAGAGGACAACTGTATCGAAAGTTTGGAAGAAATATCCAACAGCGCCGTTTTTACACGAAGCTGCAACTGCAAGGGCGTGATAAATTACGTTATTATTTGCAGCTCTTTGACACGTGCACTGGTAGACCAAATTATCATAATTATATTAACAGCTTTCAAAGGCGCACATTTGTGAATACATCAGCGGACTCGTTCTTTCTTCGGAGGAGGAAAAAACTGCAATTTTGTGTCCGAGTTTTCATCACGGATATAGGACTTCAGGAACTTCAGGGAGATAAACTAAGAAAGCTATACATGTAGTGATGCGACGGAAGCAAAATTGCAAAAACAAACTTCACAAAGAAGATCAGACGCTTCAAAGCCTAAGTTTCACAGTTTTACTCCTCCTTCAACGAAACTGCTCCTGTCACTTCACAGAAGAAGTAACTAAGTAATAAAACCGTTAACTTTATTGCACTTCTCAATCAGAAAACTCGGACACAGACATTGCTTTTCCCAGTTCTAATTTTGGCAGCTTAAAATTTCACCGTAAATTGCCGATTCGCCTGTAAAATGCCAACATCTACCAAGATCCCTGTCAATTTTTAGCGGAATTGACCCACAAAATTTGATTTGAAGCTTGAAAATGAAACACCTATCCCCAAAATTTGGCTCATGAATTTATTCATAGGCACGTGTCCTGTACGACCTTAACGGCAACTCTGAATCAGCCAATTACGACTTAAATACACCATTTTGTTAATGATCAGTTCCTGGTGAATTCTGGGTATATCCAGTCCTTTGTGGGGGCAAACGGCCATTTTTAGGACGTAATTTGAATTGTAATTATGACCGTTTGCCCCCACAAAAGGAATGGATCTACCCACAAGTCACCAGGAATTGATCATTGGCAAAATGGTGTATTATCAATTATTAAGGGGGGACTAACTTAACTTAAAAAATTAGCTAAAATTGTTGCTATGGAAAGTTCCCAACCCTCATATCTTGGAAACCCTAACTTGCACAGGCAAGCTGTCTCGCTATGTTTTTACAATCAAAAAGTTTGACAAGATTTTCGAGTCACAACCATATTTGGTAAGTCAAACAGAAAAAGGCCTAAAACTCTAGGTATCAAACTCTAGGTATCAATTTTTGGAAATTCGCGTTTTTGTGAGATTTATGACATCATAAGCACGCAATTTCATACCATTTCGTCATTATCATTGCAGTTATGTACGTTAACAACAATTGCTTAGGCTTGTAAAGAAGGTTGGAATATCTCCGACTGGTAGAAAAAATCGGAACTTCACGTAATTTTCTCCAAGTTTTAGGGATTTTTCTCTCTAAAGCGCGGTTGGGGCCTGGGGCAAGTTGTGCATGCGCAACAACAATTTATAAATTTTACATGTTCACCTCTTCGTACGTTTCACCAATACAGTGGCATACACACCGAAAAACCGTGTTTCACAAATACAATCCGTAAAAATCCCTTGGCAACAACGCGAAGTCTGTAGTTAAGGAGGCTCGAAAGGGTTTTTTGACCGCGCGAAGAGTGGATCCAAATGGATGTATCCCGTGCGTGTTCTTACGCGATCCTCCCGCGAAGTTACGAGGCGCGAGTGGTGGGAGTTGTAGACAACAATGGCGGCCTCAAATGAAAAAGTAAATCTGTCTTCTGAAGCTGAATGCGGCTATTTGCGGAATAAAAAGGTGAAGTTTGCTTCTAAAAAAAGCGTTGAGAGCAGTGTAGTTTCCGTCAACAAGATGACTCGGGCAAGAAAGTGAGCAAAGAAGCGTCGTTTTGAGGATGATGCTCAAGAACGCGCGATCAACGATTTTATAGCTCACAAAAAACAAGCAAACAAACCAACAAACAAGACGGTAGAATTTGGTACGTAAAACTTTACAACACTACACTACACTACACTACACATGGCTTTAACTACTTTCTATTCATTGGCTGTTGAATGTCATAAACGTATTTAAAAAAATCAAAACTTCATCATACATGTACACACAGGACTCAGGCAGGAAAACAGTCGGAAATTACGTGTAGCATGTAGTCGGGTCACGAATTATTGGCATGGAGGTGTTAGCAAAAGGGTTGGACAAGTTATGAAAACGGTAAGCAATGAATTTAAGGATCCAGTTTTTACTGAAGCTCGGCTTTTTTATTTACATTTTAACAAGTAAATATTACATTGTTTCTCAAGGAGTTCATTCAAAAGGAACTTCAACTTCACGTAAGCTTAATTTTATATGAAACAAATTTAACTCAAACAACTACAACGTACAAATAAGTATACATGCAGTTTAAAAAGTTTAAAACTTAACAAATATACCTGTACAGAAATTGAATGTAATCAGTCACTTCACACTATAAATAAGTTGGTGAAAGTGGATAACTTGTCAAAAAGTGCCTGCATTGTATAAATAACAATAGTTTGTACTTGAGAGAGAGAGATCAGATATGCACTGTACAAATACCATGAATCCTGCACAGCTCCTCAGTGTTTGATACCCCAAGACTTCTCCGTAACGGAGGCTGCAGATATTCCAACCAGCTGCATGAAAGTCTTCCAGTTTTGAAATTCCTTCGAAGTCAACAGAACAACACCTAGAAATCTTCGCCGAACAACAAATTGGGCTGTGTTTGTGAGGCACTGTTTAATTGTGAATTTTCCGCTCACGACGCATTGGAAGATGTGAAAGCACTTAGAAGGATTCTGCTTTCTCCGCCACCCGAGCCAAGCGCTGAAACTATTATGAATCGTGGAAAAACATCTTCACCGAACGAATCCCTGCAACAAGCAACAGTTCTTGAGCGATGACAAGAAGATGTTGACACCTTCAGCGGAAATCTCACTTGCCTTCCGAATGGCTCTGAAAAGTTAACAACAATCCAGTAGTTGGCAGACTCCGGTTTGGCCTTCAGTACTCTTCAAGAAATTTCAAACTTGGAATAAACAGTCTTTATGGAGTTATGACACTCCCTCGATCGTCTCGAAACTTCTCGCGTCACCAGACCAAACCGTCGGGAATTTCATTGAACAGAAGAATAATTTCCTCAATATAAAGTATTTCCACGAACAATAAACAAGATCTTTCTCTTTGCTTTGATTTCATCCACTTTTAGCCGGTTAATTCCTCCATTAATTGCCTTGGTAAGCAGACACGACGAGAGACAATGGAGTCCGATAGAATTTCGCGTCTGTATGAGTCTCGCAACTCGCGCGAATAAGGTCAGTGGTAACATGAAGAGCGCGACCGGAAATAATGATTTGCGCGAAATCGCGCGAACCGGAAATAAAAGGTGCAAAATGATTATCAATTTATCTCAAAAATTTGCTCGGTGACCTATGTTGAAATTTTTCATGCAAATAGCATTCAACTTTATCTAACATTTTAGACATTTAAAAAAAATCTGTAGAGTAGGCTATTTTTCGAATTATCTCCATTTCCACTCTACAGAATTTTCTAAAATTTTCACAGAAAGTGAATAATATTGCAAACTTTGAAAAGCGCTTATAAAAAATATAGGTCACCGAGTTAGTTTTAAAGATAAATTTTAAAAAGTGACTTTTTAGGGGTAGGTCTTTAGAGAGGTATGGTTACCATGACAACGCACATGACGTCAGAAGTTGTCTCAATTGGAACTTTAACAACCCTATTGTAAGATAACCTACAATTTGTTTAAGTGACTTACAGCAAAAAAATTAATCTTGAATTGTTTTGGACATGCATATCAGCTGTAAGAAACCCTTTCGAGCCTCCTTAAGTTAGTCCCCCTTAACAGTGATCCCTTATTCAATCATTGGCTACCTTTTGCCGGATAGTATCAGCTGTAAACGCTACAAAGAATGACCAAGATTAGAGGCATTTATGGTGAGGTCGACATATTTAACCAGCCCAGAGACAGACATTCATTATTTTTGTGGCTTAAAGTCGACTGTATCCTCAATTTTAGCGAAAAGGAGTTTTGTTGAGTAGCATTACCATGAATAAGGACTCCAGCCCAACTTAGGGAACCAACCTTTGTTTCGTTAAGTAATGTTGTTATTTAGAAAATTCAATTCGCCATTTTCATAAAAACCATGATCCAAAATTAATCACACAATGCTTGATGGAATACCTCGATACATCACGGGTCGCACTAACAATAATGCCACTCTACTCGAAGAGCAGCGAATAAACAAACGCACTGACTAAAAGGATTGAGGCCATTTTAGAGACGTCAAAAACTTATCAAGAGGTGAAATCGTGTACTTACTTGACGCTTGTTTCATTTACGATAACGAAAGCGAAAAAGAAAGGATTCGAAGGCACATCAGCTCCTCTTAAGTTCAACAACCCTTTGAAGAAATATAACACCGCTCAATTAGTTTAATTTTTTTAAAGTTGGAAACAAAATAAGTCTCTAATAAGTGTGTTTTTGTTTAACCGTTCTTCACTGGTTTGTTATAGAATCCAACATAAGCAAATTGTAGAATAAAGGAGAAATCATGTTTTTCAGATCCTTAACTTCATGCTCAAGGTATTGCCATGAACTGTGCTGTGACGGATGAAAGATGACCAAAGGGCACTTCTATTACTTCAGAATACCTTTCTTACGGTTTCAGCCAACAAACAACTCTAAGATACTGAGTTCGTATTAGATTTTAATCTTAAAAGGCCATCTGCAGAATACCCCTAAGTCACGTCAGTTAGATAGAGGCACAGTGACAACATTTCATAACTGCAAGTCAACAGTTATAGTCGCATTGCCATATACTTACAAGCTACTTCGTCAAGTCTGTACACAATGACAGCAGTGGCGCTATTTGAAGACATCTCCGCCCGAAGCTCTTTAATTTTGTCTCCCCAGCTTTTCCCTGGACAGAAAAAGAAAGAAGGAACGTCAATTTACTCCAAAAAGCACCAGAGAATCGAAGGAAAAATCTGTAGATCTGTTCTGAAAAACTACACAAACGTGATGAAATTTGGGTGGACAAATCACTCACAGTAAGGTGCTAAACTCCTTCGCACCCGGTCATCAGGTATCAGGACAGAGATATGATTTTAATTACCCTCGGAATTCTTGATACCGGACACTCCTGAACCCAAGTTCATGTTACTGTGTGTAAAAATTACTCTCCATTAAGAAGTGTGCCTGTCGTCTAATTTTCCTCAGTAGGTACCTAAATGTGGACAATACCAATGACGCTTCTCATCCAGCTCTAGGTCGTAGTATTTTAGCCACACCAGATTTTTACCAAGGTCTGTTGAAACACGTGACTCTGATTGTCTTTATTCACCCATGTCTATTTCCTACTAGCGTTCTATCACGAATGCCGTTCTATTATTAAATACATATATAAATACATCAATTCGACGCCGTTTTGGAATTAGAGAAGCACACACACGAGAGGCTCAAACTTGGAAGCCTCTGTGAACTTTCGATAGCAATAGTGCATTTTCAATTTGACTTATGGACTGAAAATTCCCTTAAAAATATAATAAGTACTTCTGTTTTAAATAGCAAAAACGACCTGAAACGATTTAAACAAAGCAAAGATTAAGACATAAACCTTGGCTTTAAAAGCCGTTTGTTCTCTGGGTATCCGTAGTGGTTGCTTGATGACCAACTTGTTATTTACACGTACCTGTAAACTTCATTTCTAGAGGGAATATTGTAGCGTTGCTCAATGCTGGTCTCCCCACTGTCCATATTTTGTCAACCAGATTTGTAGGCACAGCTTCCAACGTTATACCTACAGCCTTAAGCTCCTATGAAAACAGTCACAAGAGCATTCATCGGACATACAAAGGGACCACAGTGTATGTGCATTACATAATAATAGGCTAATGGGGATGTGCCGCTGGATGGGGTTGCATTTTCACGACTGGATTGACTATAATGGGGTTGCATTTTCAATAGAGTTACTAGAATGAGGTCGCACATTTTCGGGATTTTGGGGGTAAACGAACCAGAATGTTTGTACTGTAGGTGAAAACTAAAGTGTTCTACATTCAGTTTAACAAATGTGTCAATTCATTTTAAGATGACCTACTTAAAAGGCTTTACCAGGTAGATGCATAAACAGAAAGTGACTAAGATGGGATCACGAAAATTACATTTCCTCAAAAGTGACTAAGATGGGGTCTATATTTGGCCACAGAATAGACTATAATGGGGTAGAGGTTCTGAGCGGCCAGCGGCACATTCCCAGCAAACATTTACCCAAGTACCCCCGGGATAATAGCACCAGGCGTAACATTTTGGATCGGATCGTATTCAGGTCTTGGGGAGTTGAATTACTTTCTTAACATTCTTTGGTGCTGCACAGCTGCAGCTAGGTTAAGGGAATAAAGACGAATATTTGCATGTGTTACCAACTGATTAGATAAGGTAAATTGGTCACCCGTAGAGAGATTCATGAGCCACGTTTCGATCATTAGTCCTTGGTCAGAACAAACTGTCAGCTCTTGAATCTATGTGTGATGGTCAATTTACCTTATCAACTCAGTTATTAACACGATTATAATACACTCCACAAAATAACTCAATTCTGGTTGGTCAAGAGCAGTATCTTCTAAGTTTCCAAGGCAGCGGGTCGTGAGCACAATTTCAAGGTGCTGAGGACTGAAATCGGACGAAAATAAGAAATTGCATGACCTCACACTATTCCCCAGTTTTGCGGAGTGAACTATAATTGAAACAAATCGCACCACCTTATCTTACAATTCACGATTATCAACTGATGCTCGTGATTTTGAAAGTTTTCAAATTGCGGACCATTTAAAATTACTCGTACCTATTAATCATGAATTGTACTCAAGCTCATAAAAATAATACTTAATAATATTATATTGCGCTTTTTTCTATGAGAATAATCAAAAGCGCATTACAGTTAGCATAGTAAAACTACCGACTAATCTTAATGCGATTTCCTATACACATTCGCTAGCAAAGCGTAACCTTGTTACATATTTTAGTTTGGAAGCTTATATAGAGTAACTTCCAACAGTTTTTATTTGAACGAAAGATTAAATTTTCCAAAGTTAGAACCTTTGAACCTAGAGTGAGTGAGTGAGTGAGATGCTTTAGGCAGATGCAACCCTGAAACGAGTTATTTATAGAGATAGGGGAGCAGGGATGGCGCACTGGTGAGAGCACTCGCCTTCCACCAATGTGGCCCGATGTGGTTCCATTCCCGGACTAGGCGTCATAAGTGGGTTGAGTTTGTTATTGGTTCTCTTCTCTGCTCCGAGACTGAGGTTTTTCTCCGGGTTCTCCGGTTTTCCCCTCTCCACAAAAACCAATATTTCCAAATTCCAATTTCATCTGCTTGTTGTTATTACTATTATTATTGTCTACATTCAAAATTCAATTCGTCAACTTTTCTCTTCCTTGCTCTGTCAAACTCGCCTCGAAAATTTGTTAAGAATTCAATTAATTACGTAAGTTACAAAGCGACTGGTGAATGAACAACACAAGAAAGTGCTGCTTACGTCATTATGTTGTTGTTTGTTTGTTTTGTTGTTGTTGTTGTTGTTGACACGTTACCAGAATGAAACTGATAACAATCCGATCCTTGTAAAAATGTAAAGATTTTCTAACAACTTAACAAACAAACAAAAATCAACCACTAAATCTGTAAATTTATTTAAAAAGGAAAAGAAAATTAAAAAATTGAAAAGTATAACTTTTTATTAAAGGTCTTAAGTTTTCCAGGAGTTTGATAATGTATCTTACCTTTGACATGCTCTCGTAGTCCGCTGCAGTAGTATCGGATATAAGATATCGTCAAAATGTAAATCTCAATCAACGAAAAAAAATTTAAAAATCGTTAGGAAATTCTGGTTTGGTATTTGCTCTAGATATGCAAACAAAACTGAGTTTGCGTCTTACTTTTAATTTTAACTCTGTGTTTCCATTTATTTAATTTTTTATCGCTGATCCTTTCCATTTCAGTACAGGTTATTTTTCTGGCTTCATCACCTCCTTACAGAAAGACCATTACATTGATTCCTTTCTCCTAGAATAATATTTCATTTCCTACAGACGTAGCAAAGATAACGACAAAACCACCAAATACAGCTTTAATAACGTGATAAATATTTGTTTTTGATTTAATGAAATAGTAAATGAAATGTTTTTGTTACTCGACCATAAAGTAGGCTAATTTAGGGCTGACTGAATTTGTTTGTGTTCAAAAATTACTTTATAAAGTCATAAGATGCTCATTTACTCAGATCAGTAATGTCATTGCCATAGACGCTGCTATTCGAAAACTAGTCAATTAATTTTTTGCAACAACATTTGCTTTAAAATGTACTACATCGTATCGGACAATTTGAAGCCAATTAGATCATTTGAAGGACACGAAATGAAAACAAGAAAAGGGGGGTTAAAATCTTTTATTGGCACAAGCGAAATATTTTGCTCGGACGTTTTAATGCCTACCGATTGACATAAGATGTCCGTCAACACCCACTTTATCGCCACTGGAGAGTTCCTGCAAATAAACAAATAGACGGCAAAATATCAGTAAGGCATTTCATCCTGCCTAATTGATATTTTCAAACAACATGATGATTACATCGATATCTCCAAAATTACAGCAGCCTTGAAGAAATAAAGATGTTAAGTTGATATATATCACTTTATTTTATTACTTAAATAGCTAATTAGTGCTTAACTTCCTGGAAATGTTTAATTATGGTTTAAATCAAAAATTACTGTGTAAAGTGTAATATAATCTAATAATGAAAATTGTAACGTTACGTAATCTTTTCTCTTTCTATTTCTTTATAAATGACTGATCAGCCTAGATTAGCTAGTGCTATTTGCGGATCAGTTTACTTTGTAAATGTTTTTCGTTTATATATATTTTGAATAAAGTGTGTAACAAACTGTGAACCTTAACATTTAGTATGCTAGCTGCAACTTGATCAAAGCTAGCATTGGTTTTGATTAAAACTGCAAGCCCGTTTAAAAGGCCAAGTTCGTGGATCTGTTTTGCGTTGTCTTTACTAATAGGGGTTAAAGTAGCTACAACCTTACCTGTACCAACCATTGTGCTTGTGTTGGAGTACCGGGGACACCTTTAAAGTAATGTTGTAAGCAAAAAATACACTCATATATCAGTCGTCTTTCTTATAGTAACAATATGAAATCACATAATGAACTCTTTCCACTTTGTGGCGATTTTGTAAAAGTTGCAAGGTTAAAGGTGTAAAGAGGCCTGCCATATTTGGTTTGTACTGTCTCAAATGTGGTAGATCTCACTATCACCCGCCCTTGTGGGAAACCAGGTTGAGGCGTTGTGTATTACCTCTGGTTGACCACTTAGCTCCGTCAGTTTTTATGAGTGAATAAATCTACTGAAAACTTATCTCCGAGCAATTTTACACTTGGTTTAGAGTGAAAAGTGGAAAGGCGATGGGGATAGCTTTCGAGACATCCGCCTCAAACGCAAAGTTCGTTCGGCTCACTACTAAGTCAACGTGCCCCTAAGCTTCTTCCGGACAAACTGACGAAATCCCCAGCTAATTAGATTATCCTTTATTTCGACAGGTAGAGAGCGGGACCGTTACCTATCTTCATCAGTGTCCAATTTTCGTCCATTTGCATTGAAGCCTGAAGAAAATATCGTCCATCCGTCCACATGCCAGCCTTAGCCATGGTTACCACTGCATCACCTGCGTAATTATAAGCAAAACAATAATCAAGACCCCCATCATGTGCTTTAGCTAAATGGCCTTTGGATCACACTAAGTGCACTGATCTTCATACCCTGGGCCCGAGCAAGGAACTAGTGACAGATAATACACAGTAAAAGCATCACGCCACAGCTCATTTACAGCTCAGTTTACTTTTAGATAGGCTTAAGATTACTTATGCACCGGAGTGCAAACTCGGAACTTATGAGTTCACATTGGTAGTAGACAGTAGCCAGTCGTCGAACGTGGTCCATGACTCAGCTCGAAGACGAGAACATTTCCTATAGTGACTGACCAGCCCAATCCTTGCACGACAGACACGACCACAGACCCCACACACGTAATCTGATGATATTTGTACTGATGCTGCTGCCTATGCAGCAGACTTTCCCTTCGCTCTTTTTGCATCGGCCTCGGAATTCAGCTTTATTTCCCAAGCTCGACGTGCCAGAATGCACATGGTCTTCTATTTTGATTCGATCTGCGACAGGAGGTTCCCAATTGTCAGGTGGTAGTTGCAATAATGTCTCTCTTCCAGACATCTCTGAAGCGTACTTTAGGTCTTCCAACAGGTCTTGAACCAAATTCCAACTCCCCATACAAGAGGTCCTTAGGGATTCCACGGTCTTCGATTCGGCGGACATGACCCAGCCATCTCAGTCTACGTTGTCTAAGGAGGGTTTACACCGAGGGAATACTTGCTCTTTCGAGTAAGGTACTATTGGAGACCTTATCCGTCCACGAAATGGACAGGTTGTGGCGAAGTTGTGCAATTGCTTCTTCTGTCCAGCATAGGTGGTCAGGTACACGCTGCGTAAAGTAAGGTGTTCACGATGCAGGCAAGATAGATAGCAATTTTAGTCTGGGTGGTGAGTTTTTTGTTCTCCCACACTCGAGAGGAAAGCATGGCCATGTTGTATGCAGCCTTTCGGATTCTTTTTCCAAGTTCAGCGTCTAGAGAGGCATTGTCAGAGGTGGTAGAGCCAAGATAAGTAAACCTGCAAGACGACATCCAGGGTAAAGTTATTGATGGTTAAACTGGCGTAACTTCAGAGCCTTGGCAAATGATTTTCGTCTTCTTCAAGATAATGCTGAGGCTGAAATCCACACACGCGTTGGAGAACCGGTCAAAGACGTTCTGGAGCTTTTCTTCACTGTGTGCGACGAGGACACCATAGTCAGCGAAGGGAAAATCGCGCAGCGTTGCTTTACAAACTTTGGTTTTTGCTCGGAGGTGTGCAGGATTGAAAAGCTTCCCATCGGATCGAGTGCGTAGCAGGATGCTCTTGTCAGCCAACCTGAAAGCATGTTTCAGAAGAACAGAAAACAAGATGTTGAAGAGTGTTCGAGCCAGCACACAGCCTTGTTTCACACCACTGTTGATGCTGAATGCCTCAGGCATGTTTCCACCGTATTGTACAGTGCCCCGTGACCCATCATGAAACGACCTGATAAAGCTCAGGAGTTTATGAGGGCAACTAATTAAAAACAGGAGCTTGAAAAGACCGTCTCTGCTAGCCAAGTCAAAGGTCTTGGTTAGATCGATAAATGCGATAAAGAGGGGTTGTTGTCGCTCTCGGCACTTCTCCTGGAGTTGCCTCAGCGAGAAGATCACATCCACTGTAGAATGCTTGGATAGGAAACCGCATTGGGATTCAGGGTACACCCTCTCCAGGAATGCAAAGTAGTGAGATACCACGATAGTTATTGCGGTCGCTCCGGTCACCCTTGTTCTTGTAAAGGGTTGTGATGGTGGAGTCTCTCATCTCCTGTGGGGCTGAACCCTCCTCCCAGCACCTGCAGAGCAGCTAGTGAAGAGCGTCAAGCATCTGACTCACAACACACTTAAAACACTTCAGCCGGGCTACCATCCTGTCCTGGGGCCTTACCAGATGATATCTTTATTATTGCCTTAGAGTGGGAACATCATTCAGTTCGAGCAACATGGGAATCCTCTCTTGTCTAGGGCAGAAGGGGAGACAGAGTTAGTACCACCATAGAGTTCACTGTAGTTCTCCTCATAGCACTCCATCAACTTGGACTTTTCAATAACAATCTCCCCAGTGAAGAGCACTTTGACTGTGTAAGTCCAATTGCCTTATTGATGCCCTCAAACATGCCCCTGGTATTTCCAACATCAGCAGCTGACTGGAGCTCAACACAGATTCATCCAGTAATTTTTGGCACAGATCTTGCATTCCTCTTTTGCACGGCTTCTGGCCTGGCGGATAGCTTCCATGTTACTTGGTGAAGGATTGCGGTGGTAGTTCTGTAGGGCAATTCTCTTTTTCAATTAGGGGTTGGAGGATCGCGATGTTTGCGTTGAACCAGTCTTGACTCTTGGGTTCTTTTTACCGAAGGCCTGCTGTGCTGCAGCATGTGTCGTATCCATGATGTGTTGCCAGAGATAATCTATAACGAGCTTCTCACAGTCCACAAGTTTTGTCAGCAGGATGTCCATGAAGAGTGAGACTTTTTCAGGGATGGCAGTGGCGGCAGTATTGTTACGAGATTTGGCAGGCTGCTTAGCACGATGTAGTTTCTTTGGGCGAATCAGGACCTTCGTGTAGACAAGACAATGATCAGTGTCGTAATCCGCACTTTGGTATGTTCTTGTGATGCGAATGTTGTTGAGATGCTCCCGTCGTGAGATAATGAGGTCCAGCCGATGCCAGCTTTTGGATCTAGGGTGCATCCACAAGAGCTTGCGCCGCATCTTTACGGCAAAGAAAGTGTTCGTGATGCAGAGATGATGATAAGTACATATCTCTAGCAGGCTTTTGCCATTATCATCGCATTTGCCAACACCGAGATGTCCTAGGCAGATGGCCATGGCTCTTGGCCATTGCCCACTCTTTCATTTTCGTTTCTAATTTATAGATCGGAACGTCTGAACTTGTGGGAAATTGATTTAAATGTACAGTGGGACGCTCCAGCTACTGTAGTGGGCTCCGGGAGACTTGTTGGACCGTGTACGAGGTCTCCTCCCCTCCAAGAGCTGGAAGCTTTCACACAGTCTCTTTTGCTTGAAAACCCGTCAATTTTGTTAATTGAATATGTTATTAAGACATTCATTACTTGCCTCTGGAACCTGTGAATCCAGATATGTACTCACGACGCTGAAAGTGTGGAGCTACATATCCGCTCTGAGTGAAGTGAGAAAAGAAAAAACAATGTTACTAAAAGCTCTGGATAACAGTAGACATGTTATAATTTTAAGAAAAGACAACATTTTATTTTAAAAACAAGTTGTTTCGACAGTTATTCTAGCTGTCATCTACAGTTCACAAAGTACAAAGTTGAATTTATAATGCTACACAGAATGATAACAAAAGAAAACATGATAATATATGCCATTGCAAAGAAAGGTTTGAATTCACACGATACAGTTGATGATTTAACGTAGGTTGCTGACCCACTGAATATGCATAGCTTCTTTGACCTTAAGTTGGAAGCTGACGGAAGCGTGATCTAAGATACTGAAATGCGATATTGCTTAGAATTTTGTAAATGTGTGAATATGAGAGGCCCCATCACTGACCAGGTGCTCACGCACGCGTACGGAAAAATGCCGAGTGGTTTCGCCGACACGATAACAAGCATTACAGGACGCACACAAAAAATTATATACAACTTATGCACCGAGCCCACGAGGGATAGGGTCTTTCGCACTAAACATATTACCGATTTTAAAATATGCAAAAAAAAACTTAATTTCTATGTTGTTACAATAACGCTTAACAAGGTGGCGAACCCTTTGTGTGACAACAGAAAAAGGGCCAATGTAAAGTATTTGAAGTAAAAGGTCGATGTAGTGTCAGAGACGGAAAATGGGAGATTACAGTCGTTACGGGTCAATGTAGATGGGCCGAAAGTTTCTTGATGTCCTCGTGAAAATTCAACCAGGCGTTGCTGATCTTGTAAGCTCTATCAACAAGAGTGCTAACGAGACCCAGTTTGCAGGGGCACCCAACGAGCCAAATCAACCAAACGCTGTAGAAAGGCATTTTTTGAGTACCTTATGGTGTTTTAAGTCCGTTTAAAGTGATGTTTTCATAAGCTAGAAGAAGTTCATCTGTTCGGATTCTCTAGCTGAAATTTTCTTTGCCCGAAAATGTTAGGGAACAAAATGTTCCTTTAAGAAAATGCAAGCTGAAATGAACTTTCCACGAACTTTCTAGGGAAATATTTTCTTTCCGAAAATGCTAGTTGACGTTTTTGACTGCCAAAAACAGCAATTACGACCTTTTAGAAAACCTCAGGGGCTATGATTTCCCAATTGCGAATCTTTTAGGTCACGTTTTAGTTACGAAAATCCGAGTGCACTCTTTAATCGACGCCGAAAGCGCAAGCCGAATTACCCTCCACCGAACAGACATCTACCGAAACTTGTCGTTGGGTGCCCCTGAGTTTGTTAGAAGAAGATGTAAAACTAAAGTAACAAGAGGCCATAATGGCCTTCACTCGGGCTTCCAAGAGGCAGTCGGAATTTCTTTCAATATTTTATTTTAAACATAGCATCTGTATTTTGATCATGTACAGATAAATGCACAAATGTCAAGAACTTGAGATAATGTACAAAAATATTAAATAAACGACCTGTCATCGGATAACCCGTAATTCAGTTATTCACACGCTAAAACATTTTTTCTCATTTTAAGTTGTTAATTCCAGTGTTTTAATTTCAGTGTGTTGAAACTAAGAAAAAATCCAGAACTAATCTCTTGTTTTAAGATTTCTTTCTTGATTTCCAATTAAATAACCTTGAGGTCTTAACATAAGACCTTTGATTCAGAAATTTCTGAATCTTGAGAATGCGTCCGACCCACACTGACGTCTGACAAGCAATGTTTTTCAAGAGTTGGTGACGGCATATATCAGCGAACATTGATTTTAGACGAACTGCCGCAGCAAAGGAAAATTCAGAGCCAACAAGCAGATATGGAAGACATTTTGTTGGTTACAGAGCCTACGCTACAAAACCTGTGCATATCTTTTCCTCACGCTGTGAAAAAAAATTATCACAGCCGGCCGTTTTCCGCGCTTCGTTCAGTTTCTTGCTTGTAAAAATATTTTCACGTCAAGCATGCAACATGTTTTATGGAATAAATTAGATTAACACATCGATGTCTCAAGGGAACATCAAGATTTTCTCAGTCAGGACGGTCTTTCTTCCAGTAAACTTTCGGAACGCCAAGAAATTATTGAATTTACCTGCTGTTCAGAGCCTGTGCGACTTCTCAGTCTGTGGTTCCTTACTAAATAGCAAGCTCTCAACGGTAACTTTTAATAACACGGAATGCTATTGGCACAATAAGCTTAAACTACATCAGAAAACTCACTCAACCACTCAAAATTACAAAGTTTAGTATGAGGCAACCCGGAAAAATCAGCAGTTTAGTTTGGCTACGTTAAAACCTTTCGCTGTTGAACTTGTTAACATTCGTATACACACTTCTCTTAACATGTTGGTTGTTCAAACCTCAAAAAAAAGTGAATCGACGTTTTAGTGTGCGTGATATTTTCCGTGACGGCATTCTTGTTATTGTGCATTCTCGTCCCCAGAGTTCTATTTTTAGTTAGCGCTTGCGCAGAAACGCCAGAAGTGACCTTTGTGGATGAAGCACGACGGAGAAAAACAGTCGACATTTTAAACCTCGGACTTCTTCCGGCGGAAGTCCAAGTAATTAGTCAATAAGCCAATGAAGGTTTTCTTGCGGTAAACACTAGTAACAGAAAAATGGGTGCTACTGTTGTTGATCAAAACATCTAGGAATGGTATTTTATGGCCTACTTCTTTTTTCATAGTGAACATCTATTTTCAAGGGGAATTTCATTTTCGGTTATCTTGCAATTATCGAAAAAAAGGCGCTCAAGGCCCAGTTGCTCGAAGCGTGGTTAGCGATAACCATTGGTTTAAAACCTATAAGTTGTCATGGTATTTAAGACGGGTTAGCGCTAACCATGCTTCGAGCAACTGGGCCCAGGTCAACGTCAAAAACTTGCCAATGTTATGCCTTGTGTCTACATGTGAACAAAGAAAGGAGCTGAAACAGTGGGTAGGAGATAAGACACAGAGGACAGTATCTTCCGGCCCCTTCCCCTCGGAAACCTTCAAAACAAGATTCTTTATGGACAAATTAAAATGTCTTAACAAACTGTAGAATAAGAAAGACGACAGGCATCATGTTATACCATGTGTTGATCCACAGATGGAATGATGTAGGCCTTAATTCCTGCACTTTGCATCTGTTCCCTCAGTTTCCTCAAACGCTCATTCGTATCCACTTTGGGCAACGATTGACTCTGAGAATTAAACAAAGATAAAACAAAAATCAGCGGCACCCACACTGAAGAAGAAGAAGACGACGATGACGACGACGACTATGATTTCACATTAAACCGTTTTTACTGGAAATGGAGGCGCAGTCAAGACATTCTTACGTTTTCCAGGGTCCAGACCGATGAGAAATTCATCTAACGTCGAGGCCACCTCTTAGCAGGCCCCGGATCAGTCTTCAGCAGTAGGGATAATGTTCTTGATATGATTACATGAGCTAGTGACCATGTGGAGTCAAAACTTCAAAATAGCAATGCACGAATTAAAAATAAAAATATGTTTAAAAGGTTGACACTGGCTAAAATGTTGTGTTGGACGTTTCGGCAACTGCTGTTGCCTTCTTCAGCAAAAGATAAAAATGCAAATGTCTAACGGCGTCCTGATGGTATATGATGTATGTTAATATTAAATCGCATCTCGAAAGAATATTTTAAAGGTTAAACCAAGGCTCTAGAGCATTCTTAATTACTTCTACAAATTCTTTATGCTATTGTAAACGTTTGGAAGCGCTATATGTTCGTTTATAGCGTTCATATCTCGCACGGAATGCCAAGCCTCAAGAATAAGTCTTTGTCGCTATGTCGATGACCTGTCAACAATTTCGACGTTGGCCAAATCTATTTGGTGACTGTGACGCACGTGGTGTTTGGCCAACAAGGAATTTTCGTCTAATGTTGCTATGGCCTTTGCGTGCTCTTTGACGCGTGTTTTTAACGCGCGCGATGTCTGACCGATGTAAACACAATCACAATCTTTGCATTTGATCTTGTACACGATTCCTCTAGAAGCCTCTTTCTCGATCTTGTCTTTTGGTTTTTTAAGTATGTTTGCAATTGTCCGAATAGGCTTATGAGCGACCTTGATGTTGAAGCCTCGAAGAACTTTTGCGATCCTCTCGGAGAATCCTTTGGCGTAGGGCAAAATAACCATGCCGCAATGGTCGGTATCATTAACTTCTTGTGGTCTATTTAGTTGGCGGCCATTGTAAATGAAATTGGCAGGGTAATTATTAGCGGTAAGGGCTTCCGTTACTCGCTTAGTTTCTCGAAACGCTTCCTCCTCGGGGGATGGAATATTTTTTGCGCGATCCATGAGGGTGCGTACGACAGAGTGTTTGTGCTGGGGATGGTGATGTGATTTGAAATCAAGGTAGCGGTCGGTGTGGGTAGCTTTCCTGTAGACAGACACGGTGGCGAGCCATCGTCTTGTCTGGTTGTTTTTGTGTCAAGAAAGGCAATGGAACCTTCAGACTCTATCTCGATGGTAAATTTGATGTTGACGTTGATAGAGTTGAGATGTGAGTGGAATTCATCCACGTGCTCCCTTTTTACACACACATGGCTGTCATCTACGTATCTGAGCCACCATTTGGGAGGGTTTGGGGCCGAAAAGAGGGCCTTTTCTTCGACATATTCCATGACGAGATTGGCTAAGATGGCGCTGACTGGAGATCCCATCGGACAACCGAAAATTTGTTTGAAATGGTCACCTTGGAACACGAAGAAGTTGTTGTCCAGGACGAACTGTAGAAGAGCAATGATATTTTGAATAGATAAGTTTGTTCTCTCCGGTAGTGATTGATCAAAGTCTGGTCTCTCTTTAACAACTTCTATGGCTAGATGGGTAGGAATGCAAGTAAACAGTGATACGACGTCAAAGGATACTAGGATTTCGTCGGGATCCACTGACATTGTGCGAATATTTTCAACGAAAGATGCACTGTTCGTTACTGTGTATTTATTGTTCTGAAGTGGTGACAAAATGTTGGCGGGGTATTTGGATAATTCATATGTGGGAGATCCAATGGCACTCATAATTGGTCTTAGTGGGACGTTGTCCTTGTGAACTTTGGGAAGGCCATAAAATGATGCCGGTGTGGAGTCAGTGCTATGAAGTTTGTGGTAGAGCTTCGGTTCCAACTGTTTTTTGTCACTGTCATGTGGGGCTGGTTGATCTTGAATCTGTAGAAGAAGTTTATTGAGGGATTTTTCAGTGCTCGATGTTGGGTTCCTTCGTTTGTCTGTTATCTTCTGGTAGGTTTTGTCATCGTTTAGAAGGTTGCTTATTTTCTCAGTGTAGTCGTTGGTATACATCACGACTACGGCTTGGCCTTTATCGGCTGGTAAAATTGTAACAGACTTGTCCTTGGCAAGATCTCTAAGCGCTTTTTCCTCTTCACTAGTGATGTTTTTTCGTGAAGGAGGGCGCCAGCTGTTTATAGCAGAGGTGACTGAAGCTCTGATGAGGTCTTTTTCGGCATCAGGAAGCTGATATATGCCAGATTCAATCGAGCATCAGGAAGCTGATATATGCCAGATTCAATCGAGGAAACGATTTGGGGCACTGGCAAACTCTGCGGTGTAATAGCAAAATTAAAGTTGAGGCTCAATGCTGAATGCTCGCTAGCGGATAGAGGTCTATCAGAGATGTTCACGACCCACTTGTCCTTGAGGTTGGTTTCGTGCGTAGGAGTACGTGGCAAGATGTTTTGGAGTTTCTTGTTGTGACACTTCCTTCTTCGTTGTGCTTCCCATTGTGATTTCTGTTTAATTGTGTGGAGGAGGGTGTCGAAAGATTCCTTGTTAACCATCTCTCGGAGTTTGTGTGTTGTTTGGGACAATTGTTGAGAGAACTTCTTGATTTGCGTGTGACAATTCGAAATGCGCAGCCTTAGATAGGCTTGACCCGCTTTCCTAGCAATCTTCCAGCCCTCTTTGCTCTTGACGGGTGGATTAAACTGGAGACTTTTAGGCAAGATGTTGTTATCCTTTAGTCGATGGTTGAAATAAAGATGGTCCTTGAATCTCGTTGTACTGAGTGTTACTCGTTCGAGTGCTCTAGCCAATTTCAAGGCTTCGCTGCCGTTCTTGTTACGAATGAAGCTAAAAATGCACGTTACGAATGAAGCTAAAAATGCACGAATTGTCCAGACATTTTCCACGTACAAATGCTTGAGCAAAAACGTTTAGTAATACTTAATTAAATCTTAATTTGCTCTTTATACCAGCTCAGGTACGACAAATATACACAGAGAGGCCTGGATCACTACCTTTGTACTGCCGAATGCCAAACGTCACTGTTACAATACAGAATAAACAAAGCAGTGCCCTTTTGCTGCAGTGGTTGAATTCAATGACAAAAGAAAATACTAGCGAAAGAGTCGAAAGGGCTAAAGGCAAAGCATCAAGAGTGCGCAATTTTTTGAGTGTCTGGATGTGTTAAAGATAAAGCGTATGTATGTGTAATAGACTGTATGTAGGTGTCAGAGTAGTAGTAGATAATATATAAAGTAGTAGTAGTAGTAGTAGTAGTAGTAGTAGTAGTAGTAGTAGTAGTAGATAATATATAAATATATTCTTTTTGTAAATAATCGCATTCACGTAAATATGCTGTAAGTGAGCATAAACATGTAAATAGTGTAGTAATGTAAGCATGTGGTGAGTGTATATCGCTATAAATAATAAGATAAAACGCAAAAATAAATAAAATAAAATAAAATATATAGTGGTAAGTACGATAAAACCATTTGCAAGTTCATCCGAATTCAGCCTGGAAAGTACTGTGGTGGTTGTTGGCCATTGTCAGTTGACCAAAGACGGTGTGGGGTACTTAGTGAGAGGTACAGTAAGACGCAACACTTACAGGACAGAACCAAACGCTACGAACGCTAACCCGACACCAGTCACTACAGCGACTATACCCTGAAACCATTGCACGAACACTACAACCTTACAATACCCGTGTCGCTCACAGACCCATCACAACTTTACGACAACTATTGACGAACGTTAAAGACAAAGACGAACCAAAGGACAGCCAGGGAGCAGTTTATAAGAGGGAATGATGCGACTGTCAGGCCACTTATATCGGTGAGACTGGCAGAAATTTGAACGTACGACTGGTTGAAAACAAACCAGCGACGAGAAATGGTGACATCAACAATCTATAGAATATAGATAGAATTATGGACAAGTTAACTTATTAATAATAAAATAATAATAATATATTTTAATAATTTTAGAACTTTATTAACAAATTCTCAAACAATCTTAAATTTACAATTATTGATCTACTAGAATGCTAAAAAAAGATATTCATAATTATAATCTGTATAAATATTGTAAAAGTCTTACTAAAACCTTCATTAAAAAATATGTAAAGCGTTTGTATTTACAAAGTGACGGCAATAAAGTATTCTTAAATATTACATTATGGCTCCTTGGATTTCAATGTCAATATCAATGTTCTTAAAATCACAAAAGGCTTTTCTTCTAGCTCTAGACACTCTAAGGCAGATTAGTGTTGATCTTAATAAAGCAAAGGATGTCCTTGCTAATGTTCTTAAATATTACATTATGGCTCCTTCTTGGATTTCAATGTCAATAATAATAATAATAATAATAATAATGATAATAAGGCAAGAAGACCAGACATTGCCTTTATTGATAAGAAGGAGAGAGAGTTTGTCATAATTGATGTTGCCATTCCAGTTGATGACAGGTGAAAGATAAGGAACTTGAAAAGTTAGAGAAATAGCAACTATTGAAGATGAAATTGCAAAAGTCTGGCTCTTGGGGCTCTTGGAGCCATATCAGTTAACTTTAAGGAGTACATGAAGCGAATTGGCGTGAACGTGAGGTTGGAAGTGAGACCTGACTTGTTGTAACCTGCTCCCTAGGACTTAACCAGGCCGAATATTCTGCCGGAGTCTATAATGAATGGACATAATAATAATAATAATAATAATAATAATAATAATAATAATAATAATAATAACAACAATAATATATAGCGCTATTATCATTACTTGCTCATGGCACTTTACAATAAAAAGTTAAAAATCAGTACGTATAAAATAAAAAATAAATAAAATAAGAACATAACTATCTATAAGCTAGAATTTAAATAGTTATCTACAAGTTTAAAGCAATTTTTAAA
>JAEMWC010000747.1:217500-250000 GCA_016490735.1 Pachyseris speciosa | reverse complement strand
TTATCCTATAAGATAATCCAGAGCTCTATCTTCACTGTATCTTGACGAGTTGCAAGCGTGGTTGGACTACGAGAGAGGTGAGGTGTTGCAATGCAAACCCTTAGCAAAACTAGTATACGACAAATGGGATTTAAAGTTAAAAAAAAAAGGTACTGGAAGCCGCAAGAGATTAGTAGTCAAAGTTTTGTAGTTCATCCTGTTTAGTTCTCATGTTGAGGTTGTACACTGTTCGTAAATTTGTAGCCTCAAATCATTGCCCGTGAGCAAGACGAACGAAAAGGCACAGAGTTCAGACGATTTACATCTCATTTTCAACCAGAACAGTTTCTGTTTATCGACGAGTCAAGTAAAGATGAAAGAGCAACTAGGTATTTTTTTTTTTTTTGTTATTTAAGTCACAGACATTGCTTACAATACTAACAATACTGGCTAATTAAACAAAAAATTACTAACAATACTAACGCATTACTACAATACTAAATTTACAGACAAGACTATATCATTTTTGGTTTGATTTTTGAGCTCACACAAGGATTTCTTGTCACTGAATTATTAACATTATTTGCCTTATGTTACAAAAACAATAAATAGTTACAAAGTAGCTCGTTATACATTACAATTACTTACGCTACGTATAGCAGGTCGCTGCGTATAGTACAAGAAAAACTGTGGGGGAAGTGCCGCCAGCTCAAAGCATAGAGTCATAAAGCGGAACTGAAAAAAAAGAAAAAGGATGCCGTGGAGACTTAAGTTTTAAGTTGTAGGTTGGGCAGAAAGAGATTCCATTTCTTTGCTGCTGTTTTACCTCTCTTTTCTATTCATAGCATTGCTTTATAAAATGCAAAAAGCTTAGTATTTTGGGGGCTTGCCCTTTTGATTGGCATTGCCAGATAAAGTACTTTGCAGTTAGGCATAAGAAATTAATTTGGAGTTTGTAATTCGAGCTATCTGGCCTCAGACCCAAGGCTGTCTCTATAGTTACTTGGTTACTTTGTAAGGGAATTTGACAAGATTTTATCCATGTAGAAATATCAGCCCAAAAGGATTTTGCTTTTACACATTCCCAGAAAAGGTGTATTAAGGTTTCTCTTTCGTTATGACAAAAAGTGCATTTGTCATTGTCTTTTATTCCTATTTTTTTGCAAAAAACTATTAGTTGCTAAACGACGATGTAAAAATTTGAAATTAAAATAAATAAGCTTAGAGTTCTTGGTGCACTTAAAGGGTGTTTGGTAAGCTATTTTCCAATTAAAAGCATCGTTTGAGCCAGACATTACATCCTTCTTCCATTTTACCTGGCATAATATTGGCTGCTCGCTTTTTTAGGAAACAAGCTTCTGGTAAGCGAGTTGGGAAGGATTTTGGGTTTGCAGTAATTTTAGCAGGAAACTTTCATGTTTAGTCTGGGTCCTTGTGTTTGATCGACATAGACAGTTCACTGCAGAAATCACTCCAAAGAAGGATAGTGGTCGCACCTGAAACCCATATTTATTTTGAAAGGCCGTTAGAGAAAGAAAGCTGCCGGAGTGATCCAATAGAATGATGTTTAACTTGTGTTATTCCGTTAGAGCTCCAGTCGTTATATAGTACAGGCTTATTCTGTATTCTCTACTCTTTCATCTAGATTAAATAATTTTAAGCATAAACTCCTTATATTATTCATTAAGTTTGCTAGTAATGTTCTTCATCTTGAACAATTAATGTGTCATGAGTGCCGTTTTTCTCTTTATTGCAACTGTATTAGAAGGTAATTAGCGTATATCACCTTATATCTATGTTAAACCATTCATTTGACTCGTTTTAGTTTCTCTTGTAGTAACTCGTATATTGCTCATTAGGTATTGTTTTATATGTGTATTTTGTACCGTTGTGAAGGCCGTAAGTTAGATAACTCATTGGGTTAATTACGTCACCTTCGTTAAATAAAGAATATTGTATTGTATTGTATTGAATTCTTATTAGCGAGTTTTCAACAAAGGTGAAGACAAAAAATGTTCGTCGGATGTTATTGTAATTTCTTTTACAAATGGGTCTGAGATTTTTAAGTCTTTGATATCCTTTAGATTAAGGTTCCCTTTTGGCTGTGCATTACCTCCGAATTTTTCTAGTTGTAAATCAAATAAAAATTTCCACTTACCGTTGTTTTCTGGGTCAAGATATTTTTTAATCCAGACAACCTTAAGAGCTTCATTAAAAGATGAAATGTCCAGCATTTTCAGACCGCCATTAGCATAGTCGTTAATCATTATTTTCCGTTTATCTCCTTTATCGCTCCATAAAAAGGCATAGAACATTAAGTTTATCTCTTTAATCGCTTCATGGTTAGTTTGCAAGGGGGAGAGTATATAGACAAGTTGAGACGCGACAAGGCTTTTTAAGACTAACATTTTTCCTAATAAAGTGAGCCTACCAAACTTCCAGCATTCCAGGATGGAAGTTATTTTTATGAGCTTATCACTGTAATTCAAAGAGATCATTATATTTGGGTCCGTTGGGAACCACACGCCTAGTGCTTTTTTCCTTGACCATTTGAAATCTTTTTCTGGGCAGAGCTTATGTTCACAATCCATTTTAGATCCAATCCATAAAACTTCTGTCTTCTTATTAGTGAACCTGAGGCCAGATAAATTCCCAAAAGTTTCTGTAAGGAGTATAGATTCAACAAAGGATTCTTTTGAACCATCCAAGATAGGTGTTGTTTCATCTCCAAACTGGCTTAATTAAAACTCTATTCCATTTATCTCTATACCACCGATTTCTTTTTTCCTTCGGATAGCTTCGGCAAGTACTTCAACGGAGAGGACAAATAGATAGGGCGACAAAGGGAAACCTTGCCTAACTCCTCTGCTAAGTTGGAAGAAGTTACTTGACCAGCCATTATTCAAGATACAGCTTTCAATATCAGAGTAGAAGATATTGATCCACTTTAAAAGCGATGAGCCAACAACAACAACAACAACAACAACAATCTTTATTATTTACACCTTTTCTTACAATTAGCATTACATTTTTTAAAGGAATTTAGATCTGTAAAAAGGGAAAAAAAAAAGCTAAACCATTACCATTTAAAGGTGTCTAGGGGCTAAATAAACTTAAGTTTTCTAGTTAGCCCCTAGCTAAGGAAAGTTAATTAAACAAATTGTAGCAGATACGACAAGAACAACACAGAAACAACAACAGATACACACATTTAAAAACTAAGACGAAAAAATAAGCACATATATAGGCAGTCGTTGACATGATTTTACTTACTGGATTGACTTTTAAGAAGAAATTCTTTTAATTTTGCCAAGAAAGGTAAAAGTGTCAAGATTTTTCAAGCTAGTTGGAAGATCTTGCCAAAGGTCAACTACAATTGAAGATACTGATTGTTTTCCAATGTTGGTTCTTGTGCACGGCTTATAAAAATTTTTATTAGTGGCATATCTGGTATTATAACTATGAATATCAGTAGCATACTGAAAATAGTTTTCAAAGATGTTTGGTAGTGCTTTGCTATGCCAACGATGTGCAAATTTAAGTGCTTGCAATTTAAAGATAGAATTAACTGATAGGATATCTAAGAGGTTCATAAAGGGAAAAGCACTTTCAGTGTTCTTTCCATGAGTAGTGGCAAAAAATATTGTTCTTATTACTGTGTTAATAATAATTAATAATAATTACTTAATTATCCTCTCCCCATCGGGGCTTTTCAGGATAGTGATACAAATACAAACTATGTGAGAAACAAATAATTCAAATAAATTCAACATGATAAGAATCCCAACTGGCCGGAGGCAAACCAGTTGGCTATTTACAAGGATGACCGAGGAGTCGTACCAGGGACTACCCAGAACAACACCAGCTAGCGGCCAGAGCGGGATTTGAACCCGGGACAACCGCATTGAAATCCAGCGCCCTAACCGCTCGGCCACTCCTGCCTCCTGGTTTGTTTGTACTTTTTTGATTTGAGTTTTATACCCACTCCCCATGCAAGAATAGCATAAGATATGTAGGGATTGACAAGACTATAATAAAGTTGTTTTAATTGGGCTAGAGACATATAATGCCTTAGTTTGCTAAAAATCCCAGTATTTCGGGCAATTCTAGAGCAGACTTATGCTATGTGGTGCTTCCATGAAAGCTTTTCATCAAGTAAGACACCTAAGTATTTAATATGATCTCTTTTTTCTATTACGTCACTATTTCCATCTTTATTTGGTAATTTAATATTTATGTTTCCTGATTTCTTGTTAGGGGATTTAACAATCATGTAATTAGTTTTCTTAATATTTATAGATAGCTTGTTTAGATCGCACCATTCTTTAATTTTAGCCAGCTCTTCGTTAATTAGTTTTCAAAACTAAGTCAAGAAGTCAAGATCGCGAATAGAAGGGGATGAGGCAAAAACATTAGTGTCATCAGCAAAAATCCTGAAGTTCAGTTTATCAGAGCAGTTAGAAATGTCATTTATATAGAGTAAGAATAAAAGAGGGCCAAGGGAACTACCCTGTGGTATACCACATTTCATCGTTTGTTTTGATGGCTCAACACTATTAAGAGAAACATATTGTTGCCTATTAAACAAGTAATTTGTGAACCGCTTTAAGGGTATACCCCTTATGCCACATGCCTCTAACTTTTTAAGCAAGATCTGATGGTTTACAGTATCAAAAGCCTTGGCGAAGTCTAGAAAGACTCCGCAAGTGTATAGGTTGTTGTCTATGGCTTTCTTCAAATTATCACTAATTTCTACTATCGCCTGTTCTGTTGATCGTCCTTTGCGGAAGCCAAACTGAAATTTGTTCAGAATATCATATTTTTCTAGATAAGTTAAAACTTGGGAGTAGACAAGCTTCTCAAAGATTTGCGCAAATGAGTAAAGTGTAGATATTGGGCGAAAGTTAGATGGGTCAGTTGCATATCCGCCTTTTTCTATAGGGGTTACTCTCGATACCTTTAATATATCGGGCATTATCCCTTGAACAAGAGAATAGTTAAACACTTCCGTCAGGGCTTCACTAATGTGGTCTACTGCCAATTTTATACATTTGTTAGGAATGTCAATTGAAGCTTTGTTGATTTTCAAGTTTTGTATCGGGTCTTTTACTTCTTGGACATTAATAGCACGGAACATAAGACTATTACTATACGATCTTGTGATATATTGAGTTGGATTAAGGTTACCATAGTCACCTATTTGTGCAGCCAAGCTTGGGCCCACATTAATAAAATGAGAGTTGAGATGCTCACATATGTCTCTTTTATCGGTGTAGATCCTATTGTTATAGAATAAATGATTTATAGAAGCAATTGGATGCTTTTTCCTATTGATTAACATTCCTATTAGTCCCCAGGTGGCTTTTATATTGTGCTTATTTAAGTTAAATTGAGCTGTAAAATAATTCTTTTTTGCTTGTTCTTTGAGCTTGTTAAGTTTATTGTTATAAATTTTGTATTGCTTTATCTTATCAGGATCTTTACTTAGGAAATGGGTTTTAAATAACTTAAAATGTTGCAATGTTCTGTTTATGAAAGACCATTCTAGTGTATCGAAAGCTTTCTCGAAATCAAGGAAAAGAAGAATCCCTGGGATATTGTTTTCTGCCGTGTATTTGATGATGCCGTCAATGGTGCGGATGTTCTCGCTTATATTTCTGCCTTTTATAAAACCTGTTTGGTCTTCAGAAATAAGTCCAGGAAGAACCGCTCGCAATGGCTTTTGATGCAATCTTATAATCACAGTTTAGTAATGTTATTGGCCGTCAGTTTTTAATTAAGTCAGGTCAGCATCTTTTTTGGGGACGAGTTTAACAATTCCACGTCTTTGTGATATCCCTGTATCATATGAGTGGTTAAGAGCCTTGACTAAAATTTCTCCTGTATCATTCCAGAAAACTTTGTAAATTCACAGGGGAGACCGTCTGTGCCTGGCGTTTTTTCAGATTCCATGTCAGTTTTAAAGCACTTAAACATTCTTTCATGGTAAGAGGCCCTTTGCAAAGTAGTTGCTCCTCATTGTTTAGAGAGGTTCCATTCTGTAATGACGAAAAGAAGGTTTCTGCGGAACCATCAGTCTTCTTAGAACAATAAAGATTTTTGTAAAAGGACTCACATTCTAATAATATCTCTTTATCTGAGAAAATTAGATTATGCTCATCGTTTTTCAATTGGGTCATTGTTCCTTGTTTGCAGTGTCATTTTTCAAGGTTAAGAAAGTATGCAGTATTTTTCTCGCCTTCGTTGTACCAATGAGACTTTGACCTTAAAGTTGCACCTTTAGTTTAGTATTCAGTTATTGTTTCCAATTCACGCCTTTTCCCTTCCAACTCCACCCAGTTGTTGTCCTTTTGTTCTACGTCAGAGAGAGTATCTGCTAATTATCTTTCTAACAAATTAATTGTTCTTTCGATTTCCCTTTGCTTTGATTCTAAATCCTTTTCTTTGTTGCACCGTATTTCATGGATGCTTTTCTCACTTTCATCTTTATCATTTCCAGTAGAAGGTTTGGATCAACAGTGTCATCTTGCTCATATTCTGCTTTGGTTGTTGCTATAACTGATTTAATTTGGTCCACGTACATTTTATCTGATAAAAACGAGGTGTTAAGTTTCCAAAAGCCTCGACCTCTTGTGTTTAAGTGTAGTGAGATGTGTAAGGTGATCATAGAATGGTCCGTTTTATAGCCTGGTAGTGTGTCTGCATTGATAGTGTTACAGAGCGAACATTGACTGATAAGAAAACAATCAAGTCTACAGTGAATTTCAGGCCGCAATGTATATCTCAAAGAGTCCGGATTTAGAGCTCTCCAGGCGTCGACTAGGTCTAAGTTTTCAGCAAAATTATTTATGACTTCCAGAGATTTATGGTGAGTTCTGGCAAGGCCGTCCTTTTTATCTTTTTCAACATCTAGAAATAAATTAAAGTCACCTCCTATTATGATGTCTTCACAATTGAAGTCCATTAAAAGTTCAAAGAAATTGGTTAAAAATGTTGGATTGTCATCGTTTGGAGCGTAGATATTTGCCAGTGTTATCCGCTTCTCACTTGTATTTAGATCACATATTATAAAACGTCCGTCGGGATCGATATAACTTTTAGATATTTGGAAAACAAAATTATTGTTGAATATTGCGACACCTGCTTTTTTGCTGGAACAGCAGCTGAATAGAGCTTGAAAGCCCCATTCAGCCCTCCAATCATGCATACTACTGTCAGAACAATGCGCTTCTTGGACAAAGAAGATTGATTGTTTTTTTTCTCGAACCCATTATTTTGAATGTTTTTCTTGTCTCCAAGACCTCTAATGTTTATTGATGCTATCTTAAGATCCATTATTAGCTCAGTTTTGTGCCAATTATATCTTTTGAGACTGGCAACATTCCCTCAGAAAAATAATAATAAATAAATAAACTTGATTTCAGCCTAATCGCAAAGATTGACTTAAAGGCAAATAAACATACAGTGAAAAATATACAAAACAATGACAAGGCTTGACGAGAAGAAGCAAACAGTTTGGCAATCGACCGTTTAGTTTGTTGCGACCGCCTCTGACAAAGCAATGTTGTGCCAAAGGTGTATTAAAACATGCAAAACTAAGAAGCTATCATATCACATTTGTGTCTCTATACATCGAGTTGTTTACCTACCGGCCACAGCTTTCCTCTAACAAATAATTTGACCAGTTGTGAAACGCTGAAAGCTGCCGGAACACCATTTCTACGTGCCAATTTCAAAGTCTCAATCTGAGGTTTTCTTCTGTCAACTTTTTCACTTGGAAGGTCCCTGAACATTTGATATCCAGTTCCGCGGAGTCGGCGACCTAGGGCAAATAACTTCGCACAGTCCTGGTAGCGCAAGAAGCGAACAAGTATTGGTCTCGATTTTTCATCCTTCCTCTTTCCGACGCGGTGCACCCTCTGAATCTCTACATCCCTTGCATTTAAGAAGCCAAGCTGTCGTTCCAAAAATTCTCGAAGAACTTGCTCCGTGTCTTCCCTTTAATCTACAGTGGCAGTCTCTTTAACATTCATAAATTTAAGGTTTTCCCGTCTCGAATACGCCTCAAGATAAAGATTCTTTGTATGGAGGTCTTCAGTTTTCTTCTCAAGGTTTTTCACTTGGCATGTCAAATTGGCCAGTTCTTTCTCAGAGGCTGTTTGCTTTGCAGTTACGTCCTTCAGATTACTTTCATTCTTGCTGAGGCTATCCTTTAGGACAGATACTAGTATTTCGTGTTCATTTCCATGTTGAACTTCCTCCAGCCACTTTGTTCTTGACTCTAAGTTTTCTAGTTTTGCTTCAATGTTTACCCAAAGCAGTTTCGATGCTGTCTAATTTTTTTAACTTTTCTAGTATTTGCTCCAACTGGCGACTGACATTTTCTGACATTGTTTAGAGCTTTCAAGATGTCGTCGCCTTCTTCTTCTACCGAACAATTTTGAGCTTGATTCTTAGCTTTCTTCTTTTCCGGAGAATTATTGGAATCTTCCGAGGAGTTAGAGGATCTATTTCTATGTCTTGTCATATAGCGTTCCAAAACATTGGCCATTTATCCTTATCCAATATTGCCATCGAAGGCGGACGGCAAACGACCACGTCCTATTCTGCCATTACTCGACCCCAGTCTCTTGGTACTCTGCGAGTAGTTCTTTTAATAAAAGAACCCCGTTATTGCCATGGATACATTTGATTGACGTCCACCAAAACTTAAAGGCTGCGTTTCTTTGGGAAAATCCAAATCCGGATTCTTGAATCCAAAAAGGGATTTTGCGTTTTTTTACTAAAATCCGGAAATGGATTATGAATCCAAAGAATCCACCCTCCGAGTGGATACATTTGATCAAATCTAAATCCGGATTTTTAGGATTCATGATCCTTTCGTTTCTTTGGGGAACGGATACAAAAAGTTGTACGTTTGGCCAGCGGTCGTCTAGTGGAAATCCGCCATATTCTCGCCATTTTGTCAGCTTGGTCGTGGCGAACGATCAAGGTGAGTTTTTGCGTGAAATTGAACCTAAGTCATCCGTTCTACTTGCATTTTCATAATTTTAATGCATGTTGGGGTTGTCACGGCTAATGAAAAAAATCCATTTTCGGATTTTTCGTTTCTTTGGTGGTAACGAATCCGCATGATCTAGGATCAAAAATCCAATCTTGGATTCTCCCAAAGAAACGCACCCTTAGTTTTAGAAAAGGAAAAAGCCGTTGGAGGGCGCGTGTGACTGGTAACCGCTATAAGCCATTCAATAAATTCGCAATTCGTGTTTTATCAAGTCCTAAAACACTCGGCTGCACTTCGTGTTTTAAACTATTCATTCTTGAAACACTCCTACTCATTTATTAAACATTACATAAACGCCGTTCGCAAGAGTCCTTGTAAACGGCGTTCGTAAGAGTCCTTACAAATGCCGTTGGTAAGAAATTAGCACAGCATTACGTGTTTTCATAACTGACGTATACATTAGTTTGGATTCGCTGACCTGTAAATAACAATTAGAACATTTTGATAGCTGGGCATAACAGATTTAAATCTCCTCTTTTTACTCACAAGAACCGCAAATCTTTTTCGGTCCTTGATTCTCGTTTCTCGATCCTCAATAGTCTCTGTATGCTAGTCGAAATGAATGTTGCTTAACGTAACGTAAGAAGCTCGCGTGTTCACTTCACACGTATTCATGCACTTCTAATCCAAAGCGCGTTTCAAAAAAAAAAATAATAATAATAATCCAAAGCGCTTTCAAGAAAAATGTAATTACTTTTCTTTCATTTGTTTTTCAGCATTGTGTTTAAAATCGTTAAAGCGGGACTTAACGTTTTTGCGTGGCTTAACATAGATTTGACGTTAATATCTCGTTCGCGTCTCAAGCAATCCAAAATTCCTATGCTCAGCTCACGAAGCTGTATTGTTGGGCTTTTGTGATTTTTTTTGGTGATTTTTGGGCATATTTGGGAAGAGATAATTTTTCTAGAAGGATTAGTTAAATTTAGGGAAATAGGGAATATTGAAGATTAAATGAAGGTTTAAAATTGGAATTTGAAGTGGAAAATTAGTAAATGGACACCAAAACAGTTCCCAGCAACTTTCAGTGCCCTTGTGGGGTGTCAACTCTCTGGTGGTGTTTCAAAACATTATTTTACATTTTAATCCCTTCTTTAAAATCCTTAAAATTTCACTCGAATTCACCTTAAGTCCCACCTTAAGCCAATAGTTATTTGTGTTTTGGAGAATATTCGAGCCAACCGGCTAAAAAAAAAACACTTATCTTCTTCCCTCCCTCCCATTCAGATTTTCCTGGGGTTTGACCACTCCACCTCTCCGGAATTTTCCAATTCCAGTAGTCACTGTTCAGACGATATCTTAACCTATTATATTTTATACAAACGAAACGAAAGCGAAACGAAACTACAATCTTAGCGAAAAAAATCCTAATGCTAAACTCGTATAACTCGATCGAACACGAACGAAAACTTAACTGACGAACGATGGAAAACGACTGACTTGAATAATTATTGTCCCCTTTTATAGCTAACGACACTAAACACTAGATTGCTAATTGTTAGATTACCCAGTAGGGGCGACACCTATGCGATACAAAAACAAGTCCTACTTATTAATGGCTAAAACTTAATTGTGTCTCGTAAACAGTCACATGCGCCTCTATGGCGCCTATTTTTTGTAATTTTCGGTGGGTAGAAGGTCAAATCGACGTGGCTATTCCATATAAGGGGCTACCACGGAGATTTCGCTGGTCTACAACACCGAAGGCTCTATCTTTGTTGTCACGCTCGTCACGCTAGCTGTCGTCACTGCAGCTACAATTCGTTACGTATTTGATTTATAAGTGTGTTTTTGGAGCCATTTTCCACCTCAGAAGCCCCCTGCCTGGCATCATAAAGCTGGGTTGATGGGTAGAGGCAATCCTTTGAAAGAAAACAGAGGTGAGAAGCAATTTCATACGAAGTGGGCCACTCAAACTATTCGAGCGTTTGATGGCAATTCACGTGACGGAGTGAAGTCTTAAGCCGTTTTATGAGTGAGTTCCGGGACTTGGCATGGCAATTTTGGCAAGTTTTGACTTGTAAATAATGTAATTGGTGCAATAGTTTGTCAGCAGGACCGGGTGGCTCGACACAGTTCTAAAAATTATCTGAAATGGAAATTGGCGGAGTCCTATGCGTCCGTTATCCAAGAACTTCCCAGAATTCCTTTGGGTCACAAAGGCGAAAATTACAGACCAGTGAGTGCAAGTGAAATCAAAAGCGTTATCAAGTGAGGAGGTAAATGTGGAATAGATTGCAAGAAGTGGAGTCGAATTTTGCTGCCAATGCAAACTTTTAACCTCAATAGGAATTTTTGTTTTAAAAACTTCAAAATAAAAGTTGCGTGAATTTTACTGTTGTCCGAGGCCAATTTTGGTTTTGCAAGAGAATAAACAGTCATATTAAATGAAAATTAGGGAGTTTCGGTCAGTTTCCAGGGTGATTAAGTCTACAAAAGTGACCTTTTGGCAACGACAGTGGTTCATTTCAACCATAGTCCGAGATTTGGGAAAGTAGCAGGTTTTCATAGCCACCATACACCTTATTCCAAAATGGCCGCCAATTTATTATTCTTTTGTTTTCATGTTAATTAGCCGTCTTTGCCTCATTTTCACTTCCAAATTCTTTTGTATTTTGTACATGTTGACGAGGCAAAGAGGGCTAATTAACATGCAAACAAAAGAATAATAAATTGGCCGCCATTTTGGAATAAGGTGTATTCCGACAGGAACGATATTTGGTAAGCCGAGAGACAAAGAGTTAAACGCCGTGCTTCACATGAGCCAAACTTATTAATTACAGTTTACGTCAACCCAAATTAGTTAATTTCAACTGTTGAGTCAAACGTAGTCCTGTCCCGGAACTCCCTCTTACTCCGCCTTGCACAGGGTGGGGCGGGAGAAGAGAGAGTCCTATACAACTTGCAGGCGCATGCTCGGAACCGCGCCATTCCCCCCCCCCCCCCCTGTTCTGGGGGAAAAACCATATTTGGTAGTAAAGCACGCGGATGACGCCAATTGTCTGCGCGTGCAGTTTCACAATCATTACAAATCTGGAATTTTTCACAATTCAAACACTGAACAAACTTCTCGATTAAAATAGTACAGTCATACCATAGAACTGACGGTACGAATTCTAAGAGCTGCTTGTTTTAATTGAATGGTTTTAGCCGCCCTATAAAAAGTTTTTTTTTTTAATAACAAGACAGTGTTGACGCAACATGTACGACCACTGACGCCATTCCGCGCGCGAAAGCTGAAAATAAAATTTAGCTTCGTTCTGTTATAAGACGCTCAAGAAACTGACGAAAGCACTCAAGAAGTAGCAAGAAGAAGAAGTAGCGCAACTTTGAATTTCAATTTCCCGCGGAACTGACCGCAAAACCTGGATGGACAGGGATGGACAATAGGGAGCTTTACCAGCGACGACGGCGACGACAGCAAAAACGCCGTTTCAAAATCTAACTTTCCGTTTTTGCAACTCTTTCGCGATTATTGCAATTCGTTTAACTCGAGAAAACCCAAAATTTGGTCATTTCACGTTGTTTTTTTGCCGAAGACGGCAAAGAAATGTACGAAAATATAAAACGCACGTGCACAGTGATTGTTTATGCTAATTAAACCCATTGTTCTGTGAAGTTCTCGTTGCCGTTGCCGTCCTCGTTGCTAAAGATCACTAATAAAAGGCTGGTGCCTAGTTTAATTTGATTGGGAGACTGCGCAGGACCCGAGATGCGCTGCCACGTTTTTTAAGCAGGGCACACATCTCTTTCCCAAAATCTCTGCAAAATAATATTTAAGTCGCCTTTTAACCTGAAAAGTAGCACTCGTCTTCAATTAAACATCGATGACCGGCAAGTTAGCCAAAAAGAACAAGAGAGGAGAGCGTGGCTCCATTGAAACTGAAGAACTGTCTTCCTCAAAACGATTAAACATGGCGGACACCGAATTACAGCTTGACGATGCATCAAGTTCTAACTCTGCCGCTGCTATCACAGACGAACACGAGCCAACACGAGCCGATCTAAAAGAAGTTCTCATCGACATTCAGATCAATGTCAACAATATCTTAAGAGACAATATTAAAATTCGAGAAGAAGTTGTGGCTCTACGAACAACGATACAACAACAGCAGGAAGAACTAACCAAGCTTAAACCGTTGATCTTGACTTTACAGCAAGAACTAGAGGATGCAAGAAGGAAAACTGACGAACAAGAAGAAGAAATATCGCAACTGTACGATCTCCAAGACAGTTTAGAACAATACACTCGTAAGAACTCGCTAGAAATACACGGCATCCCAGAAAATGTGTACTCTTCCACCGAGGAGGCTGTCCTAGAAGTTGCTAAGGCTCTTAACGTCGAGGTAAGACCCGATGACATCGAGATCTCGCATCATCTAAAGGGGGGAGTTGGAGCAAAGCCTATAATCGTCAAATTTGTCAGTCACAAAAAGAAAGCTGAACTTTACAAGCAGCGAACAAAATTGAGGAACACCTCTTTGTCGGTTGTTTTTCCCAAGTCATCTGCTGCTTCGATTGTCTCTTCGAAAGGCATATATATAAATGAGAACCTAACCTCTTTCAGACGAGAGCTGTTGAAGGAGGCCAACAAAAAACGTAAGACTAATATTATTTCAAGTGCTTGGACTATAGGTGGAAAAGTTTTTGTTAAAATCTCCCCGGCGAGTAGACCGATAAGAATCTACGACAAAAACGACTTAGAAGACCTTTAAGAATTGATAAATTTCCGTTATCTTTATTGATCTTTAGGCGTTTCACTGATGTGACCTGTTACATCTTTTAAAAGGAGATTGGGAAATTCTAATCTTTTTTTTCCTCCCGCGCTATACTACTAAATGCTCTTAAACATAATTATTTTAGGGGTGTCTTATTATATATGCTTTTGTGTTTACTTTCTTTTCTTCCACGCAACTTCAATGTCGTCGCTTCCAATTAGGTTTAATTTTCTGTTATTTTTTACTTGTGCACATCACCCTATTGCTTTCTATTTAACTGTTTTGTTTGGTTTTTCGGAGCAAAACAAACTTTTTCCTAAACAAAAGTTCAAAGCTAGGAATTATATGCAAATCGGCTACAAATGCAAAACAGCCAATTTAATTTCTCTAAATTCCGCGTAAAACAATGGATTTGAAAATAGCTTCACTTAATGTCAGGGGAATAGGGAACAACACTAAAAGAAGAGAGGTGTTTAATTGGCTGAGATCAAAAAAACTCTCAATATACATGCTGCAAGAGGTCCATTGTTCTGAAAACACCGCGAATCTATGGGCTTGTGAATGGGGCTATAAAACGCTTTTTAGTTGTTGTTCAAGCAATAAAGCGGGAGTCAGCATTCTTTTCAACAACACTTTTAATTTACAGATCCTTAAGGTTTTTTCAGACCCAAACGGCCGCTTCATAATTTGTGACATCGAAGCAAACAGCAAACCTTTAACTTTGGCTAACATATACGCCCCCAATGAAGACGATCCAAATTTCTTTCGTGCCTTTTTTGATCACTTATCCAGCTTCCACTGCGAAGAAATTATAATTGGAAGCGATTTTAATTTAGTGCTTGACCTTAATAAGGACAAAAAAGAAGGCCTAGCGAAAACTCATAAGAATGCTTTGAAAGTAGTACAGGATCTCTCCGAGAGCCTCGAATTGTCTGATGCATGGAGAATTCTCAACGCGGAGGCCACGAGATATACTTGGCGCCAACGGCAACCTGATATCCACTGCAGACTTGATTTCTTTCTTGTAAGCCAATCATCTATTTGTAATATCACTCCGGCAGATATTATTCCAGGGTTTAAAACTGACCATTCCATGATTACCCTTAGCTTATCCTTACATTCAAATCCGAGGGGAAAAGGGTTTTGGAAGTTGAACACTTCATTTCTGTCTGACGCCAGGTACCTCGAAGAAATAAGAACAACAATTCAAGAAACCGTAATTGAATATGAAAATGATGTCTCGGTAAATCCCGCCTTACTCTGGGAGATGGTAAAACTTAAAGTGCGAGAGAAGTCAATCTCTTACGCTGCTTATCACAAATCAGCAACAACTAAGAGAGAAAACGAGCTGGAAAATACAATAACCATACTACAAAAACAACTTGACATGGCAAACAATAATGAACCCCAAAATCAGAGTATTATAGAGAGAATCAATTTATTAAAACGCGATCTCGAAAAAATAATCGAACATCGGACTAAAGGTGCAATTCTCAGATCAAAGTCCCTGTGGTATAATGAAGGAGAAAGAAACACCAAGTACTTTCTTAATCTTGAAAAGAGACATTTTAAACAAGGGACAATTAGTCAACTGAAAATTAACGAGACAGATTTCGCCACTTCCGACAAAGCAATCCTATCTGAATGTGAATCCTTCTACAAACACCTTTACACTTCCAAAGTCAACAATGACTTTGCATTGGACTTCTTTCAACAAGCGAACGAAACTGTCTTAAGTCACGAGGAACGAAATTTTTGCGAAGGCTTTTTATTCGAAAAAGAATGCGCAGAAGCTGTAAAGAGTATGGATTCAAACAAAACGCCTGGAACAGATGGCCTACCAGCCGAGTTTTATAAAATTTTTTGGAAAGATATTTCCACTTTGTTAGTTTCGGCTCTCAACTATGCCTTTGAATCTGGCTGCCTCTCCATAACACAAAGACGGGGTGTCATTAAGCTTATTCCGAAAAAGGATGCGGAACTGTACTACATAAAAAACTGGCGCCCCATAACTCTTTTAAACACGGACTATAAGATCGCTGCAAAAGCTCTTGCAAATCGAATCAAATCTGTACTTCCCAGCATCATAAACAACGATCAGACAGGATTTATGAAGAACAGATTTATTGGAGAAAATATCCGTCTCATAGACTGCATCATCCAATATGCCGCAAAGGAAAATATTCCTGGTTTACTGCTCTTTATAGACTTCGAAAAAGCTTTCGACTCGCTCGAATGGTCTTTTATCGTTAACTCCTTACGCTTCTTCGGGTTTGGCCCATCGATCATTAATTGGGTAAAAGTTCTCTATTGCGAAACGGAAAGTTGTGTTCTAAATAACGGGTGGTCAACCAACTTTTTCCAGACTCTTCGAGGCGTTAGACAAGGCTTCCCCTTGTCGCCATATCTATTTATCCTTTCCGCTGAAGTGTTAGCCAAGGCAGTTAGAAACAACGTAAACAAAAAAAGGCATCTGTGTTGACAATAACGAAATTAAAATTAGCCAATATGCAGACGATACCACACTTATTTTGGATGGCTCAAGAGAAGCGCTTGCTTCAGCACTTAATTTGCTAGATGACTTCAGTAAAGTCTCGGGTCTCAGACTAAATAACAAAAAAACGGAAGCTCTTTGGATAGGTTCCAGCATTGGCAATGAACAGCTTATTTTGCCAGGAAGGGATTTTAAGTGGCCGAAATGTAAGGTGAAAACCTTAGGGTTGTGGTTGTCAGTCAAACCTGAAATATCTGCACGCTTAAATTATAATGAAAAGATTGAAAAGATAAGAAAAATTCTGAGCTGCTGGAAGTATCGTAGGCTAACCTTGCTGGGGCGAATCACCGTGCTTAAGTCCTTAGCCGCCTCGCAACTAGTCTATTTGCTATCTCCCATGCCTTCTAATTATCACGCAATAAATGAGATTAATACATTGTTTTATCAATTCCTTTGGAACGGGAAGGGAGACAAAATCAAACGAAAAATTATGATTAATGACTATTGCGAGGGTGGCCTTAAGATGATTGACCTTGTCTCTTTCAACAAATCGCTTAAAACAACTTGGATAAAAAAAATACTTGGATTCCACGAACAACGGAAAATGGAAAGTTTTTATCGACTTAGCCTTGAAAAATCACGGAGGCAAAAACGTATTTATTGGTAACCTTAATACAAAAGATACAAAAAAGTCGATCATAGTCTCCGACGTGTTTCTAGAAGAAATATTGGAAATTTGGGCGGAAGTTAATTTCGAACAGCAATTAGTGTCTTTGGAGCATTTCCAAGAACAAAACCTATGGCACAATTCCTTAATAAGAATAGAAAACAAACCAATCTTCTTTAAGGACTGGTGCTCAAAAGGCATTACTAAAGTAAAACATTTGCAAAAACCAGAATGCAATAGCTACCTTTCTCTAAAAGATTTCCAGGTAAAATACGACCTGAATGCTGCTCCACTTCGTTTTTACGGCCTTATATCAGCTGTCAAGGCACTTGGCAATAGCAGCCTCAAGCAAGTGAACGATGATAAACAAGAATACGAACCTCTTAGCACAAAACTTTTAAAGTCCAAAAAAGTTAGTGCACTGGTATATAAATCCTTAGTCAGAAACAAAGGTGGAGCTCCAAGGAATAGCCAAAAGAAATGGCTTATGGACTGCAGTTTGAGCAGTGAAAACCTCGACTGGAGCTCGGCATATCTTTTGGCTTTGCGGTGTACCAAAAGCACAAAGTTAATAGAATTCCATTTTAAACTTCTTCACAGACGTCTGGCAACTAACAATTTCCTGTTCAAAATTAAGCTGAAGGAAAATGAAAATTGCACCTTCTGTCAAAACGCGCCTGAAACACTAATACATCTTTTTTGGACATGTCAAAAAACCTCTAAGCTCTGGAAAAGTATAGTGGAATGGCTACAAAATTTGAATATTATACAGAACAATTTCACGCTACTGAATATTACTGCTCTCGGACTAAAGCCTGACACTTCGAAATATGCCCTCCAAATTAACTACTGTTTACTGCTAGCACGATATCATATCTGGCTTGCTAAAACAAACGAAACTTTACCCCACTTTGAGCATTATCTGCTTTTTCTGAAATCAAGATACGAGCTGGAGACAAAAGGTGGTGACAGGAAAAAGTGGGAACCTCTTGCAGTGTATATTGAGCTTTAAAAAACTTCTGTATTTCAACTGGATATCTGTATGACCCTATTCTCGCAAGACGTAATTGACGCTTTTCTTCTCTAACCTGAAATAAGACTCTCTTTAAAGCTTAAATCAGCGCCGATAGATGATAAATATTGTAGCTTGGCATGTACTAGTACCAGCTCTGTATTGCTCCGTTTTGTTTTATTTTGCTTATTTGTGTTTTCTATTTTTATCTAGTTCGCTTTTTTTTCTCGTATTTGCATGTCCTTTTGTAACTTCATTTTGTATTTCACTTTTAATTTCTTTTCGCTCATGTTTTTCCACAAATGTAATGTTTAAAACATAGCACGGTAAAACAATAATTTATTGTAATGTAGTGTATTATTCTGTACTGTAGCTCTGTATTACTGAATTTGTTTTAGCAAATAAAAAATATATATAAAAAAAATAGTTTAATTTGATTGGCTCTTTCCGATCATGCTCCTGCAAGTTGTACAGGACTCTCTCTTCTCTCGCCCCACCCTATGCAAGGCGGGGTAAGAGGGAGTTCTGGGACAGGACTAAGTCAAACGTCGAACTTAATTCAACCTAAATTAACTATACACCACGAAAATAAACAGATCGAGACTGACTTATACATTATGTCAGCATGATTATGCGTTTGGTTCGGCTCACGTAAACATCGGCGTTTCACCAAAAGTTTATCTTCAGGCGTTATTAGGGAGCTTACGCAAAGACGACGTCACTAAGGATGACGTCATTAAATTTCTGTGTGGCCGTCGACGTCCTTTACTTTGTAAAAGCTGCTTTAAAGTTATACGAAGTTTATTCGAATATGCCAAATTTACGCGATGTAAGAGACTGCCTCCTATTAGGTTTCGAACAAAACATACTTACCGATGAGGAATTCATTCTTCTGTACGACATGAATACTTCTAAGAACCCTGACTTTCCTTACTGGCAGTATGAATTGTTTGATTTAGATGACCTGTGCGATGACGAATGTAAAGCTGAATTTCGTTGACAACTGAAACATGTCCTACAAGTGCCCGATGACATTGTTTGTTATAACAGACTTGTTGTCGAAGGGATTGAGGCTTTATGTGTTCTTTTAAAGCGGTTCGCATACCCCATTCGCTACGTGCCCTCGATTTGCTAGGCCTGTACCACAGTTTAGCATAATAACAGCTGCCATGATTGACTTCATATATAACCAACACAGTCATCGCTCGAGAAGCTTGAACCAGGCTTGGCTTTCCCCCGCAAATCTTCAAACCTTCGCTGATGTGATCCATAACGCTGGAGCCCCCCACACTAACTGCTGGGGATTTGTTGATGGAAAGGTCAGGCCAGTTTGTAGACCAGGAATATTACAAAGGACTTTATACAATGGCCACAAAAGAGTTAATGCAATAAAGTTCCAGTCAGTGGTTGCCCCTAATGGACTGATCGCCAACTTGTACGGCCCAGTTGAAGGGAGGCGTCATGACAGTGGGATGTTAGCTGATTCTGGCTTGTGGATGATATATGAAATGAATCATATATGAACTGCGGAAATCAAATCAAATGAAGAATGATCCGCGCAGTTGTAATCGCGAGGTCACAGGTTCGAACCCCGTTGAAGTCCTGAATTTTTTTATGAATTTTTTTTTTCAGGCTTCTTTTCACAATTGCATAAATTGCGTTCACAACTGCGAGGATCATTCTTCATTTGATTCTGGCTTGTTGCCACAGTTACAGCTTTACTTTCGTTCTCCCTTAGGCAATCCTTTATGCATCGATGGTGACCTAGGATACCCGTTGAGGCCACAACTACAAACACCATTCAGAGGACTGCACCTTACTCCATTACAGCGGCAATTTAAGAACGTGATCTATGAACTCTGTCAGAGCAAGTGTTGAATGGTTTTGGTGACATCATCAACTATTTTAGTTTCCTAGATTTCAAAAAAAGCTTAAGGCGCGGTAATACGGGCAACAAATTCGTGCAACTTTCCACGCAACATTGTTGCGGTACGAGTTGAAGAGCGATGTTGCCCGTTTTACCACCCGCGCGAGCAACTTGTCGGGCAACAATTTTCGTCGTTTCATGTTGCAGCAACATGTTGCAGAAAGTAGAACCGCCTTCTACTTTGCGCAACAAGATCGGGAAGTGTTGCGCGGCTGGTAAAACGGGCAACATCGCTCTAATTCGCATCGCAACAATGTTGCGTGGAAAGTTGCACGAATTTGTTGCCCGTATTACCGCGCCTTTAAAGCTGGGATTAAGTGCAGTGGGAAAAATGTATATTGTCAGTTTGCGTCCTGTTAAATAATGCCAGAAGCTGTTTATATCCAACATCAACCAACACTTTTTTCAACTTAGGGACACCAACATTACAAGAGTACTTTTCTTAAGAGAGCACGAGGGTTTACATGTATGGGACTGTATATTTTGTCTATGCACTCTAAGTAGAAACAAAGCACTCTCATTGTTCTGATTTGTTTTGTTTCTTTTGCTGTACTAACCAAAACAATTAAGCATGACTGTCAAGTACAATAAATGAAGTTTTTAATTATACAAGATATATACACCGGGATTGTGTAATGTGTGCTCACCAGTAACATGGGCAGTGAAAAAGCTGAATTTACTACATGCATTAAAATACCTGGTTTTGTACATTGTGAGTAATTTAAAATGTATGTGTAAAATTAAATTGATAGTTTCACTTTACTTGAACTTCATATTTCCGCTTTATAATCAATTTTTTTAAAAGGACTATAAAGAAAGTCTGAAAAGTCAGTATTGGTTAATTAAATGCCTTGTTATATGTCTCTCTTTTGCCCTTTGAAATTATTATACTCACTTCAAGTAGAACGGTTAAAAAGAGCTAGTAAACACTTTCATGTAGGGTTTTCAGTTTTGATAAGTGCTATCACGATCTACCAGAATGTGTCCTATTGGAGGGGTGTGTGTTTGGAGAAGGGAGGGAGAGAGAGCTTGGTTACATATCAAGATAAAAAAAATCAAAGCCTTCAGACTTTCTGAAATTTAATCTGAATGCTTAAGCAGCTACTGCATTGCAGAAAGACTGAACAAAGGTAAAAGTAACCAACAAAGCATTTATTTTTATGTGAGAAAACCTGAGAATGCCGTGAATGTAAAAAATAATTATTTAAATGAAACGTTTACTGTTAAAGGATCATTCAACAAAGTTTTCAATCCATAGCCTATTTTTGTACACATTGTAACATGCGAATAACCCACAGAGCATCATGTTAGCTAAAACATCAATAAACCACTTCAATACATGATTCTCTATTTGGTAGAACAGTAGTTATAAGTGCCAAACATCAATTAGACATCAATTTAATCCCTAAAACATACAAGCCAGATTAATAGATATAACTGAACAACTTCCTACAGGCTTCTTTTAGATTAGTTCTTCGACAGTTTTTCTATAACTGACAAAAACAGCTGGGACTGCTGCTGCATCATCATTTCAGTCGAATTGTTGTTGCTGTTGCAGCACTTGCTGCTGCAGATTTACCTGTTGTGTCTGGAAACTCTCGACAATTTTAACCATATTTTCAGTTGCTATAGTTTGTTTTGGTGTTGTTTCGAGCTGTAATTCCTTCTGTAGCTCCATTTCTTCCTTCTTAATTCTAAGTTCTTCTTTTCGTAAGTCAAATTCTTTCTCAGCTTTACTCTCTATCGATCCCTAGGTACTGCATAGTTTCTGAACCACTCTTCTTTGGTCTTTTCCTGGAGCTGCTCGATTGCCTCCCCTCATCGGCGTGCCTCTTTTCAGTTTGAGCCAGACTTTCTAGAGCCCTTTGACGGACTTCTTCGGCATCATTACGTTGTTTCAAATCTTTGTCCTGCTTTTCTTTCGTTTCTTTTGTCGTAATTTTCTGATGCCTCTTCAGATTCTTCCATTATGTTTTGCAGTAGTTGATCTAATTCGGTTTCAACAGCGCTTGAGCCACTTGCTCCTTCTTGGGCCTTCATTTAATTCTTCTTATGTTTATCTATCAACAATCTGTATCTATCCCTGACCGATTTCAGTTTGGTTAACATTGAAGATAATTTCTTTCACTGCACAAAGATCACTGGCGATATTTGTCTATGTGTTTCCACTTTGAGGGCTACTGGATTTATACTGATATGGTTTCATAAATAAAATTTCTCTGCACAGAAAGATATCGTGTTTCTCACTCCAATTCATTAAGGAACTGCAAAAAATAAACAAGTAATAAGAAAACGGGTCAGACACCAGGTAAAAACAGGAAAAAACAAATATAAACTGATGTTGAATTCTTGTGAAGGCAAACCGAAGTCCTTCTGCACGGCATTTAATGCACAAAATGAAGATTATTTCAGAAGAAACTGACCTTTTCTTCGGTACTTGACCTTCCATTGCCATTTTTGACCACGACGACTTCAAAACAGAGGTTGTGACGGCGTCGTCTGCCAGCGACGTGACAGAGATAATTAAGTTCTCTATGCACGCATGTGCGTTGCGCCATTTTTCCATCGCAGGCGACGTCCTCTGTAGTGACGTCGTCTTTGCGTAAGCTCCCTATTCACTCCTGGCCAGCCGTGGAGAACGCCTCAACCGATCCAAATAAAATCAGTCGATTAGGTCAAACACCGTACTTCACATTACATAGATTACATAGTACATTGTACAACGTTTGTAACCCTTTCAAGCGGCATCCAGACTGTTACAAGGACTCTTATAAACGGCGTTTATAGGTGCTTTTACGAACGGCATAAGGCCGACAATTAGAATCGGCTTTTGCAGTGACTATTGCAAAGGGCGTTTATGCTGAAGGACACTTACGAACGGCGTTTGTAAGGGCTCCTACGAACAGCGTTTTTAACGACTCTTACGAACGGCGTTTGCAAGAGCTCCTACGAACAGCGTTTTTAGCGACTCTTACGAACGGCGTTTGTAAGGGCTCTTACGAAAGGCGTTTGTAAAGAGTCTTACGAACGGCGTTTGTAAGGACTCTTACGAGCAGCGTTTATAAGAACTGTTACGAACGGCGTTTATAAGAACTGTTACGAACGGCGTTTATAAGGGGTCTTAAGGGCCCATTATCACCCTTGATGCATCGCGCGCCGCGACCGTTAATTCAGGAATTTCGTGTCACACGAAATTACTCAGACTTCGAAGCCCTTGTTTTAGCGTTCTTGTTTTATCGCATCGTGAAAAATCTCCAAATTTATAGCTGTAACTATGTTCTTTGTTTATTCTTGTTCATGTTCCTTGTATTATTTTTGGAACAATTTGTATGTATGTAAATTTTGACCCGTGTAAAGTCAAAAGAGTTAGTTTGAAAGTATAAAGGGGATTAGTTTCTAAAGAAACTGTGGTGCTACGTCGGTGGGGAAGTGAAACACGAAAATTTGGTTTATCAACGGAGTTGATAATGTAAATTGACCACCGTACAGGGATTCGATTAGCTGACGTTTCGAGCGTTAGCCCTTCGTCGGAGCGAATCGAGGAATTGTGGGTTGTGTGTGGTTTATATACAGAAAAGTTAAAAGCTTTTTTCCACGACAAAGAAGATGATTCTAACACCTCTGACAAAGATATTTTTGAAACACTTCGTGTTCGCAAATCAAAATGGACTCCCCCAGAGGGCCAGTTCGCCTCTTTAGATTTTTTCATCAAAAAATGCCGTCGTGACGTTCAAAAACTAAAATTCAATTGTGACACTAAATTTTCCAACCTTTCTTCGGAAGAGTGGGCGGCGCTCAAAAATCTTAGCAAGCGGAAAGATATAATTGTCAAATCGGATATAATTGTCAAATCATCTTCACACCCATCTAATGTCAAAAACGCCATTCCCTATTCTCAATTTCTTAGACTTCGACGTCTATGTAGTGATGACTCTGATTTTTCCAACAAATCAGAGGAAATGTGCCATTTTTTCGAGAAACGCGGCTATCCTGATTCTGTGGTTCAATCGGGCCATCACCGCGCTCAGCAGATTGATCAACAGTCAGCACTACAGACGTCACAAAAGGAAAAGAATGACAGAATTCCATTCACCCTCACATTTCACCCGCATAATAACCCAGTTAAAGCGATCATTCTTAATAACTTTAAGATACTGCAAAATGATCCAGAAACTGCTAGAATCTTTCGGAACCACCGCTGATTTCATTCAAACGCGACAAAAATGTAGGTAACTTTCTAGTTAAAAGCGCATTCAAAACAACTGAACAACCTGGCACTTTTAAATGCGCGCGCTCGCGATGCAAAACTTGTCCTTTCATTCAAAACACTGACAAAATATCGGGCCCTAAGCGATCTGTTAAGATCACTGATCGTTTCACGCGTACCTACGCAAATGTTATCTATTGCATAACCTGCACATTATGCAAAAAGTTATACATCGGCGAAACAGGAAGACGACTGGGTGACCGATTCCGAGAACATCTTCGTGATGTTGAGAAAGATGACAAAGACGCATCCAAACCTGTCGCTCGGCATTTTAATCTCCCTAACCATTCCAAACAACACATGTCGATCTCCGGCCTTTCCCTACATCAAGGTACCACGGAAAGCCGTAAAAATCTCGAGCAAAAACTGATCTTTCAAATTGGCACTCTTAATCCCCACGGTATCAACGAGCGCTTTTCATTCAATTAATTTATTCCTGTTTTTCACGTTACCATGTTACCACCAATAGCGTAGCTCCATTTTCTGTATATAAACCACACACAACCCACAATTCCTCGATTCGCTCCGACGAAGGGCTAACGCTCGAAACGTCAGCTAATCGAATCCCTGTACGGTGGTCAATTTACATTATCAACTCCGTTGATAAACCAAATTTTAGTTTGAAAGCAGCCCGTTGCGGTAACTTCGCAGCGTTGTTTTATATCAAAGTGAGGCTCAAGGTGGATTTACAGAGACTCGTTGTTTAAGTTTGCTGCTTGGAGCTTTCAAGAATTCGCTGAGCTTGTTGGAGATGACTTACTGCGATTTGGAAACTGATTTGATGGCGAGTATTAAAATTTCACTTGGCTGGACAACTGTTTTCAGCTGTTTGATGTTTTACCTCAAGGTCAGTTTGTGTGATGGGTGCTGCGGATTTGGTCAACTCTTAAGTGTTTTTATCCGTTTTGTCGCTATTTCTCTTTATCGATTGCCATTTTTATGCCCCATCGGGCATTCTAGCTTTACGTTCCGTTTGCAGCTTGCCTAAACTGCGTGAAAATTAATTTCTCTTTCTCGCCGAGATCTCCGTGACCGATGACTACACAGGGGCACCCAACGACAGATTTCGGTAGATATCTGTTCGGTGGAGCGTAATTCGCCTAGGGATTTCGGTGTCGATTAAAGAGTGCACTCGGATTTTCGGAACTAAAACGTGTCCTAAAAGATTCGCAGTTGGGAAATCATAGCCCCTGAGGTTTTCGGAAAGGTTGTAATTGCTGTTTTTGACAGTCAAAAACGTCAGCTAGCAGTTACGGAAAGAAAACAGTTCCCTTGAAAGTTCGTGGAAAGTTCGTTTCAGCTTGCATTTTCTCAAAGGAAGATTTTGTTCCCTAACATTTTCGGACAATTAAAAATTCAGCTAGGGAATCCGAACAGATCAACTTCTTCTAGTTTATGAAAACATCACTTTAAAGAGACTTCAAACACCATAAGGTACTTAAAAATGCCTTTCTACAGCTTTTGATTGATTTGGCTCGTTGGGTGCCCCTGACTACACCGCTTTTGTTTCCTCCCATGTTTTAATTCGGAGCTCAAAGCTTTCCTCTTTTTTTCAAGACGCATGGTGGACTGTATTTTCAACATTATATAAAGGGATAGGACAGGATAATTGAATGAGAACGCACGAGTATTTTTCTTACCTCAAATTAGAAACCATTACCCGACAACAGGAGCTGCCGACAATGAATGTTTTCTTGTGGATATTTTGTCACCATCCTCGACACATAATCAGCGAGTTTTATCAATAACAGATCGTTCAATACTTGCTGTTTTGATTTTAAACTTGTGAACGGATTGCTCACGGTTTTAATGAAGAAATAGATGAAATATGCAGGTTGAATTTGTAGCCATTTGCTTTGCCAAACCGGGCACAAACGACAACTCGGCGCGATGAACCAGATCAAAAGCCCGATTAAAACAATTGACCAATCAGAGACATCATTTAACAATGAACAAAGGGGGTTAGTTTCTAAAGAACTGTGGTGCTGCGTCGGTGCGGGAGTGAAACACGAAAACTTGGTTTTTCAACGGAGTTGAAAATGTAAATTGACCACCGTACAGGGATTCGAATAGCTGACATTTCGAGCGTTAGCCCTTCGTCGGAACCCCCTTATTTTTTTGTTTTTCCCGTTCTCAAATCTCGCGCGTATAAAGTGTGACGCGCGCGGTAGTGGCTAGACTCTCCACGCGAGTAAAACCGGTACCAGCCACCTTAAGTCTTCCGTTTCCTTTAATTCGGGGCATTTGAAAACAGATACGCAAGCCGGTAAGTTGTGAAGAATTGTCTACCCTCCCTCCTCGCACCCGGTCACGAGAGTGAATGAGCACCATATTTAAAGGGACGAGAGAGGAGAGCTAAACTTGAAAAACAGCGCCCCACTGTCTTTCGAATTGCAATCCGTTTCCATCCTGACCATACATAGGCGAGGAGTCTTATTTTTTATTTGACTGCACTAGTAGAGTAGTTTTGAACAAAACTGGAGTACTATTTCGAGTTTCCATCAGTACAAACATCCCTTGTAGCTTGTTAAATTTATACCAAAAACTCGTGGCACAGCCCCTTTAAGTTTCGGGAACACAGAAACAGGTAATAGGTCATGCATGGGGTTTGTTACACTTAAACCTGTACAATTTCTTTTTAGTTGGGCGACTCTAAAATTCCTCGTTATGGAGTCAATAATTGGTATCGTTCAAATCGAATATGGAGATCCCTTTCCATTAACACTTGTTGGTGGATTGACAAGTGACCTCCTGGTGAGCTGTGGTATTAAAAATTCCTGAAACCAGGGCAAAATGAATTCTCTTGGTACGCTGTAGCCAGAGAATTCAAGTTGAGAGTGGTTTCTGGGCCACAAGAGGAAACTGCTTTCTTTCAGGATGTGGCTAGCGCTGTTGGTGTTGTAATAAAGGTAATTCTCTCCATATACCAAGCAAGAAAAGCTTATACATGTATCGTTTGCGACTTTTCTTCTATGGCCTCATACACACGTACCTCTACATTCCCAAATACTCTTAAAAATGTACTTTTGTCACATTAACAACCTTTCAATTGTCTGTTTATTTTCCAAGTTATTTTTTACACTTGAATTCACAATCAGGTTAATGAATTTTACAAAAGGATTTTTCAAAACTCCTTGGGCTATGCTTCACATCATACCACTACCACAATCAACAAGTACACATGTAGGTGAAAACTTTGAGTTCATTTGGAACAAAGGACCAAGTTTTAGGCAAAGATTTAAAATGGTCTGTAAATAACATTACTTAGAGTAAAAGCCTTCCAAGATGAACTCTTGAAGTTGACACTCCCTTGTTGGCCTGTTGAAGAAAAGATCATAAGTGTAAATAAAATGTGGCTAAATGTAAATTAGGCAAGGTTAAACTCAAGACAATGCTGGTCAGCTGTCACTCCTCATGAGCAGCTCAAGGGCGCCTTTGTGCCCTCTTTGGGGCTCTTTGTTACTTTCATTTGCATTTGCTTGCTTGCTGGTCTGTCGGTCATTTTGCTCGCTCAACTTCCAAGCTATTCGCTCTCCCCCCTCTCTTTGGTAAGTATTGGGTTTGGCAAGTACTCCACTGACTGGTTCAGTGTGACAGTGCTTTTGGTGGTTGCCATGGATACCTCCTTCCCTGTGCTTGATTGTTAAGTGGCCCACCAGCCTTAAAGGCACCTGCTCCCAAGCTCATCTATTGGTGATGAGTTTAATATAAAATTTTGCATTGGGGAAAAGGCTGTAGAAGTGCTTCCACTCAATTTGAGTATTTCTTATGTTTGGTTTGTTTGTTTGTTTTTAGCTTACTTTATTTTTTCCTTGTTTATTAATACTTGAGACAGTAGTTACATGTACTAACCAAAAACCAAGTTACAAGTATACAAGAAGCTACAGTATACTCCTTTTAGGAAATTGGGAAAATGGTTAAAAACATAGAGGGGAACATACACCAATGAAATACATCATTTGTGGCTGTAATTTATCAGAAGAATTCATATAGGAACACCAACAAGCTTGCATTAAGACCACTTTATAGGGGTAACACAATTACTGGTAGTCCAGTAGTTTCCATTGAGGCCCACAAATAATGATAGAAACAAAATTAATATGTAAATAAACTCAGCATGATAAGAATCCCAAACTGGCCAGAGACAAACCAGTTGGCTACATGTATTTACAAGGATGACCAAGGACTTGAACCAGGGACTACCCAGAACAAGACCGGCTTGCAGCCAGAGCATGAAAAATGCAACACTAAATTGCCTTTAAATTGCTACACGTAAAATTACAACTGTAGCAAATGACTGATACAGGATATGTTTTGCAATGTACGTACATGCAAATAATTCCTCACAATATTTTCAAGTTGTTCCATGAAAGCCTTTTGTAAGTGATTTCAAGGTGTGAATGTCAGTGAAATCAGCTGTGAACTTCTAACCAGTTGCAACCCAGAGTGTACGGTGTACCTTGTGCAACAGGCACTTACCTTTTAACTGTTTGCCATCTTTCTTGCCCAAAACTCACTCAAATCTGTAGAAAGGAAATCAAATATGCTTCATATGGCTCGAGTTTACTGTTGTACATCTGATGTTTAATACAAATTTTTAGAAGAGCTCTGTCTTATTTGCTTTAATCAATGATGTTCATACGAACGAGACTAATTTCATCATCATTGCTCATCACAACAAACATTAATGATATAATGTACAAGTAATATAATGTACACTGTAGGGTGCCCACCTGGCCACCTACTAAGGCCAATTACATGTAATTTCCCGCAAAATCAAAGTCCTGTTAACAGCATTCAATAGTCTGCTGAAACAGGTTTTGACAAGTCAAAGCCCTTAATCACAGCTCAGCAAGGTACATAGTAACTACAGCACTGTAAATACAATCACAACGCAGGTGCAGCTGTAACTCTTTTAACACATTCACTTGCAACAAAAAACAACAAAATCCACAAAGCACAGTACATTCAATCTTACAATACTTGTTCATGTAAATGTACAATATTCATGACTATTTTTTTAGTATCTTTCTTATGAGCTACTTGCCATTTCTGCCCCATTGCTTGCTTCTACTTTCTCTTTTGTGTGCTGAAACATACCATGTACACGTACTCTTAACTCAATATTATGTTTCTCATACATGCAAGGAAAGCTTTTAACAGTTTATCATCAGAAGACAATTTCACAATCCTCACTACAACTCAGAACAGGTCTGTGAAATCTCATCACATGACAAACACAACAAATCAGATTATAGTCTCAGGGGTTTCAATAAAATTTGACGTAGGCAGCGAGTTGGAGTAGAGTAGACGACAGTAGTAAAGAAAAAATTAAGAATCGTTCTTTAATTACTTCAATTTAGGGAAAGAGTAGCCGACATCTCTGATCGGGGACTTCGGTGTGCTTATTGAAACCACTGTAGTCTACAGTGTAAATCAGCCAACAACGTGGAATTCTGCTTGCATACAATGTACAAGTCATTTTACAAGCAAAATCATGTCAAAGTCCCAGAAAATCAATGAAATCATTGGGAAACAACTGGACCTTATGTTAAGGCAATCAATCTGCCCCTGGACAAAACTGTAAGTTGGATTACATGCAATTACAAAACTAGTATGCAAGTACATGTTCATGTACACATTACAATGTCACCTGCATACTACAGTACATACCATATACACAATACATAATTCTACACTATACCTCTGACACTGAAAAGATCAGAATAAAGACATAATTTGCTTTTAGTCAGAAATTTACTGATGTGTATTTCGAAAGAGTACATGTAGAAAAATTTGTCAGAGGCAATTTTTAGGATAGCCTCCCATGCAGTTGTTTTTAACGCATTCCAAAGCATTGTTGAATTTCAACAACGAAGTCTGTAACTAATTGCAGAAGATGTAACAACCATGGTAGACACATCTCAAAGGACTGGATTTATTTAGTATTTGCTCCTTCACTTTTTACTCTCACTTTGTACAAAAAGAAAGAACCCCTTTTTTGGGAGGAGGGGGTACATACAGTAAGAAGGCTGTTATCCTAGTTGGGTCTAATTTACCAAGTCTTTTTAAGAGTTGTTTGGCTTCATTCACGATTTACATACATGTACATGTATGTTTGTACAGCTTTAGATACAGTGTATATATTTTCACATGCTTTCAAAAGATAATAAAGGTACCCATCCATGCTACATGTACAACTAACCTTCAGACTACATGTACATAAGAGGATGTTAACAGAACAGGAGGCTTCTCTTGGTTCATTTCATCAACTGTGGACTATGAAACAAAATGTTAGAAAGGTTTGCACAAGGAACATTCTTAAAGGTGTGTACATGCAGATGGCTACCATCTGCATGTACACACTGCATTAATTTAATTTAATTATAATTTATTTTTAATTACATATATTGTTTTAAACTGGCTTTTGTTTTCCTCAAAGTAGGGTACCATGCTCAGAGTATGACAACCAGTCTTCTATGTGTACATGTATTTAAACTCCACCAAATACTTGGTGACTTCAATAGAATGCTAGATGAATGACAAAAATAATTAAAGCCCATAAAATGGCTATTAATATACAATTTAGCACTAAACATCAGCACAACTTACAGTGTATGTACATGTAAACTCACTCAATGCCATCTCATTACATGACACCCAAGGAAGTTCATCACAAACTAAACCCTAAAGGGAGTGCCATCTCTGATGTAAGGTTTTCATCAAAGCATTCAGTCATATGCTTGCCATAACATTCTTCATCGACAGCGGACCATTAAACAACAAGTGAAGAAAAGCAAACCTCAAACTATTACTGCTTTAATGTATTGCCATATTGTACATGTACATGTACACTGTGCACATCACTGCATTTGGAAACAACCTACAATAAAATGACACAAAATTATTAGATGATTTAGCACATTGTCAAGGGACAAACACCTGTATCCTCACTCTCTGCTCAGTGGAGTGCAGATAACTGTTGAGACATTGACCAGAATTACCCTCATTGCTCCCCAAACAAGTGAGACTCTCAAAAGTGCCATGCACTTCAAGATGCCACAACTTCCTTACAAGACTGTGCGCTATGAAAAATTATTGGGAGCCCAAAACTCATAACTGTTGAGATCCAGGGTGCCAAGCATTTCAATTTTGTGGAAAAAAACTAAGATTTCTCTGTCACCCAAAGGCAAAAGTAAGTCACCAGGGCCAATGGGCACTGCTAGAGCACAGCCCTGGCTTAACATTTGGTCTATTGAAACATGTACATGTACAGTAGTACTCTCTCTTGTAGTTATGGTACTTGATTTACAACCACTACAACTTTTGGAACTTCACACTGACAGCTAGGGATAAGGTACTCAGGTAGTTTATGCTTTTACCCAATATAAGTTTGTAGATGAGAAATTGAGAAATAATTTCCTTTCTAATTTATTTTTGAACAATATTTGTACTCCAATCTGTGATTTCCTCCACCTCCGTTGACGTGATAACTTTACAACTATTATAATACGATTATCTTTCAAATTATTCACACTGTATATCACATTTTTGTTGGCTTGTACAAACATATTACAGTATGCAACTGTTTTACTAGCATTGTAAAGAATACCCACCAACTCTGCTGCTCGTCTGAGGACAGAGTCATATGGGTTTCAAACCCCAAGTCCAACAAGCCAGGGAAGCTGCCACTTCAGATGACCTACATTGAAGTCTTCAAGTTTATGTACATGTATTCAAGTTTATTATGGAGAGTTTGTGGCCCTTTCTTATGTAACCACATGGATCATCTCCTTTAAAGATACTGTCTCAGAGAAAACACTTTCAACATACAGTAATAATTCTGCCATATGCTTGTCATATGTTCTTCATCAACAGCAACATAAGCCACACTTATTATTATACAATATTTCACTAACAGAACACAAGTACTCACCACAAAACACAATTCACCTGTGCATGACAACATACAATTCTGACAATAAAAACAACAGATAATTTATTGATACACTGCAAGACTGGTGTGTAACAAATGTTTCTCCAATAATTATACATATACATGTACAAAATAAAAAGTCATCAAGCATTACCAAGAGCTAACTTTTTGACGACATGTAAGATGTTTCTATGTCTCTTATTTTGAACACAAACTCTGTACTCAGCAATACCATTATGAAATTTGAAGTGCGATTGGTTGTGTGGCCACATCAGTTACTTGCTCATGGTCTTTAAAATATTCTGGAATGAATCATTGCCATCAAGAGCTTAATTTCATGCTCTACATGGACATTGTTGCAAATTTGACAGTTCCATTACCAAAATATTTCTCCAACTATTGCAGTCCAAACAAACTAACCCAAAAACTAAAACTTTTA
>JAEMWC010000747.1:0-215000 GCA_016490735.1 Pachyseris speciosa | reverse complement strand
ACTGGTACACTTTTATACATGTTCGCTTGCCAAGAAATAACACAATGTTGGGCGCATTGTACTTTCTCAAAACAAAAATGCGTTTTAAAAATATTTTTCAGTGCCTCAAGCCACAGAAGAAAATATTTCACAATGGGCTCTCACCAGCGCAAGAGCATGTTTTCTGATTTTAGAAAAATTGAAAGTGGTTTTGGGTTCGCAGAAGGCCTTTTCGTTTACGTACAAGCAAAGCACATAAAACTGTTTTGAGAGTTGCCATAGAGAATGATTACCAAATGCTAATATATCTGTGGTAATACTGTTCGGTTCCGCTCACTGAGTAAGTTGCCAGTAGCGTCGCATTTCCTGCGTGATGCGAATCGCATTGCCCGCCTCGATTCGCAACGCACGAGAGTCACTGAAGTGAAATTTTGGATGACTTTCACAAAGAGTGTTACAAATGCAGTTATTTTTCAAATACACACATCATTATTGAGGTGTTCACAAATCGAAATGTCGCAGTCCTCCTGTAAACAAAACGACGACTTTTCAAAATTTGTTAGCAAGTTCACCACAAATAGCTAGTGCTTTCAGCTGTTTTGCATAAAAACAAAATTCTGGCTATTTAACTTGAAACCTACTACTATAAAACATGACTGATAAATTCATGTGTTAAATCATCACACGCTTCTGAGAAGATGAGAAAAACCCTAAGCAGAACAGAGTTCATTTCATTTACTTCTTTTTGCATGCCTATTGAAAATGGCAAAGTCCTTGTGTAAAGAAAACAAGAATATTTTGATAATATTCTGGGGTTTAGAGGATAGGCTTACATGAGAAATTTACATAACTTCAAAACAATGCACGCGTGATCTAATGCTTGAGACCTTTGAACTACGAGCTTGATGTTTTTAGGCGCTTGTGCAGAAACGCCGGAAGTGAGCTTTGTGGATGAAACACGACAACAAAGAATAATAAGAACGAAGCCCAGATCTAGACTCGGCCTTCCAGTGGAAGTCGGCCGAGTAACTAAAAGGAAGGTATCATGTACAGTATCACGCACATGCACACCATGACGAATGTCAATTCAAGTGCATTGTTTATAAACCAACCGGAAGCGAAATTGTAACTCCCACAGGAAATCTTCAGTGCGAGTGAAATGTTATCACTGCCCATTGAAATTGATAATTTCTCAAGCTCGCAAACCAAAATACTAAACTATAATAGCATATAATTATCAACTGCTGAATCCACCATTTCTCTTTGTTCATTAGCGAGTACTTTATCAACAATTTCTTCAAAATATCGGCCCGCATCAGCTCATCGCACCATATGCATTCCATTTCTGTTCAAAGAAACAATTTAAATACAAATATTTCTCATCTTTACAATGATAATTATATGGCTCCTTCCAAATGAAAGCTCCAACAAGAATATCATGTCCATGAATAAATGCATGCATGGATATCTATTATACTGAAACATACTCTGAATGTAGCCACAAAAGCAGAGATGAATACACACAAATACACATCTAACTTCTCCGGGATTCTGCTATGTTGAAACCTCCAGCGAAAGCAGATGCATGGCAAAATCGGAGCCTGTGTTCCTTTTAAATTTAAGAATTTCCACATCTGATAGACTCTTTTCTAGAGCCGCACATGACTTCTAGATCCACACATGACTGATCTGCTGAGTTTCTCTGCCTCTAGCGACTCTATATCGGTCTTCCTTGACGTCACTTTCCAGATTCAATTTATCAAATGATTTTTTTTTCATTATTTACCTGCTTTTCTCGACTTACTATCAACATCAGCAGATTCTGCAGTGATCATAGGTCACAATTGAAGGGCTGGGGGCATAAACTGCCTATGTGTAATTTTAGGCTGTTTTTCGATTTTGCTCAAAACTGGCTGAAATTTTGCATGTGACCTAGAATTGAACTTAAAAATGTTGCCCCAGGCTTTTTTTCTCTGTCTGTTAAATGAGGAACAAAAGAAGGCTATTGTTTTTCTTGTAACAATGAAATCAGCGGGGCGGAAAGTACGGGTGATAAAGCTTTCATTATATTGGCAAATTGGTAAGTTTGCGCTGATGGCGCAGACGATAATGTGTTGAGTGGTAAGTCGTGTGGTTCAATACCCGTGGAAAATTATTTTTGAGTACCGTACATCTCTCTCTCCTTTTCTTTTCTTTTTTAATCTGAGCGCCTTGTAACTAGCTTTGGACCTTGAAATTGCCTCTTTCAGAATATGGCAGCCACCTATATTTGAATGTGTGCAAAATAAGCCACTAAAAAAGAGAAGAAAATACTTTACGTATTCGTCACCTGACCAATTTTTTTCAAGTGGCCTTCAATGTATTTAGTTTATAATGTCTTGGTGTTTTTTCGCCGATTTGCTGCACTTTGTTTTTGAGAAAAAAATGAAATCAACGAGGCAGAAAATACAGGCATTGAAGGTTACATTATATTAGTTACTCAGTAAGCTTGCGCTGGTAGCGCAGTCGATATTAAAGTGAGCGACAAGACTTGAAACTTTTGAGTGGTAAGCTGCATGGTTCAATACTCACAGGAAATTTTTTTAGAGTGCCACAGATCTCTCTCTCCCTCTTTTTTTCTATTTTCATGTGATCTTCAATGTATTTAGTTAATAATGCCTTGGTGTTTTTTTTTTTGTCGGTTTTCAAGGGAAAAAATCGAAGCCACGACCAGAATGACGGATGACCAAATACAATGGAAAAAACTCAACAGATTGATACTGATTATGTCCAAGCGAATTTAGTTTCAGCCCGTAAAAAGATTTATTCAAAACATCATTGTGGCGCGCATGCACAGGAGTGATACCCTCTCTTTATTAACAGATTAAATTGCCAATAAATCGCATAGAGGTGTCCCTTTGATTGTGACCTGATTTTTTCAGAAACAAAAGAAATATTACCACCCCAAAAACTTAATTTACTGTGCCTCTAAAAATTTATACAGATGACCATGTAAGGGTTTCTATTTTTTTTGTTATCTTTTATCATTTTAGCATTCCTTTAGAATTTTAAAACTACAGTACACCTGTAGTTCCAGCATACAATGTAGCCCCCACAAAATAAATTGTTCACTTTTGCCTCAGCTCAGTTACTGTGCACAGCCAAACTATTCCCCATTGGTGCTCTACTAGTAGCACCAGCACTGAATTTTCTGTCCTTGTATCTGCATCTATAGAAAAAAGGCAGTATTACTAGTTTTCAAAAAGTAATGGTTTTCCAAAAAAAAAATAAGCTTATAGGTGTGTGAATTAGCCAAAATGATTTACAGTGTAGTTCTGAACTTTTATTTCAGACTTCTATGGTCATGAATGTGAGTCATTGCATGTTGTTTATGAATCAAACTTGCTTGGTCACATTTGATTTCTCAGAATTTCCACCGACAGTTAAACCTCACTACAGTGGCAAGTCAATAATAATAATTATTATTGACTTGCCAGGAGAGGGCGAAGTCCACTCTTAAACTTGCGATTTTAAACTAAGACTTAAATCCTTATTTTAAGGAGCAACAGTTACTTATTTTGGGAAAAAGACCTTAATATCAAATGAGTAGTCTTGATTTAAGAAATCATTACCTTACTTTGAGATATTAAATTAAGAATGACAATGTTCTTAAAATAAGTATTTACATGTAGAAACAAGAAAAGGTTTCTTACTGTTAGGATATTGCTTCTTATTTTCAAATTGCTTTGTAGCACTCTTAATTGCATTTTCAATTCAAGAATCTTTTCCTTGTGTCAGTTGTGACTACAGAACAGTCTAGAACTCTCCTATTTCAGTCCATTGCAAACGTGATAAACTTCAGCTTATAAAAATTCCAAACAAATAATTAGCAAAAAATATTCAAATGGTAGACACCATCAATAGTACAATACAATACAATACAATACATACATACTTATCCTCTCCCCGTCGGGCCTTTCAGGGATAGTTTACATCACTGGCCGGGGGACTTGACCAGACTGCTTAATATGCAGTTTACAATAATTTGTTAATGAAGTAACTAATGAGTGCCCCCATAAAGTAGATATCTAGGACAGACACTAGGGGTGGTCACAGCCAGAGTTTTGTTACGTCCCTAGTGGTGTTCTTCAGATCAAAGCCACAAAAAAACCGTTTAAGTTCATTTGAAGTACAGTTGCTGCTTGATTACGCTGTAAGAAAATGTGTGGAAACAGCATGTTTCAGAAGAGACTGGGAATAAATGGGAGTGTTTTTTGTCAGCAGCCTCACTACTGCAGGCTCACAGAAAAACCTGGCAGTTGTGCCTGCAGTGGCCACTTGCAGTTGTGGCAGGGTTTAGGAAGATTTTCATTTCATTTGTTTTAAATGAAAAATGATGGCTTTTCACCGCAACAGAATCTGGATGCAGTGTACTGTTTTGAAAAGGTAAGCTTTCTCTTTCCTTGTGACTCTGAAGAAGGGCATAGTCTGAAATGTCTATGCTACTTTTAAGTTTAGTCAATTTTATTAGTATTTTGACAATTCAAGGATTTTTTAGCCTCTAATTTTACATTTATCGCAAATGTCCCAAAATATCAAATATCCCAAAGAGCTTTGCCTCTCATTGTACTTTTTTATGTTACTGATGTTGATGAGAATTTGTGATTTAGATAGACTAGATGGACCATGTACTTCCTCATTTTAAGGAGAAAATTGCCATTTCAATTTACAGAACCCTGCAACCTTCTCATGGTCCAGTATCGTTGCCTAGTTTTAAAACAAAATGGCAGATAATTTAGTTTATACTGAGACAGCTCTGGCATTGCCTTTCTCTGGTAACTGATTTATTCACTGCACCTCTTTGTTGATTTCAGTGCAGTTGAAGATCAGTTCATGGGACATGGACTGTTCTTACCTTAAAGGAAATTAATAATGAATGCAGTGATCAGTAAAATACTTGATTTTAGCCGTGTTTTGTTTTGATGCAGATGTTCAACTGAGCTGTACTGGGAGCTTTGGGTTCACCAAATGGTTCTCAAAGAGCAAAGTCTTCAGTCACTTGATGGAAGTCAATGTTTAACTTCTTTATTTTCTGTGACTCCCATCTACTAGTTACATGTAGCAGTAACCTGCAGAAAATGAAGCGTAAAAATGTAGAACAAGAACTTGTGAATTTCAAGGCAAAAGTTGTTTTCATTCATCATTTTAAAGGGACAGTATCACGAGGATTTTGCTGTTTTAGCTGTGCTAAAATCATTACTTTGAGACTTTACACATAAACAGGAGCAGGAAACAGTTTCAGTAACTTCAAATAGTCTTTAATAGAACCATACCATTATTTTTGGAATTCAACTGATGCAAAGACACCTTCTACATGTAGCTTTTTATAAAGTTGCCCAATAGCATGACACTGCCCCTTTTATGATCATACATTTTTGCTTGGGAAAGCTGGTCTGTACTCTTGCACTGTTCCATCTTGCAGATGTATTCAGTTGACTTCAACAAAGAATATTATTAGTTTTCATAAATTTACATTCAAATGTACATGTACAAACCATCTGAGTTACAGAAGATGGGCATGCAGCCTGTCTTGAGAGGAAACTGGTAAAGGTGTCTATTGACTCTTTCCAGACTGCAGACATGGTGCTGGGAGGCATTATGAGCCTCCTTTGTAGCCATGTAGAACTTCCTCCAAGAAGTAAGAAATGTACAAACAATCATGCATTTTCTTTATTTGTAGTTTATTTTGTTTATAGTTAAGTTTGTCACATGAACTTAGTTCAATGGCCTAACTCCCACAAGATTCCTGTACAGTTGTAGCTCGGCAGTACAGGCTCTGAATTAGTAATTTTTGTCTGAGAATGTATGTCTTGTTTGCAGAAAAAATTCAATCGCATGCAGTTCTAGTCCAAGAAAATTATTATGATGCTTTTGTACCCAACTTTACATTACTAGGGGTATGGTGATAAATGGTAAATTGGCAAATTTGTGGCAATGGAAACACTAGCTTTCTTTTCGTTAGGACCTGAGTTTTTATACTCTTCTCATATTCTCCTACAAAAAAGTTCAGACTCTGAGACCTGCAGCAGAGACTTCTTTGTGCACTAAAAATTTTATCATGTACACTGTAGAAATCTGAAGTTCATTCTGGCAACGGTGAAGACACATAAGTTTGGGTAGTTGTATGTGAAATGTTTTGTTTATTCGACACGCCGGCGCTCAAATGTACATTTTCTACTTCGAAAGACTGGAACACATTTTCCTGGCCATCTTTGTAAACTTGTGCAGATTTTAATTCAGTAGAGTTTGTCCGTGGAAAAAAGATTTGCCGAAGAGTAGGTAGTTCGGAAGCCTCGCACGTGCTCCGCTTAATTACGCCGGTCTTCTGTCTTCTTATCTACAGCTCGATCTGTTTTTAATTTGCCGCTTGAAACTCCGTGCCAACTCGCCAACATTTTCAATTTTTTTAATGGCTAGTTGTCAAAATCAGATCAATAGAAAACTAACAAAAACTTTCAAGCATCAGTCATGGCTCATGGACGAGCCAAAAAATTGGCGGTTTGATGTACAGTGTAGGAAGAACCTTGTGCCCAATGAAGCGAATTGAATGCAGCGCTCATGACGATAGAATTCCTCGGAATGTCTCCACTTCAAAAGACTGAAAAGCATGTTCATGTACATCATATTATGTATGTAGGTTTTCTGAAGTTATTAATATGTTGACCTCAGTCTATCAAAGTTTCAAGGAGAAAACAGTTAAACATGGAATTTGGAAGCAAAGCACACGCTGCCCTTCTCCGGCGATGATTGATCGATTACGCATATTCATTTCTTCTTAGCGGGCTTTTGTGAACACTGGAAATTGACTATTGAAATCAACTATTGTTGCTTTACAATGGGCATATTAAATGGTGAGAGAGCTTCAAGTCAATGTACTTACAGTTTCCAGGACGTCGCACGCTACACGAATTGGGTGGCGCGCGACACGATTCGCATAGCGCACGACGAGAATCATGTAGCGCGCGACACGATTCGCATCGCGCGCAGGGTGGTAACTTACTTTTGAGCGGTACTGTAGATTCTTGGTAGACTTGGAAAGCCGAGTGCAATAATTACATCTATGCGAAATTCTTAAGTGTGAAATTCGACCTCACAATAGCGATTGACATGCTTTTATCAGATATCATCTTTGTTTGACAAGACTTTGGTAATATGCGGCTGGATTCGTAGCCGTTCGAAAGGCTGTGTAATCTATTATTTGCTTTGAACGGATACCCAGACTAATGTTTATACGACTGAGTGTCTTTTCTTAACTGATGAACAGCAGGTGAAAATTGCACAATGACAACCGCACAATTCAAAATTATTTTCAGCAGCAATAATTCGCAAACTCATTTTGTCTGATGTTTCCATTAAGCCACCGAACATTGTGTTTAGCAAACATGATGTCAGACGATTGCGAATGCATGTTCGTTAGTGTTCTAAAAGATTGCTTCCGTCATTTTTCTGAAATCACAAAGGGAAAAAACAAACAGTTATTGCAAAAATTCAAAGAGTATATTAAGTAATAAAGAACTTCAAGAATAGCCGCCTTGCAAAGGATTTTAGTGATTGTAGATTCTTGGTAGACTTGGGAAGCGAGTGCAATAATTATGCGAAATTTTTGTGTGTGAAATTCGACCTCACAATAGCGATTGACATGCTTTTATCGGATAACACCTTCGTTTTGACGAGACTTTGGTAATATGCAGCTGGATTCATAGCCATTCAAAAGGTTGTATAATCTTTTATTTGCTTTGAACGGGTAACCAGACTAATGTTTATACGACTGAGTGTCTTTTCTGAACTGATGAACAGTGGGTGAGAATTTTTCTGAACAGATAACCCTAGCCATGCAAACGGTCAAACTATAAATAATTACTTTCTGAACGGTTTAATAACAGGCTAAACACCATTGGAACGGATAGCCGTTAGTGTACGTTTTCGTGTGAGAGGTCACATTTTCATGTTGTTGGCTATGCATTACACATGTACATTCAACATTGCTTACAAGAAAAGCCAGCAGCTTATTACACGTTTTTAGAGGAGTTTTTTTGGTATTGTGCCAAAGAAAAAAACACAAAAATACTGGCACATTGTGCATGACCTCTACAGACTGGACTGAAAAGATAAGTCATACTCCACAATCATAGTCCAAAAAAAATAAGTTATTATTTATAGGCTTTTGCAGACTGCAAGATTTCAGTTGATCATTATTTTTAAGTCCCCAAAAACAATGGGTGACAAGGATATAGATTTAATAGCCTAACAAAGGTTGACTCAGTTCAAGTAGGTTTTTTTAATACTGAGTTACATAATTATCTGACATGGAAGTGAAAAGTGTGTAGCTGGGTCTTGATTGTAACTGGATACCATATTGGTTGTGTGAAATACTAACCATTGTTGCAAACATACAGTAAAACAAACACTACAAAGTTTCAATCTGCACAAATGGAAGTTTGAGTGATTTTACCAACTGAAAATCCCTAAAGTTGTTTACAGGGAGTAATTAAGTACACTAATGGGGATTACTTACCCATCATAATATTATAAAACCAGTAGTTCAGTAACAAGTTGAGTCAAGAACAAGGATTTGTGCATGTTACAAACTCAAACCTACAAGACTTTAGATTACACTCGAGTGAAGTCTAACACCCAAGTTTGGAATATGGATTGAATATAATCTTTCCATTTTTTATATGGGCCATAATTTATTGGGCTAAAACTTGTTTGAACCTGTGGTGCCCTCATCTGGTTTAACAAATGCTTGCTGTAGGGAAGTCAAGATTGTCCAGGGTGCTCAGCATTTAAAATTCAAAGGCAATTAAGTAAGTCACCAGGGGCCTCACTGGGAACTACTAGAGCACAGGCATAATTTGGACACAGATGTAACAATCTGAATTTAATGAGGAACAACATTCACATTTCTTAATTAAACAAAGGTTAACTTTTGTTCAAGTAATATATTTTTCAAAAGACCATATGCAAGTTATAACAAAGAACTAACATGTGTATTGGTTTTGTGATTTAATGTTAAGTAGGCTGACAAGTTAAGCTAAGGTACATGTAACAGCACATGGGATTGTACAAAGATGTCTTTACGTTAGCTCGATATCTTGATGCCATAATAAATTACTTCTACACTGTAAGTTTGTGCTATGACCAGTATTTGAGAGTTATTGTTAATAGCTTATGTCTGGATGTTATGTCAACTGCAACTGATTACTTCGAAGGTGAGTTGGATCCCACAGACCAAGGAGGGGCTGAAAAACATGATATGATTCACTACTTGAAGTTATGAATTAACTGAGTGTTTTTGGTTTTCAAAATAAGACATCTAATTTCAAATCAAGAAATTAAAAACTGAAACAAGAACTGTTTTTAATACAAGTACTTTTCTCAAATTAAGCAATTCTTTTCAAGAAAATTATAAACAAGCTCTTGAACTGTTTTTGAAATTGAGAATTTTTGTCCTCAAAAGAAGAATTTTGCCTTAAATTAAGAGTTAACCCCCTCTTTTCTTGGAATAAGACCATTTTCTCAAAACAATGAATTGTTCTTAAAAGAAGAGAGAATTCCTTAAAATGAGAAATCTATTTTAAGAAATTTAAGTTTTTAATTAAACTATTACGGTATTTATTTTAAGAAATTTATGTTCTTGAAAAAAGAAATCAGACTCACTGGCTGCGAGTGAACATGCGTGTACGCAACCCACTCAGACGAAATGTAGAGAATACTTTTTTCTTCAGCGTTTCCTTTGAGAAACTCAAAGCGAGCTGGGATTATTCTAGTCATCATTGTGGATTGTAAAGAAAGCAAACAAGATTTTAGGAGTAATTAACGTTGAAAACTCGACTTACCTCCACGACACGTGCTTCACTAAAATCCAGGGAAAGATCTCATGGATATACCCACCACGATTCCCCAAATACGTTTACATATCAAAACATTATATGTACGTGATATTATTCATTCCTCGAAATAGACTACATCGGTATCAATCCACATTCATCCGCCCTCATATGTCGTCATCTACCCTATTCGACATTCATTCGCCCACATTTGCATTCATCTACCTTATTCAAATTCATTCACCCACATTTGCCTTCATCTACCTTAACCCACATTCATTCACCCACATTTGCAGTCATCTGCCTTATTCCACATTCATTCACCCAAATTTACTTTAATCTACCTTCATTCGCCCCATTTGCATTCATCTACCTTATTCCACATTCATTCACCCACATTTCCCTTCATCTACCTTAACCCACATTCATTCACCCACATTTGCAGTCATCTGCCTTATTCCACATTCATTCACCCAAATTTACTTTAATCTACCTTCATCCACATTCATTCACCCACATCTACCTTATTCCACAACATTCGTCACATCTGCCTTCATCTCACCCACATTCATTCACCACATTTGCTTCATCTCCTTATCCACATTCATTCACCCACATTTGCTTCATCTACCTTCATCCACATTCATTACCCACATCTACCTTCATCTCCCTTAATCCACATTCATTGACCCTCATTTGTCCTCATCTACTTTAATCCACATTCATTCACCCTCATTTCCCATCATCTCCCTTAATCCACATCCATTCACCCTCATCTGCCTTCATCTACGTTATTCCACATTTATTCGCCCACATTTACCTTCATCTACATTCATCCACATTCATTCACCCAAATCTACCTTCATCTCCCTTAATCCACATTCATTCACCCTCATTTGCCCTCATCTACCTTAATCCACATTCATTCATTCACATTTACCTTCATCTACCTTCATCCACATCCATTTGCTCACATTTTCCTTCATCTATCTTAATCCACATTCATTCATCCACAATTGCCTTCATCTCCCTTAATCCACTGTCATTCAGCCACATTTGCCGTCATCTCACTCATTGGCCCACATTTATCCTCCTCTACTTCATCCACATTCATTCACCCACATCTACCTTCATCTCCCTTAATTCACATTCATTCACCCTCATTTGCCCTCATCTACCTTAATCGACATTCATTCACCACATTGCCTTCATCTAACTTATTCCACATTCATTCGCCGAAATTTACCATCATCTACCTTAATCCACATTCATTCACGCATATTTACCTTCATCTACCTTATTCAACATTCATTTGCCAACATTTGCCTTCATCTACCTTATTCCACATTCATTTGCCAACATTTGCCTTCATCTACCTTCAGCCACATTCATCCACCCACATCTACCTTCATCTCCCTTAATCAACATTCATTCACCTTAATTTCCCATCATCTACCTTAATTCACATTCATCCATGCACATTTGCCTTCATCTACCTTATTCCACATTCACTTGCCCACATTCACCTTCATCTACCTTAATCCACATTCATTGACCCTCATTAATGCCTTCATCTCCCTTAATCCACATCCATTCATCCACATTTGCCTTCAACTCCCTTAATCCACATTCATTGGCCCACATTTACCGTCATCTACCTTAATCCACATCCATTCACCCTCATCTGCCTTCATCTACGTTATTCCACATTTATTCGCCCACATTTACCTTCATCTACCTTCATCCACATTCATTCACCCAAATCTACCTTCATCTCCCTTAATCCACATTCATTCACCCTCATTTGCCCTCATCTACCTTAATCCACATTCATTCATTCACATTTACCTTCATCTACCTTCATCCACATCCATTTGCTCACATTTTCCTTCATCTATCTTAATCCACATTCATTCATCCACAATTGCCTTCATCTCCCTTAATCCACATTCGTTCAGCCACATTTGCCTTCATCTCACTCATTGGCCCACATTTATCCTCCTCTACCTTCATCCACATTCATTCACCCACATCTTCCTTCATCTTCCTTAATTCACATTCATTCACCCTCATTTGCCCTCATCTACCTTAATCGACATTCATTCATCCACATTTGCCTTCATCTAACTTATTCCACATTCATTCGCTGACATTTACCATCATCCACCTTAATCCACATTCATTCACGCATATTTGCCTTCATCTACCTTATTCCACATTCATTTGCCAACATTTGCCTTCATCTACCTTCAGCCACATTCATCCACCCACATCTACCTTCATCTCCTTTAATCAACATTCATTCACCTTAATTTCCCATCATCTACCTTAATTCACATTCATCCATGCACATTTGCCTTCATCTACCTTATTCCACATTCACTTGCCCACATTTACCTTCATCTACCTTAATCCACATTCATTGACCCTCATTTGCCATCATCTCCCTTAATCCACATCCATTTCCACATTTGCCTTCCACTCCCTTAATCCACATTCATTGGCCCACATTTACCCTCATCTACCTTCAACCACATTTATTCACCCACATCTACCTTCATCTCCCTTAATCCACATTCATTCACCCTCATTTACCCTCATCTACCTTAATTGACATTCATTCATCCACATTTGCCTTCATCTACCTTATTCCACATTCATTTACCCACATTTACCGTCATCTACCTTAATCCACATCCATTCATGCATATTTGCCTTCATCTACCTTATTCCACATTCATTTGACCACATTAACCTTCATCTACCTTGATCCACATTCATTCACCCACATCTACCTTCATCTCCCTTAATCCACATTCATTCACCCTAATTTCCCCTCATCTACCTCAATCCACATTCACTCATGCACGTTTGCCTTCATCTCCCTTAATCCTCATTCATTGACCCTTATTTGCCCTCATTTAATTTAATCCACATTCATTCATCCACATTTGCCTTCATCTACCTTTATCCAAATTCATTCATGTATCCACGTTTGTCTTCATCTACCTTCTCCACGTTCATGACCCACATTTGCATTCAATTACCTTAATCCACATTCATTCGCCAACATTTGACCTCGTCTACATTAACTTGCATTCATTCACCCAAAGGTGCCTTCACCTACCTTCATCTGCATTCATTCACCCAAATTTTCCTTCATCTACCCTTACGCTGCATTCATTCATCCAAATTTGCCATTATTTAACTTTAACCATATTTATTTACCCACATTTGCCTTCATCTACCTTAATTCCACATTCATTCACCCTCACTTACCTTCATCTCCCTTAATCCACATTCACTCACTGCAGGCTCATCTGTCCTCATCTAACTTTACCCATATTCATTCACCCACATTTGCCTTCATCTGCCTTATTCCACATTCATTTCACTCACATTTACCTCATCTACCTCAATCCACACTCATTCACCCACATCTACCTTCATCTCCACATTAATCCACATTCATTTACCCACATTTGCCTTCATCTACCTTATTTCACAGTCATTCGCCCACATTTACCTTCATCTACCTTAATCCACATTCATTCACCCACATCTACCTTCATCTCCCTTAATCCACATTCATTCACCCTCATCTGTCCTCATGTACCTTAACCCATATTCATTCATGACCCACATTTGCATTCATCTGCCTTATTCCACATTCATTCACCCACATATACCTTCATCTGCCTTAACCCACATTTCATTCACCCACATCTTCCTTCATCTCCCTTTAATCCACATTCATTCACCCTAATCTGTCCTCAGTTACCCTAATAACTAACCTACAATCATTTACCCACATTTGCCTCCATCTACCTTATTCCACATTCATTCGCCCCATTTGCCTTTATTCTACCCTTAATCCACATTCATTCATCAAATTTGCCTTCATCTACCCTAATCCACATCCAGTCACAAACATTTGCCTTAATCTACATCAATCCACATTCATCACCCACATTTGCCTCTCTACCTAAATACACATCCATTCACCAACATTTGCCTTCATCGACCTTATAATCCACAACCATTTGCCCACATTTGCCTTCTCTACCTTAATCCACGTTCATTCACCCACAAATTTCCCTTTCATCTACCTTCATTTGCATTCATTCACCCATATTTGCCTTCTTTTACTTCACTGACATTCATTCATACTCAGGGCTTCACCCAACTTAGTTTAATTGCCCTCCTCCCCCCCCCCTTTCTCAAAATCATAACCCACTGTCAATAGAATATCTTTTTTGGCAAGGTGGATTCCATTCTCGTGGGGTGTCTTATTATTTCAGGGGTAGCTTTGTTCTTTGGGATAACAGTGAATTAACTCAATTGCCTCCAGCACCTCTGTATAGGGTTCCCCTTCAGGGCTGAGTATTGCTACAAGAGTGTCAATGCAAACGGTCTTTACTAGTGTGTAATTTTTTTCTTGTTGTTTTTGTTAAAAACTTATTTCTCACATGAAGTACCTGAGAAGTACATGTAGAGGCCGAGGTTTTTTTTATTAGCTTATGTGTGGCTCGAATCAGCCGGGCACCAACGACAAGTTTCCGTAGATATCTGTTCGGCAGAGGGTAATTCGCCTTGGCTTTCGGCGTCAATTAAAGAGTGCTCTCGGATTTTCGTAACTAAAACGTGGCCTAAAAGATTCGATATGGGGAAATCATAGTCCCTGGGGTTTTCGGAAAGGTCATAATTGTTGTTTTTGGCAGTCAAAACCGTCAGCTAGCATTTTCGGAAAGAGAAATAGTTTCCTAGAAAGCTCGTGGAAAGTTAATTTCAGCTTGCATTTTCTCAAAGGAAGATTTTGTTCCCTAACATTTTCGCACAATTAAAATTTCAGCTATGGAATCCAACAGATGAACTTACATCACTTTAAACAGACTTCAAAAACCATAAGATACTTAAAAATGCCTTTCTACAGCTTTTGGCAGATTTGGCTCGTTGGGTGCCCCTGTCGAATGGACAGCTGAGATGAGGAAGGAATCGTTCTCGGCATCCAGAACTTTTTGGTAATTCACAGATGTCAATTGAGGAGAAAGTAGTGCTGCCTTTGTAATAACATATGCAAACGGTTATACTTTCTAGTGTTCTCGGATAAGGACGAAAAATCGTAGGTCCCGTCTCTCTCTCTCTCTCTCTCCTCTCTCTCTCTCTCTTCTCTCTCTCTTCTCTCTCTCTCTCTCTCTCTCTCTCTCTCTCTCTCTCATCTGTCTTGTTTGACGTTAAAGAACCCACACCATTGTTCAAAAAGAGAAGGGGAAGTAGACCCTGGTGGTGTGGTCAACCTTTGTGGTGTTTGAAAGCTGTCTAAAGAGATGTTTTCATAAGCTAGAAGAATTTCATCTTTTCGGAATTTTCCCTAGCTGAAGTTTTAATTTTCCCGAAAATGTCAGGGAACAAAATCTTCCTTTGAGAAATGTAAGCTGAAATGAACTTTCCACGAGCTTACTAGAGAACCTATATTTTCTTTCCGAAAATGCTAGCTGACGTTTCTTACTGCCAGAAATTACGACCTTTCCGAAAACCTCAGGGCTATGATTTCCCAATTGTGAATCTTTTAGGCCACGTTTTAGTTACGAAAATCCGAGTGCATTATTAATCGACGCCGAAAGCCCAAGGCGAATAACCCTCCCTCGAACAGTTATCTACCGAAATTTGTCGTTAGATGCCACTGTGATAACGACTTTCGCGTTAAAAACAGGCCTATAACTATTCAAAAACCTCGCTATGCCCCTGTAAACTGCCCAAGATAACATCACAGTACGTTATACAAAACCTGTTCTATTCCAAAAAGCCGTGTACATCAATCTTATCCTGGCACACGTTTATGTTAACCACGTTGAATTCTTGATTGCAACAACAACTGATGAACAATAAACTCCGTTGCTCACTAGGTTGTTACAGCTCTGAAAATGAATGTCTGAATTCGAAAGCAATATTGAAATAGGCTCTTCCAGTACAAAACTGGGACTTTGAAATGGCTAACTTTTTATTTCGATGCTGAAAGATGACTTGAAACAAAGTCCGAAGTTAGATAAGTAAAATTTGTAATTTTTATATTGTCAACCTTCGTGCCTATGAAATGCTTTAGCCTTAAAGTAGTTGTTTCTTATTCATTTAGTCATTTAAGACAGTAATTTCTGGACCCATTTGTTCAAAGCACGATTAAGCTAGCTGTCCTGGGTTAGCCGGAGTGACCGGCTTTGATTCCAGTAAGTGTTGATCGGAATTTAACTTTACTTTAAGCCTAAAATATGATTTGCAAAAATTTCTCAACGAGCGAGATGAAAACTTCGGTTGACTCCTAATCCCGGGTTAGCATTAATCGGCTTTCGAACATTTTAGTCCGGTTCCTACAGGTCCTACAGAACAAAACGAGCAACCGCGTTTTAGCGAGGGTCTTCGTTGTGTAGTTTGAGGCGGGCAAACCTACAAAACGAAGAACCCAAAGACTTCAATGATTTAGCTCAAATAAAGCGTTTTAGAGCGGATCTTTCGTTTTGCAGCTGCTCTTAGCTGGGCAAAACTAGAAAACGAAGACCCCATCGATTTCAATTGGGGATTTAGCATGAAATAAAACGTTTTAGCGCTGGTATTGCTTTTGTGACTTAAATAATCAAAGACTTCAAAACATAGCTATTCTTATGGCATCTACCCCATATACAGATCAGATCTTTTTAATCTACAAACCACGCAATATAGCCTTAGGAACTCAGAATTCGTCATACCACGCTTTAAAGCCCCGGCTACACGTTCTAACATTGTTAGAAGAACACGTTCCAACATTGTTGTAAGAACGCTTCTAACAATGTTGGATACGCATATAACATTGTTGGAAACACGTCGCTTTGGCGGTCTGACTTCAACAATTTCCACCTCTGTCATTAGGCTTTCAGATTGGAGACTGGGCCTTTAACTCTGATTGGTCTTTGCAATACAACATTGTTGAAAGGGAGGCTACACGCTTCAACATTTGTTGTATGTTGAGAAAATGTTTGATCGAAATCAAAACATTCTTGCAACAAAAAATGTTGAACAAACGTCATCAAACATGCATGCTACACGTTTTAACATTGTTCATCCAACAAATGTTTTATAACAATGTTTGAACGTGTAGCCGTGGCTTAATACTGTAACGTACGGAAAGCATCCCATTAAGGATCTTGGACCGACACTATGGCGCCACCTAAAATGCTAGCACCCTGAGTCAGTTTAAGAAATTAGCAAGACAAATGGATCTCTCGAACTTTTAAAATTAGCAACGAATGTGGACTGTTTTCTCTGCAGCTCGTAGAAACAAGGAGTATATTTAATAGAATAGTATCTGTAGATTTCTATATTATAATGTTTCTTTATATAACATTGGTATTTTGGAACAAGTATTTTAGAATGTCATTATATTTCATATTTATTTAGTATTTATTACTTATTAAATATCTGCTTTGTTATTGTGCCTCCAATTAGCAGGTATGCTAAAGTACTTTCACACAAAAATAAAATTGTTGATGTTGTTGTTGCCTAAACGTTCGCAATGGGAAAATCATAGCACTTGTTGTTTTCGGAAGGCTGTAATTGCTGGTTTTGAAAGTCAAAAACATCAGTTAGCATTTTCGGAATGAAAACATTTCCCTAGAAAGTTTGTGAAAAGTTTATTTCAGCAAGCATTTTCAGAAAGGAATATTTTGTTCCCTAACATTGTTAAGCAATTAAAATTTCACCTAAGGAATAGCGAATCCGAAGAAGGTAGATGAGGACAAATATAAGTAAATTAAGATAGATGAAGGTAAATGAGTGAATCAATTGGAGTTTGAAGCTAGATGACGGTAAATGTGGGCGAATGGGATCTTAACAGGGGGCCTCGACCGATGGTAACGGTCGATACCAGGAGCCCTCCTGTTGATACCCCATCAATATGACGGTCAACTCACGGTCGATATATCTGTCGAGCCTCCGTTGCTACTCGTTTGACACTCGGTCGATAACTGGGGATGACACGGCCGATGCTGTACCGCTATGGTGGTCGTCGTATCGACCGAGGTTACTGCATCGATATTTCACCGCTTACCGACTGATAGTATTGGCCGATATATCGGTCGATATTCTATCGATATATTTTTCGACACTTTGTCCTTATCTCGATCGACATTTGTGTACATAGCGCACGCTATATCGGTCGTCATATCAGCTGATGGCCAATAAAATCAATCGATATAACGACCTATGGCCGGTTGATAGTCTGTCATTATCTCATTTTATTATTCCACTATTGGATCATTTTACCATATTAGGTCAAGAGAACGCACAAAATATGCCATGTGGAAGAAGGTAGCTGACGGCAAACATGGATGAATGAATGTGGATTAAGGTAGATGTGGGTGAATGAATGTGCATTAAGGTAGATGAAGGCAAATGTGGGCAAATGAATGTGGAAGAAGGTAGCTGATGGCAAATGCAGGTGAATGAATGTGCATTAAGGTAGATGAAGGTAGATGTGTGTGAATGAATGTGCATTAAGGTAGATGAACTGGTAGCTGATGGCAAATGTGCATGAATGAATGTGGATTAAGGTAGATGAAGGTAGATGTGAGCGAATGAATGTGGAAGAAGGTAGCTGATGGCAAATGTGCGTGAATGAATGTGCATTAAGGTAGATGAAGGTAGATGTGGGTGAATGAATGTGCATTAAGGTAGATGAAGGTAGATGTGTGTGAATGAATGTGCATTAAGGTAGATGAAGGTAGATGTGAGCGAATGAGTGTGGAATAAGGTAGATGAAGGCAAATGTGGGTGAATGAATGTGGATTAAGGTAGATGAAGGTAGATGTGAGCGAATGAGTGTGGGATAAGGTAGTCATGAAGGCAAATGTGGGTGAATGAATGTGAATTAAGGTAGATGAAGGTACATGTGGGTGAATGAATGTGGAATATTAGGCAGATGAAGCCAAATGTGGATGAATGAATGTGGATTAAGTTAACTGAGGACAGATGAGGGTGCATGAGTGTGGATTAAGGGAGATGAAGGTAGACGTGGGTGGATGAATGTAGATTAAGGTAGATGAAGGTAAATGTGGGTGAATGAATGTGGAATAAGGTAGATGAAGGCAAATGTGCGTAAATGAATGTGGATTAAGGTAGATGAAGGCAAATTTGGGTGAATGAATGCAGATGAAGGTAGATGAAGGCAAATTTAAGTGGATGAATGCAGATTAAGGTAGATGAAGGCAAATTAGGGTGAATGAATGCAAGTTAAGCTAAATGTTGGTGAATGAATGTGGATTAAGGTAGATGAGGGCAAATTTGGGTGAATGAATGTGGATTAAGGGAAATGAAGGTGGATGTGGGCGAATGAATGTGAGTTAATTTAGATGAGGGGAAATGAGGGCGAATGAATGTGGAATAAGGTAGATGAAGGCAAATGTAGGTAAATGAATGTGGAATAAGGTAGATGAAGGCAAATGTGGGTGAATCAATGTGGATTAAGGTAAATGAAGGTAAAGTTGGGTGAATGAATGCAGATTAAGGTAGATGAAGGCAAATTAAGGTGAATGAATGCAAGTTAAGGTAAATGTTGGTGAATGAATGTGGATTAAGGTAGGTGAGGGCAAATGCGGGTGATTGAATCTGGATTAAGGTAGATGAAGGAAAATGTGGATGAATGAATGTGGAATAAGGTAGATGACGGGAAATGAGGGCGAATGAATGTGGATTAAGGGAGATGAAGGAAGATGTGGGTGAATGAATGTGAGTTAAGTTAGATGAGGGGAAATGAGGGTGAATGAATGTGGATTAGGAGAGATCAAGGTAGACGTGGGTGGATGAATGTGGATTAAGGTAGATGAAGGTAAATGTGGACGAATGAATGTGGAATAAGGTAGATGAAGGCAAATGTGGGTAAATGAATGTGGATTAAGGTAGATGAAGGCAAATTTGGGTGAATGAATGTGGATTAAGGTAGATGAAGGCAAATTTGGGTGAATGAATACAGATGAAGGTAGATGAAGGCAAATTAGGGTGAATGAATGCAAGTTAAGCTAAATGTTGGTGAATGAATGTGGATTAAGGTAGATGAGGGCAAATTTGGGTGAATGAATGTGGATTAAGGGAAATGAAGGTGGATGTGGGCGAATGAATGTGAGTTAATTTAGATGAGGGGAAATGAGGGTGAATGAATGTGGATTAAGGTAGATGAAGGTAAATGTGGGCGAATGAATGTGGAATAAGGTAGATGAAGGCAAATGTAGGTAAATGAATGTGGATTAAGGTAGATGAAGGCAAATGTGGGTAAATGAATGTGGATTAACGTAGATGAAGGGAAATTTGGGTGAATGAATGCGGATGAAGGTAGATGAAGACAAATTAGGGTGAATGAATGCAAGTTAAGCTTAATGTTGGTGAATGAATGTGGATTAAGGTAGATGAGGGCAAATTCGAGTGAATGAATGTGGATTAAGGTAGATGAAGGTAAATGTGGGCGAATGAATGTGGAATAAGGTACATGAAGGCAAATGTGGGTGAATCAATGTGGATTAAGGTAGATGAAGGCAAATTTGGGTGAATGAATGCAGATTAAGGTAGATGAAGGCATTATTAAGGTGAATGAATGCAAGTTAAGGTAGATGAAGGCAAGTTAAGGTAGATGTTGGTGAATGAATGTGGATTAAGGTAGGTGAGGGCAAATGCGGGTGCATGAATCTGGATTAAGGTAGATGAGGGTAAATGTGGATGAATGAATGTGGAATAAGGTAGATGAGGGGAAATGAGGGCGAATGAATGTGGATTAAGGGAAATGAAGGTGGAAGTGGGCGAATGAATGTGAGTTAAGTTAGATGAGGGGAAATGAGGGTGAATGAATGTGGATTAGGGGAGATGAGGGTAGACGCGGGTGGATGAATGTGGATTAAGGTAGATGAAGGTAAATGTGGGCAAATGAATGTGGATTAAGGTAGATGAAGGCAAATTTGGGTGAACGAATGCAGATGAAGGTAGATGAAGGCAAATTTAAGTGGATGAATGCAGATTAAGGTAGATGAAGGCAAATTAGGGTGAATGAATGTGGATTAAGGTAGATGAAGGTAAATGTGGGCAAATGAATGTGGATTAAGGTAGATGAAGGCAAATGTGCGTAAATGAATGTGGATTAAGGTAGATGAAGGCAAATTTGGGTGAATGAATGCAGATGAAGGTAGATGAAGGCAAATTTAAGTGGATGAATGCAGATTAAGGTAGATGAAGGCGAATTAGGGTGAATGAATGCAAGTTAAGGTAAATGTTGGTGAATGAATGTGGATTAAGGTAGATGAGGGCAAATTCGGGAGAATGAATGTGGATTAAGGTAGATGAAGGTAAATGTGGGCGAATGAATGTGGATTAAGGTAGATGAAGGCAAATTTGGGTGAATGAATGCAGATTAAGGTAGATGAAGGCAAATTAAGGTGAATGAATGCAAGTTAAGGTAAATGTTGCCGAATGAATGTGGATTAAGGTAGGTGAGGGCAAATGCAGGTGAATGAATCTGGATTAAGGTAGATGAAGGTAAATGTGGATGAATGAATGTGGAATAAGGTAGATGAGGGGAAATGAGGGTGAATGAATGTGGATTAGGGGAGATGAGGGTAGACGCGGGTGGATGAATGTGGATTAAGGTAGATGAAGGTAAATGTGGGCAAATGAATGTGGATTAAGGTAGATGAAGGCAAATTTGGGTGAACGAATGCAGATGAAGGTAGATGAAGGCAAATTTAAGTGGATGAATGCAGATTAAGGTAGATGAAGGCAAATTAGGGTGAATGAATGTGGATTAAGGTAGATGAAGGTAAATGTGGGCAAATGAATGTGGATTAAGGTAGATGAAGGCAAATGTGCGTAAATGAATGTGGATTAAGGTAGATGAAGGCAAATTTGGGTGAATGAATGCAGATGAAGGTAGATGAAGGCAAATTTAAGTGGATGAATGCAGATTAAGGTAGATGAAGGCGAATTAGGGTGAATGAATGCAAGTTAAGGTAAATGTTGGTGAATGAATGTGGATTTAGGTAGATGAGGGCAAATTCGGGAGAATGAATGTGGATTAAGGTAGATGAAGGTAAATGTGGGCGAATGAATGTGGATTAAGGTAGATGAAGGCGAATTTGGGTGAATGAATGCAGATTAAGGTAGATGAAGGCAAATTAAGGTGAATGAATGCAAGTTAAGGTAAATGTTGCCGAATGAATGTGGATTAAGGTAGGTGAGGGCAAATGCAGGTGAATGAATCTGGATTAAGGTAGATGAAGGTAAATGTGGGTGAATGAATGTAAGTTAAGTTAGATGAGGGGAAATGATGGCGAATGAATGTGGATTAGGGGAGATGAAGGTAGATATGGGTGGATGAATGTGGAATAAGGTAGATGAAGGTAAATGTGGGCGAATAAATGTGGAATAAGGTAGATGAAGGGAAATGTGCGTGAATGAATGTAGACGAAGGTAGATGTGGGCGAATGAATGTGTATTGATACCCATGTTGGCTAACGAGAGCGAATGAATGGTATCACGTTCATATAATGTTCTAATATGTAGAACGTAGTTGGGGAATCGTGGTGGGTATATCCATGAGATCTTTGCCAAAATCCACATGTTCCTCAGAATCTACGGTCAAAATCGATTAACTCGAATAGGTATTTCCGAGAAAATAACTTCACTCGTTTCTATAAAGCACTGGGCGAAAACCGCTTAAGATTCTAGCGAAAACAAAGGCACATTTTCACAATTTTCTACATAGTAAGGTATTGCAGAACAACGAGAAAGGTTTATGGTCACCTCGCCACCAGGAAGACTCGCCACCAGTAAACTCGCCACCAAGAGTCAAATAACGAGGCAAGTAATTCATGTTAACACACATATAGTCACCCAGACATCCTTAGTACCCTAGTATACCCTTATAAACCCTAGTAAACCCCTTTTAACCCTAGTATACCCCTATAAACCCTAGTATACCCTATAAACCCTGGTATACCCCTTTAAACCCTAGTATACCCCTATAAACCCTAGTATACCCCTTTAAACCCTAGTATACCCCTATAAACCCTGGTATACCCCTATAAACCCTAGTATACCCCTAATATATATATTTAGCCAAGCCTAAAAGCGGAGCTCCAAAAGCATTCTTTTTCTACTGGCATTTACATATAGTCTGCTTGTCATATCACCCATCTGACCTCACTCAAGCTACAGACCCAATGCTGTAGAAAATAGTATGGAAAGGTGATCTGAGCCAGTGGCACAGTGGATTTGGACCCCACGTGGATTTGCACCCTCCAGTCCAGATCTGCTTGTGGATCAGATTTGGACCCCCTAGTCCAGAACTGCTAGCAGATATGAATCCCCTTTTACGAATTTGGACCCCCACCCCTCCTAAAAACAAGCGTTCTATTGAGTAAGGTAATAAAAATTCCTTTCCAAACTGAGTTTGGAGATGTTAAAAAAGCAAAATAAAAATATTGAGGTAGGTTTTTTAAAAAATAATCTTTAATACCTTGTGTAAAAAAGAACCTGCAAAGCTAGTTTTCATCTATAAATTTTTAAAACAAAACATTTCTTAACATCTTAGAGCAATACCTAAGGACAGGTCTGTTTCCCCGTTCAACTGTAGGCAACTTAGTTACATACTTAGCTACTTAGGTATGGTTTAGAGCCACTAGAAATTGGTGGAGAAGCCTGGTGATTGCTCCTTGAAATCAGTATCACATCAGATATATAGTGATTCAGATCATCACATCATAATGAATGCAATTTCAATTATCCACAGCCTCCCATGAGACAGTCAGAAATCGGAAATTGTGTATCCTCTGGATATATGTATGCCTCACAAAAATTATGAAAGAAAGATACATGGAAATCAATAAAAATATTTAGATGCCATGAATTAAGACCAAGATATCTATTTTGATCAATTACTTCTTGACCTTACTATCACAAAAAAAACTGCTTGCTAACATTAAGCTCATCACTCAATGCACCTACAGTGTTTTCAAAAAGAAATCCAGCTGCTCTTCTGGCCAGTTAAGTGCAAGACCAAACAACTTGATAATAATATATTGAGCATTTGGTTGATACCACTATCAAGGTGATTCATCAAAGCAAAAGTGCTGGAAATCCGTTAGCCATCTTAACTTGATCTTAACATACTTCATCAAACATCAGAGATTCCATTAAACATTAATGCCAAATGTCATCCAAACATCCCACAAGATTGGTGTGACCAGCTACTAATAAAATTAATTGAAAGACTGTATGCAGGAGGAGGAAGTCCAAAGGATGTGTACATTGATGAGAAAGAGCTTACTTTAAGTTTAATTTTAAGTTTTAAGTTTAATAATACTTTGTCATGTGAATACAACTAAGTTGATACAAAACAAAAAAGTGCATGACTGGAGAATAATTGGGGGAGAAACTAAATTCCCATACAAAGAATATTATCTAATATTACACATTCTAAAAACTAAGAGGTGAAATTTAAACGTGGCCCAAAGCTAACCTAATCAAATTAAATCAAATACTTATCTCGCTTACAAGTCACCCCTGATTTGAGATTGAGACTAAAAATCATGAAGTAATCCAAAGCAAACCTAATTAAATTACATACTTGTCACTCACAAGCTACATCTGATTTAAAATTGACACTAATAATGTAATAGATAGGACTTAAGACTGCTTAAAGAAGGTGCATGCATGATGTTCGATGGAACACCATTCCAGTCTGTTATGTAGCGATTAAAAAAAGAAAAGCTGAAGGCCATATATATATATAGCCATGCCAAGCCTAGAATCGGAGCTGCACACTCTCACCGAGCAACTTCGCAAGAGTTTATTTGGGCCAGTTTAATTTGTGTCCAAAACAATTGAGCAGCAGCAGGGAAAACGAAGAGTTTTCGATAGTAAACGTTTGCAAAAAAGAAAAAAAAAAGACGGACATTCTTGAGTCTAACTACTTTGATCTGAAAGCGTAAAGGGATTCAAAGCGGATCAAAAACAAAACAAAACAAAACAAAAACACTGCAAGCGAACAAAGTACGATGCCGGCGAGTGTTTGCTCGAAGAAGGAGAAGGTGGAGAAATTAAACAAGACTAGCTAGTAATTAAAATAGCTTGTAATGATAAAGCTAGGAAAATCGGTATTTATTTTGACATAAATGCCCCTAGAAAAAAAAATAAAGGGTACAAACTCTTCGTTTACAGCAGTCAACAGGAATTGACCGCGGTTCAGAAACAATATAACAACAAACATAAGACTTATTACAAGGAAACAAAGCACAATATGAATAATATTTCTTCGAAGATTCTTGGAGAAGGTGCAGAAATTGGACAGGTAACAAAACTATCTTGTATTAAGCTAGAAAATTTCCTTAGCAGATTTGACATAAATATCCGTAGAAAAGACAAAAAAGAGGTCGGTACCTGATCGTTTAGAGCAGTCAACAGGAATCACTGAGACAGCAATCACTCGGAATGCGACAGAGCTGAATAATAGAGCCATTTCCCACAAAATCTTTCCTTGGCTTACACAAAACACTTAAGTGCTTTGATGGTTTTACTGTTACTTCCCATGTCTTCCGAAGAACCTTCTTCAATTAATGATTCTCAGTGGCAAAACATCATCCAGATAATGAAGAAAGCGCTTGCCAAACCAAACGAGCATTTCTCTCGCAGACCCGTCCACTTTAAAATTTATCAAAACCAGCCAGCCAGTCAACCCATTTCGCTGTTTTTAACATCCAAACGCTGATTCTTACCGGTTCAAACAAACGACATGTTTAAAGACGGCGAAACTTAATTGTTGTTTACAGGCTGCTTTCGACGAAGATCTCTTAAAGACTTGACGAAGTGAAGCGCGCTGGGTTTTGACTGTTTTGGCAGCATTTTGACAACTTAATGTCAGATTTTGAGAAGTGCACATGCACATGCATTTGATCGGATTTTTTATTTTTACTCGAGCTCGAGTCTCCCCCTTTAATGCTTAATTTTACGAGGACTCATTGCGATTACGTGTTGATAAGATAAGGGCAAAAGTTTCTTAACGCTACTGTGAGGAACCAAGGTCGAAAAACAGTCAGCCAAGCCGAGTAAAAACACTCGTTCGCTTGCAAAGAAAACAACGTAACAAAACAAACAAACAAGTCAACTACTTCTTTGCGTCCAAAACGAGTACAGATGATTTTTATTTATATCCATTCGAGAGAAAAATACAAGTTTCATTCCTGAACAAAAGTAACAACGATTAAACCAAATGTTAAGCTTCTATTTATTTCATTTACCTCACTGTCCTGTGTTGTAGAGGTTTCTACCACTTGAAAATGCGTAAGCTTCAGTAAAGTAAAAACAAGCATCCGCAAAAATAGCGAATGGTTTGTCCAAAGAAAGAGCTTCTTCCACAGAGTTTGAGCTACTCATTCTTCCCATTAATACCGGTGAACTGTTAAGTGACTTTTCTTGGTGAGATGCAAGATGCCGCGGTGAAATGAAAGCCCTTGAAGCGTTGAATTATACTGTTTTCAACCGCACAATCTTTGAAGCTTTTCCCGCTGAGAAAAATCTTCCGTCCTTCCTTTCATCACTTGAAAATTCACCTTCCGGAGTATCTTTTGACAAGTTCTTGATCTTTATGCTTTTTACGCGAAAGACAAACTTCGATCGAAGAAGATGAAGTTGTTTTGCTCAAAATAAAGAAACCAACTGAATGTGAAATTACCAGCCGCAGAAAGCGCGCGAAAAATTTTAACGGCCTCGATTTGGTTTGGGTGTCCCACACTTGGCTTGAGCCTGCGATCCAATCGTAAGCAAGTACCTGGTCAGCGGTCAACTTCAAAAAAACAGCTGACCTCGATGAGGTCTTTACTTGAGCCCGCGATATGGTCACGTTACACTGGTCAGCGGATACCTTGTTTTGACAGGTGTCAATTGGCTATAAGATGGATGTCCAGTATCAAAGATGTACGCCGTAAAGTAGCTGGTCAGCTGGGCCAGGTGGAGTATGGCCGCCATGTTGGATTATTATGATTATTATTAGGATATTATTAATTATTGGGCGACTCCGTCGTCGTCGTCGTCGTCGTGCGTACGGGCCCACGAGCAATACCGCTAGCCATTTTTACCATGAGAAAAGCAGTTGACGGGTTTCTATAGGTATGGTGCTCCGCTATAAACCCTAGTATACCCCTATAAACCCTGGTATACCCCTATAAACCCTGGTATACCCTTATAAACCCTGGTATACCCCTATAAACCCTAGTATACCCTTATAAACCCTGGTATACCCCTATAAACCCTAGTATACCCCTTTAAACCCAAGTATACCCTATAAACCCTGGTACACCCCTATAAACCCTAGTATACCCCTTTAAACCCTAGTATACCCCTATAAACCCTGGTATACCCCTATAAACCCTGGTATACCCTTATAAACCCTGGTATACCCCTATAAACCCTGGTATACCCTTATAAACCCTAGTATACCCCTATAAACCCTGGTATACCCTTATAAACCCTAGTATACCCTTATAAACCCTGTATACTCTTATAAACCCTAGGAATTACCCTTATAAACTCTAGTATACCCTTGTAAACCCTGGTAGACCCATATAAACCCTGGTATACCCTTATAAACCCTGATATACCCTTATAAACTCTAGTATACCCCTATAAACCCTTGTATACCCTTACAAACCCTAGTATATCCCTATAAACCCTAGTATTCCCTTATAAACCCTGGTATACCTCTATAAGCCCTGGTATACCCTTATAAACCCTGGTATACCCTTATTAACCCTAGTATACCCTTATAAACTCTAGTATACTCTTATAAACCCTAATATACCCCTATAAATCCTGGTATACCCTTGTAAACCCTAGTATATCCTTATAAACCCTAGTATACCCTTACAAACCCTGGTATACCCTTATAAACCCTGGTATACCCTTATAAACCCTAGTCTACCCTTATAAACCCTGGTATACCCTTATTAACCCTGGTATACCCTTATAAACCCTAGTATACCCTTATAAACCCTAGTAAACCCTTATAAACCCTGTATACTCTTATAAACCCTAGTATACCCTTATAAACCCTAGTAAACCCTTATAAACCCTGTATACTCTTATAAACCCTAGTATACCCTTATAAACTCTAGTATACCCTTGTAAACCCTGGTATACCCATATAAACCCTGGTATACCCCTATAAACCCTAGTATACCCTTATAAACCCTGGTATACCCCTATAAACCCTGGTATACCCTTATAAACCCTAGTATACCCTTATAAACCCTAGTATACCCTTATAAACCCTGTATACTCTTATAAACCCTAGGATACCCTTATAAACCCTGGCATACCCTTATAAACCCTAGTAAACCCTTATAAACCCTAGTATACCCTTATAAACCCTGGCATACCCTTATAAACCCTAGTATACCCTTTTAAACTTTATTATACCCCTATAAACCCTGGTATACCCTTATAAACCCTGGTATACCCTTATAAACCCTTGTATATCCTTATAAACCCTAGTATACCCTAATAAACCCCAGTATACCGTTGTAAACCCCAGTATACCCTTGTGAAACCTAGTATACCCTAGAAAAACCCAGCATACCCTTATAAACCCTAATATACCCTTATAAACCCCTGTATACCACTATGAACCCCAGTATACCCTTATAAACCCCTGTATACCACTATAAACTCAAGTATACTCTTATAAACCCTCATATACTCTTATAAACTCTAGTATACCCTAGCAAACCCTAGTATACCCTTATAAACCTTAATAAACCCTTATTTTATCCTTGCTAGCCCTAGTAAACCTTAGGGTACCCTAGTAACGTTACTGTAAACCTTAGCACACCCCAGTAAACCTCATCACACCTTTTTGAACCCTAGTATATCCTACTAAACCCCGTTATGCCCTTGTAAGCCGTTGTTTGCCCTATTGAACCCTAGCAGAGCATTGTAAACCCTTGAAAACCCTAGTCATGCTTATAAAACCTTCAGTAAACCCCTAAAATGTTCTAGTAAACCCTGTTATACCTGTGTAAATTCCAAAATATCCTAGTAAACCCCTGTACACTCTAAAAACCGTAACACCCTTTTAAACCTCATTTTAGTTATGTAAAACCTTAAACACCCTTGTAAACCCTACTACACCCTTCTAATCCCAAGCATATCCCTGGAAAGCCAGCCTAGTAATAATAATAATATTAATAATAATACTACTCTACTAATAATAATAATCAACTTTATTTAATGAGGGTAGACACGTGACAGTAAAAAACTGAAAAACCAGTGGCCCTCAATATATAATACAAAGGAACAAAAATATTGGGTAAAATCAAGAAACTAGAATAATAAAAATTCAATTAAAATACGCTATGAAAAAATGGAGCACAATTAAACTAGGGGATAAAACGATCTAAGTGTTTGTAGCTGTCCTTAAAATAATCAATCATGGTCTTCTTAAAACTTGCCAAACTTGGTTTGCTTCTAATATTACTTCGTATCATATTTCAGAGGCGTGTGGTCGATACTGTGAAAGACCTTCCTCCCTCTGACTCCCGTTTTAATCGGGGACAGACAAAGTTTAATAGTCCATGTCTGCTTGGTCTTTCATTGACATCAGCGTTTCTCGTCAGCATCTGAGACATATAAGATGGACAGTCCCCAGACAGTCGTTTGTATACCATTAATAACCTATTCACTTTGGCCTCGTGAAAAAATGGAACCCAATCCAATTTTCTAAACAGTTGTACGCTATACGCTTTCGTATCGGCCCCGAGAATTGCACGTGCCGCGCGTTTCTGAAGTTTAAAAACTTTCTGTATATTCTCGACAGAACAAGATGTCCATACGGTTGATGCATATAGCATCGTCTGCTTGATCATAGCATTATAGTAGAGTTTCCGTTGGTCTAGCGGCAGGAAGCGCCTTATTTTCCGCAACACGGCAATTCTCTGCGATAGCTTCGTGCATAGTTTTTCAACATGTTGGTCAAATGTAAGCTGGCTGTCAATCTTGACTCCTAATAGTTTATGCGAGCTCACTTGTTCAAGTTCAGTAGAATTTACGTGTAACTGCAGAGTGGACTGTTCCACTTTCTTGGCTAACCGTTTGCCAGTAACAACTGCATAGATTTTGTTCTGGTTTCATTAAGTATCATTTTGTTGTCTGCTGACCAATTCAAGATTTCATCAATATCCGTCTGAAGGCCGTCCGAGATATCATTTGGTGCCGTCGTATAATGGGTGGAGTAGCTAATAGTTGTGTCGTCGGCATAAATATCAGCCACAGAGTGCTGCGGTGTTGTAGGTAAGTCATTAATAAATACAAGGAATAGAATTGGTCCTAAGATGCTGCCCTGTGGAACTCCAGATGTTATGGCCCTTTTAGTAGAATGGTACCCGTTTATGTTCACATACTGGCATCTACCATTCAGATAGTCACGGAATAGGGGTAACCTGCTCTCATCCACTCCAAGAGCCCTTAATTTTAACAGTAGTAATTTATGGTCGATCAGATCAAACGCCTTCTTGTAATCAATAAAAACAAGTCCAGTGACTTTATCATTGTCAAGGTTGAACAGTAACTGGTCTACCAATCGGATAAGCGCAGTTTCAGGGGAATGAGATTTTCTAAACCCAGACTGGAGAGGGTGGAACAAATCATTCTCCTTCAAGACGTTACATAGATGATCGCAGATGTGTTTCTCCAGCACTTTCGAAAGAATGGGGAGCACAGAAATCGGTCTATAGTTGTTCTTATCATTCCTACTGCCGTTTCCTTTAAAAACAGGGGTGACTTTTGCGATCTTCCAGATGGTAGGGGAAAGTCTGTGCAGACAGGCAGTAATTCAATAACTTCGTCAGCGATGGTGCAATTGCTGGATCAGCAATTCTAAGTATTTTGGCACTGATGCCGTCGTCTCCGGTGGCCTTATGGGTTGGAATAGATAACAGCAACTCTACAACCCTCTTCTGAGTTATTCTTGGGAGGTCAAATGCACCGATGCCTTGTCTGATAGTAGTCGTCGTTGAGATGACGTTCAACGAGCCAAGCTCAAGCGCTGCAACCAGTTTCTTCGGTTGATCGACAAAAAACGAGTTAAGTATCTCAGCAATGCTTTGCTTATCGGAGATATTTGTCTCGTTTTCAACAAGTTCCTGACATGAGGGAACGTCTTTCTCCCCACTCCCCCAACTCCCTCCAACTCTTACATACATACATACATACATACATACATACATACATACATACATACATACATACTTTATTGGCTCGTCCTCACGGGGCTTTTCAGAGTCAATTTTTACATTACAAATAAACTCAACATGCTAAGAATCCCAACTGGCCGGAGGCAAACCAGTTGGCTATTTACAAGAATGACCGAGGACTTGAACCAGGGACTACCCAGAACAAGACCAGCTAGCGGCCAGAGTGGGATTTGAACCCGGGGCTACCGCATTGAAAATCTATCACCCTAACCGCTCGGCCATCCTGCCCCGCTCGCTGAAAAATTACAGCAGGAAAATATTCTTGAATATAACTGGGCAAGACGTGATGAATATCTGGTGTAGTTGCTCGCATCAAATGACGTCGCCCACCATTAACACAAAGATATATTCATTGAATAAGAATGACGTTTCCCATGAGATCATAAACGAGTCTAGCAATTTGACCTCCCTTTCCAGAAACGTCACTTGTCCAGAGTGATGGCTGCAGTTCAGTTCCATGCTCGGGACACTTAATGGAAATTTCAAATTGCTCTTTGGGACTCCAGATCATCAACTTCGGCAAGAAAAAAACAGTCTTTTGACGAGCCGAGAGCTGGTAAAGGAGGATAAATAACAAGACAATGCTTGAAACGTTGAGAATCCTCTTCAAACTGTTTGATAATGTTATCGACATATCGCTGTGTCTCTTCGTTCAACAAGGTGATTGCGAACAAAGTATGGGTCAACGTAAACAGTATCATACAACCAGCCACAATATCCAGATTAGAAGCTGAAATTAACAAGCAAACACAGAATTAATAAAGCAGATGTTTAAAATAGTGTTCTTGGTAATTATGTTGTGTCGTGCCAAGTGAAATGAAGGCAAATTTATTAAGGAAATTCCACAAACTCAGTGTTTCATACAAAGAACATGAAAGAAATCATAGAAGAGTAGGCAGAAGCAGGCTACATTAACGGGCAGTCAAAAGGAAAGAGAGATTAATACTTTCTACCATTCAATACCCTCTACCGTTTCTGCTTCGTGTCCGATATTTATTAAGCTGGTTTGAGCTTTATTATGCTGAATTGACAAAGGTTCTCCAAATGTGAGGAAACAAACTAGGTTACTAACTATTCTTGGTCTAATTTTTTTGTAATTGTCTGTTTTTATACTTATATCTCCCAGTTACATGTATGAAAGAAGTTCTATATTAAGATTTCGGATTCAGTCTAACCATTTTGTTTACGCTGCTGCTTTTAATTTTAAGCTCTTGGTTTTACAGTAAACACCCGCGTATAAGAACCTAGTGATTTAAGAACCTACAGGCTGAAATTGGGCATTTTAGTACCCAAATATATAAGAACCTATTTAGGCTGGCAAAGAACAATAGGTTCTTATACAAAAAACACTCTTATTTTGTAGCCAAAATACTGGATTTTAATTGATAGAAATTGTGAAATTTCTGAGAAACACCATGAAAATTATTTGTTTAATTGAAAATCTTATAAATACAGAGTATAGAATACTGTATAAAATTATACTGGTGTAGCCTTGGGACTTGAATCTGTAGAGTGCCCTGACTTTTGCTCCTGTGAAATACACATTACTGCTTGTCTTTTTCAGTCCAACTGTAACAGTGATACCCAAAGAAAATGTTTGTTCTTTCTGTGCTTCAATCATTTAGGAATTTCGATCCTGACATTCCCTAACTTCTGAAATGTTCAGGTTGCATGTGGTTTCTTTCTTCTTTATGCTTGAGACCAGCTTTTCAAGGTACCTCTTGTTTCCCTAAATTGGGTTGTTATTTATTTTTGCTGTTTTTATTTATATATTTATATTGCTGTTAACAATTTACATTATTATCAAATACAACTGTAAATATGGTAGCCTATGATACTGAATTTATTATTGTTTAAAAAATAAGGCTTGGCATTTTTGCTGTTTAAAATACAAATGTTCAACCATTATGACATATTAGTACTGCAGTAGTTCTCTGAATGGTATCACTATGACAACTCCTACAAATAAGAACCTACTAAGAACCTAATCAGCCTGAGTTCGGAAAAACTACCCCAAAATATAAGAACCCATTCAGCCTGAACCCAAAAATTCTAGGTTCTTATACGCGGGTGTTTACTGTATTTCGTTTTTGTTGTGCATTTACACTTCACAAACATTTAACAGAAATTTTCTCTTAAGTTGTAAGGTTAACTGTCATTTGATTTTAAACGGATTTGTAAAGAGAATATAAAAATTAAATATCCAGCCGCAAGATTACGCCTTCGCAAAATGCAAATAAATACTGCAACCGAAACAAGTCAAAACAAAAGCCAAAAGAACTATTTAACAACACTGCACACCCACACACATAAATAAGAGACTTATATTATCCAAGTGGTCAATTTGGATTCATTATTGCCAGTGTGTTAAAATTGCAACCCCGTGAATTCAGAATTAGCTTTCAGAAAACCGCAGAGACATCTTTCGGTTTACGCGGCGATTTAATATTTGAGTTCAGAGGTTTTTTGGACATACTACTTCCCAACAATTATAGAAATACATTCAAGATAAATCAAATTCCTTAAAAAATTCAGAAAATGTAAAACAGAACAATTCGAGCAAAGTTATAACAATCAAAGACAACGCTTGATGCAGTTTCAAGGAATCTAGATGCGCTTTTAAATTACGACGACTCATCGAAAATATGTTGTCAATTTTGGCGCTTAATCGAGGAAAACAACTCAATTAACTTTTCGATAACTTTGTGAGCAATTTTTTTTATGTAATCACAGCTGATAACTCATTTAAGTATCTGGGAGTTTTGCTTTTGGGCTTTGCCTAAATTTATATATTTTTATTAGATTGCACAGTTTGGGGACTCTAATGTAATAACCGTCGCAAATCGCATAACTCTGAAATAAGACCAACCTATTCATAGAAAAACATAGAATTTGGTGCTTGCAAAATCCTGCTGAGAGCCAACAGTGCGTGCAAAGCTATTGTACTGACCGCAACAGTTGTTCAAAGCGTGGATAACACTATCCAGTGGTGGTATAAATAACTATCCATTGGATACGTTTTGGCAAAACAAACTAGACTATCCACTGGGTAGTGATTAATCCAGTGGACAGCATTATCCACCAGTTCATCAACCGGGGCCAGATGATTTCACCTTATAGACCCTATGCAAAAATGGCTGCCTTTAAATTATTCTTTTGTTTGCATTCAAAACAGCCTCACTAACCTCGCTCGAGATAACAAATTCTTTAGAATTTTGATCTCAACAGTGAGGTTATTGAGGCTAAAGCCGCGGCTACACGAGCGATTTCTTGCTTTCTATGGTGATGCGATTTTTTTTAAATTGTCGCGTCACCAGCGCGCAGTGAAAATCACCCGTGTAGCCACCCTCGCACAGGCGATGCGACAGCTCAAAAAATCGCAGAAAAAGAATCGCGAAAAATTAAACTCATTCAATTTCTCGCGATGTTTTCCTTGCGACTTTTTACCTGTTGCGTTGCCAGTTTAAGGGTGGCTACACTTGCGATTTTCATCGCGCGCTGGTGACGCGACAAAATTGAAAAAATCGCATCACCGGCGCGAGTGAAAAAATCGCTCGTGTAGCCGCGGCTAAATTTGAATAAGAACAAAAGAATAATTTAAAGGCAGCCATTTTTGTACTGGGTCTATTTTGCAGCCACTACACATCCGGACACGTATCACAAAATGAAGCAGGCAAAAATACATTTTTTTCCATTCTTCCTAATGGAAGGAGCGGCGTAGCACGTTTTTCATGAAAAGGTCCTCTTCTGGTCGCGCTTTTAGGATGAAAATTCAGGAAAATACCGAAAAATTCAGGCTAGAATATTGGTGTCGCGCACGCATTCGATTGTCAATCGCAAGCGCGGATTCGCTAGAAATTAACAAGGTATTGGTCAACTGATGATAGTATCGAATCCAGAAAGATAGAAAAACTTACGGCGAACTCTCGAGAAAGTCTATTCTTATTAAATATAGTGCCAAACGTTGATTTAAGAGAGACAATAAAAATTACTTACTTGGCATTTTTTTGTTCTCGACTCAGTGAAGACCAGCCACAGCTCTTGGACGTCATTTGAAGTTCTAAAACGATAGAAGAGCGAAGATGACTACAATTAAATGAGTAATACAACTGGTGTAAACTGAAGCGCGAGAGAAAAACTAGCTTGATATGAATTCACAGAAAATGCTCATTCATAAATTGCAGAGGATATACCGAATAATACTTACTGAGTGTCCTTTCTTGAAGAAGAATCCAAACTATGCCAACTCAAATCTGTTCAACCTCTTTCGTTGATCGCAGATTAAAGAATTAAGTCGATAACGCTAAGATAATCAAACGAAAACGAAGTATACCTAACAGCTAAAGACTAAGTAATAACCAGGCAAACAGATTTACTCGCGATCGTGTAGAATTAAAGACTCATCCACGGTGTTCTATATAAAAACATGTGAAACTCACAAGTGACGTAAAACAAATAACAAAGAACGAACAAGGCAACAAAGAGTCATTCAATATACAACAGAAAAACAATTGCTCGAAAACAAAGGGAAAAGTCACAAGTTTTAAAATCAGGAATTAGCGGAAGTTCTGCGGAAGTGGAACTTAAAGATTCAAATTGCATTTTTTCTTTTCAGATAATTTTTGGACGCTTTCAACAAGGAGGGAATCAATAATCGATATTCACATATAGAGATGATTTTTATCTTATTGTTAGCATAAATATTGCGGAATTTTCGTTCCAAGTGTTCCGGCTAGTGTCAATGTTTGCAGCCACTTCGTCACTACATAACCCCTCTGTAAATCCAATTGCATAGGTCTCGAGTGGAAAACAAAGCTATCATAGATGCAATCGGCTCATAATTTGACTCAATTCTCAACGCGTGGAGGACTAAAGTGAACTTCCGGAAAGCCTCAAATCAATTAAAAAGAAATAAAGGTTTTTTTTCTATAGGGAATAGGGTATACTAGGGTTTACAAGGGTATAATAGGGTTTACTGGAGCATACTAAGGTTTTATAAGGGTAGACGGGGTTTAGAAGGCTATATTGGGTTTATAGGGGTATACTAGGGTTTATAAGGGTATACTATAGGGTTTATAAGGGTATACTGGGGTTTAAAAGGGTATACTAGGGTTTGTAGGGGTATACCAGGGTTTATACGGGTATACTGGGGTTAATAAGGGTATACTGGAGTTTACAAGGGTATACTAAGGTTTGTAGGGATATACTAGGGTTTATAAGGGTATGCTAGGGTTTAGGGTATACTAGGGTTTATAAGGGTATACTATGGTTTATAGGGGTAAACTAGGGTTTGAAAGGGTATACTAGGGTTTACTGGGGTATACTAGGGTTTATAGGGGTATACTGGGGTTTATAGGGGTACACTAGGGCTTATGCCAGGGTTTATAAGAGTATACTAGGGTTTATAAGGGTATACCAGGGTTTATAAGGGTATACTAGGGTTTATAGGGGTATACTAGGGTTTATAAGGGTATACTAGGATTTATAAAGGTATATATGGATATACTAGGGTTTATAGGAGTATACTAGGATTTATAAGGGTATACTAGGGTTTAAAAGGGTATACTAGGGTTTGCTCGGGTATAATAGGGTTTATAGGAGTATACTAGGGTTTACAAGGGTATACTAGGGTTTATAGGAGTATACTTGGGTTTATAAGGGTATATAGGGGTATACTAGGGTTTATAAGGGTATACTAGGGTTTATAAGGGTATACTAGGGTTTAAAAGGGTATACTAGGGTTTGCTAGGGTATACTAGGGTTTATAGGAGTATACTAGGGTTTACTAGGGTATACTAGGGTGTATAATGGTATACTGGGGTTTACAACGGTATACTGGGGTTTATACGGGTATACTAGGGTTTATAAGGGTATACCAGGGTTTATAAGGGTATACTAGGGTGTATAAGGGTATACTGGGGTTTACAACGGTATACTGGGGTTTATAAGGGTATACTAGAGTTTATAAGGGTATACTAGGGTTTATAAGGGTATACCAGGGTTTATAAGGGTATACTAGGGTTTATAAGGGTATACCAGGGTTTGCTAGGATATACTTGGGTTTATAGGAGTATACTAGGGTTTACTAGGGTATACTAGGGTTTATAGGAGTATACCAGGGTTTACTAGTGTATACTAGGGTTTATAGGAGTATACTAGGGTTTATAAGGGTATACTAGGGTTTATAAGGGTATACCAGGGTTTGCTAGGGTATACTAGGGTTTATAAGGGTATACTAGAGTGTAAAAGGGTATACTAAGGTTTATAAGGGTATACCAGGGTTTGCTAAGTTATACTTGGGTTTATAAGGGTATACTAGAGTTTAAAAGGGTATACTAGGGTTTATAAGGGTATACCAGGGTTTGCTAGCGTATACTTGGGTTTATAAGGGTATACTAGAGTTTAAAAGGGTATACTAGGGTTTATAAGGGTATACCAGGGTTTGCTAGGGTATACTTGGGTTTATAGGAGTATACTAGGGTTTACTAGGGTATACTAGGGTTTATAGGAGTATACCAGGGTATATAGGGGTATACTAGGGTTTATAGGGGTATACCAGGGTATATAGGGGTATACTAGGGTTTATAGGGGTATATAGGGTATATAGGGGTATACTAGGGTTCATAAGGGTATACTAGAGTTTATAAGTGTATACTAGGGTATACTAAGGATTTCCGGGTGACTATATGTGTGTTAACATGAATTATATGCCAATAACGACGCTCTAGTAACAAGGCCGCAAAGATATGTGGGATTTCAATTGTCATTTCCGATGTCGCACTACATTGTGGTAGGGAAGGAGAGGGCGCGATGCGCGACCGGAGGGAGGGAAAGAAAGCTTCCTTTTTCCCCTTCTCACATTCAAAGGTAGCAGACTGCAAATAAATGCGTCTTCTAAAAAGATCTGATTGTAATAACTGTTCATCAGTAGGATACCTAAAATGTGTGCAATTCATCAGTGGTTTCGGCTCCATCAAATCCTATACCAATTGCAGAACATATTTTAAGGTGGTCTTATACCCTAGAAAATGTACGGCAATCATAGGTTTTTTTGCTAAAAGTGAGTTAGGGGGTGGGGGGGGGGGGTATTAAAACTCTTATAACCCCAGAGATTTTGATGGAGGACTGGGTATTGTTATGTATGTATCTTGTCACATGACAGCTGGTCACGTGGCTATACTAGACTCTCCTTTGAATTCACTCGCTGGTCGGCCTAGCCTCCCACGCAGTCGTTTTTAGGGGACTCGTATTTCACCTCCTCCCCACTAACGCCTGCTTACCCGAAGCCAGCATTCCTTTCCTGCCGCTTAGTCAATCACATTTTACCTACCAAATTCTGGAAGGTTGACCTTGACCCCAGGACGCTTTTCGCGGGATAGTTCAACATAGCGGAGAAAAAGCTTGAGCAAGCTTTGATCACCGTGTGCTCTACGTTCAAAATTTCCTGTTTAAATGCATATCAACTGGCTTCAATTTAAGAATTTGTGAGAGGAAATAGCGATAATATTTCCGTCAATATGCCGACTAGTTACGGAAAGACGCTTATTTCAGTATCATGCAAGCTTCGCCTTCAATCCTCGATTTCCTCGCCGCTTGTCATGTTGTAGCTGTTGTGTCACTTCTCGTGAATTTGATGAAGGGCCAAGTCAGTTATTTAAGAGGTATTGGCGTATCTTCGGGTTGTTCTGAGTGATTTGGAGGAAGGAAACTTTGCCATCGGTAGACCATAGCGCGCAGTGGTTCGAGCGAGCTGCTAGGTAATAAGCTGCATCATTTTGCAGTCCGCATCTCGGGAACTGAAGAAAAAGCTCTAGTTGGCGCAGTCTATGTCATCGGTATTTGATAACTTCTGACCGTTTCCCCAGGACGTTTAGGGATCGCTGCGTGGGCGAATTTCATTTGATTTAATGCAAGACCATGAGAGATCGAGCTTTGTTGTTGTACCATGTGTGATAATTTCACGTCGGTTTACTCTATGTTTGATCGACTGATAAATGCTTCAGAATTCTAACTTGGTCGCCTCTAAATTCTTATTTGCTTTAGTTTCTTGTAACACATCGTATTACTAAAAAACAAATCGGCTCCAGCGCTTTGATACATTTACAAATTCGTGAGAGAAAGAAGCACGCATAAGGATTAATTTCACTTGTCATCGCTAGACAGTTACTCGATCGTGATTGGCTAGGATGCCCGCGAGTCAAACAATGAGAAAGGAATGTTGGCTTCGGGTAAGCAAGCGTTAGTGGAGAGGAGGTGAAATACGATTGGGGAGGAGGTGAAATACGATTCCCCTAAAAACGACTGCGTGGGAGGCTATGGTCGGCCGAACCATTGGCAGAATTTACCCTGGAATGTGTCAAAATTGCCCTAAATTACCGTGTTTTGGGTGATTTGCTGGTGCCGGAGCTCATCATCAAGGGCTTAGAAGGCTCAAAGGGGCAGTGTCACGCTATTGTACCATCACTTTAAAAAGCTTAAAACTGCCAATGCATCAGTGGAAACCTTAAAATAATGGTCTAGTTTTGTTGCCAAAGACTGTAGTACTGCATTGACACCATAAACGTCTGTATTCCCATGTAAGATGACAAGGATGGAAATAAATTGAAATTTGAAAAAACTTGCCAGGTTTTTAAAAATTTCAAGCTACGCATTGAAAAATCACCAAAAAAAATTATTATGGTTAGCTCTTCCTGCTAAAATTTCATTGGAAGTCATCTTGCTGATTCTGTAGGAACATTTTTTGCACGATAACAGGTAAAAGGCAGTAATTTTGGCAGAACTGAACCAAAAACAGCAAAAATCCCGGTGACAGTGCCCCTTTAAACCTTGCTAATTCCAAAGAACCCCTTATTGGCACTGCGAATACAACAAACTTTGTTCGAACGTTCGCTTGAATCTTCTGACGTTTGTTGTGCGTGGGCAAGGGGCCTAAATTCAATGGAAGGCGAATCCGGGAAGATAAAGTTGCGGATTCAAAATTAACTGGTTACGCGTACACGGGGCCCTAGTATAACAGGAAATCTAATTTCTTGATTATCGTAAAAATTCTGATTCTTTGAGAGACAAGCGGAGACGCTGCCTTGTTCTTTCGTAGTTCTGTACAAGGTATGGTCAAAATCAAATGCAGACTTTGTATACGAAATCTCTGAAATATCCCATTTAAGTGAAAAATCAGTTTCAGTCCGCTGCATGAAAGTTAAAGAGGCGTTTTAAAATGAATGTGTTAAATAACGACGATAAACTTTTTTAATTCTTCGGATACTGCTTTATCGAGAACACTTTTTCACTCAAATAGATGTCCTCGTGTATTTTAACCATGCAATATTTAAAAATGATGTCAAGCATTATTTGTTGGCTGCTTTAAAATGGGAAAGACAAGTCGTAAATCTTTACAGCTACTTAAACCAGCGGTGCCGTCACACACATTTTTTTTAACAATTATTTATTTATTACATTACACTAGAGACCTTACAATACAAAATACAGAAATAAACCGGCAAAATTTGAGTTTTATGACTTCATTAAAAGCACACCAAACCGGCTGTGTAAGCGACAAAGAAAACTGGCCCATTTTGCAGCACACATTTGTCCTGCGCATGCTTCTTTGGTTGCTTTCAGTATATTAATAATTCATACCCGTACCACCTTAATTCGGTGCTATGGGAGCAGTCACGAACGACAAAATTTCCCGGGACAGCTGTTTACAGTTGTTTGGAAGCGGATCGGGACACGACAAACATAAACGTTGGAAGGCCTTTTAAATTGCTGTTTACTTTATCGTGCAGGAGGTGAGTCCTGTCTATTCTCAGCCATATACTCTTTATAATTGGCGGCGTTTATCGAAGACATTGTAACCATTAAGGTTGTCGTCTACCTTTCCATATCGGGTATTGTGGTTCACTTCGCACAAAAAGAACGGAGTGCAACGGTGGTATATTCATTATCTTGGCACTGTGCTTTATTTTTATTTTGTAGAGTAAGAAAACGAACAAAAATGCTCGTTGGACGAGTATCTACTTAATTTTTTTTTTCTGGAAAGACAAGCTGAGAGATAACAGGCAGTAATTACCATCTGTACTTAAGTAATGAATGGGTTATATTCTAACGAGCTTTACAATAAAGGTGTCTCAAAGTTTTTTATCAGTGATATCTAAGCGAATCGTTTTTCAAAAACCTTTTCAGTTTCCGTCCAAAGCACGCAACAAAATCGAAAGAAACTAAACCACCTTTGACAAGCCAGCCACGAATAAGGCGAACACGCGAGACAAATCATATGACACAGTGCATACAAGCGATTTTGTATGCTACAGCTTCAGCGCTTATTTTGAGTCAAAAGAGCGTAAACTATTGGAGTTTCTTACGCGATCTTTTGACAAAATGGTACCGCAGCGGCAGAATGAGGAGAACCGTCGAGACCCTTAGAAGGTCTGTCAAATGGCGAATGACTCGAAAACATTAGTGAAACATGCTTTCACAGCTGTGTGCATTGTATTGGCTACACCAGCATTTATCTACACTACATTTAAAGAGCCAAAAGTGTGTCGTTTAGGTCGCCAGAGTGCGCGTCAAGAAAAAATAGTCTATTCCCGAAAGTCTTAGTATGTTTACGTTAAAGACATGCTGAAGGCACCGACAAGGGTTTGCTTCGACTAAGCAAGCAGCGGGGAGTTTATCCTAGTTGGCTTACAACAAATCCAGCACACTCTGAGGGCAAACGTTCTCATTTTCCTTCCCATAAAGGTGAGTAAAGTTAGTTGGTTTTTACTCTTCAGTCGAGACCATTCTTTGAAAGCTAAATTTTGTTTTATATACATACCGCTGTTGGTGGTTATGTTTTCCATGCTGATAACATAGACCTTGTCTTGTTTTGTCGCTTGAATGACTCTCTTCCGTAGTTAAACACTTATGCTTCAGCTCGGTATATTTTAGGAACTGGAGTTGGAAGTCAGCCCACAAGAGAAACAGAAACTGAATCTCACGGAACTAATGGCAATATACTCAGTCCATTTGTTTAATTCACAAAAAAAAAATTGTTCATACATATATTTCCGCGTCTTTGCATTATCTAAATTGAGCTCATATGCACAATACTTAGTGAGCAAAGTCCATACTCTGCAGACAGTTTGTTTTTGGATATCTGTGACATTCAGGTTTGTTTTATAATAAGCTGTTGCGCTCCCGGTGACTAATTTCTTGTAACACATATTTTCCACTTTTTTACGCCATCTATCTTTAATTTGAGGGGTGCTTTTACGGAATGATCCGGGTCTACAAAAAAACAACCTTCAACCCAGGCTCTCTCTCTTTTCTCCCTTGAAGAAAAAAAGCCAACAACTCTCATCGATTTAATTTGATTTGATTTGAGATTTGTAATTAGTAGGCGAAGAGCCACCCTGTGGAAGTACTACTAATGAATCGTTATTATTATTATTATTATTATTATTATTATTATTATTATTGCAGTAAAAAACGTCTGTATGCCATATACAATAAAAGCAACACGAAGCGCCGCAGCGTGGCCCATGAGCTAAACAGTGAATAAAATAAAGACAAAATCTGACATTATCACTAAAAACTAACATGATCATTATAAAACCTATTAAAACCGGTAGTGTATATATGTATGAGATTGTCCTACTTTCCAGAGTTCGCCTACGAGTTAAATTACCACTTTAAAAGTGCGCGCAATATTTAGAGTTCCTGAAAGACACGCCTTCTGCATCTTCTTGAGCACACCTTTAGCTTTGCTGCCTACTAGCTTTTGTAGAGTGACATCCAGGTCCTTGGACCATCCCCCGAGTACATCTAAGATGATATTGCACTGGTTGATCTCATACCCTGGGTATCTCTGCTTCAATTCCCATCTGAGTGGCGCATACTTCATGGTCTAGCTTATAATAAATAATAATAATAAACTTGTTACTTATATAGCGCAAAATTCATTAAAAATATATGATCTAATGCGCTTTACAATTGATAAAAAATCATTAAAAATTAAATTAACTATGCTAAAAATGTAAAACTATATCTAGAGTGCTAATTATATTATAATTACAGAAATAAAAATCACATCACACAGAAATATAAAATCTAAACATTAATAAAATACGCTTGCCTAAAAAGATGCGTTTTGAGCTCTCTTTTAAATATGATAATATTATCCATAGCTTATTATTATTATTATTATTATTATTATTATTATTATTATTATTAGTGGTATTGGTAGCAGCAGCAGCAGAAGCAGCAGCAGCAGCAGTAGTAGTAGTAGTAAATTGCTTTATTTGCATCACCGCAGGATTTTACAGTATTGCAAAAGCTAAGTAATTTAAAAGAACAAAACAAGGGTAATAATGATAATATCCTAAGTTACATCACTTTCTTTCGATAATAACAATGTTTTACGTATATCCGTACATCAGGAAACAAACTTCATTACTAGCTTATTTACATGATAGTCGTTAGAGCGTTCATTAGTAGTTCTGCCTCCGTAAAGAGAATCTGCTACACTGAAACAAGAAATGAGTTTCATTTTCAACTTGATTTGATTTGCACAATGCGCATGATCTGCGTTTTCTGAGTATATGATCGGTCTGGTGGAGGTGGCGGTGGTGGTGGAAAACAATACAATTGTGGTGGTGGTGGCAGTGGTGGTGGAGGTGGAATTGAGGAGGAGGAGGAGGGAAAACTTTTACAAAACTTTACTAGAAAATATATGGCGAGGGAAAGTTTAATTTCTTTTGCAGTAGAGAGAATCTTGATTGATTGATTTTTATTCATTCTTTATTTTCATCTTTCTGTATTCAGTATATTTTGTCTCCCAAAAAAAAAAACATTACTTATACATTACTCACGTGTTTATATTGATCGTTCCAAACAACTTAAGCCGTCTATTGTCGTTGTTGAATGGTAAAAGGTTGTCCCATGGGCTTCTTTACTGTAGAGTTGGTCTGCAAATGTAGGACACTGCATGTTTGCATAATTAGCTAGTGACTAATGGAGCGGAAAGCAAGAGAGACAGATACACAAGCGTTCAAAGCAACTTCGAAATCGTTGACGGTTAAGCAAGCCATTTTAACAGTAATGAGCGATAAACGTCTCGAATTTAAAATGAATTGCAAGAGTGACGCTACCAACAGAGGGCGCGCGTTTATTTCGAACACATAATAGATTCTTGACTGACCAATCCGCGTTGACGAACAGTGGGCTAGTTTCAGCAGGTCTATTTTTGCTATTGTACTAGAGTGACTCTCATTAGTATGCCTATCCACGTATTAGTATGTAGGAAGATATTTGACCTAATCCACCCCGACCGTTTGAATACTAATGATTTACCTCGACACATCGACTTTACCTAACAAGGATAATTCCAATGAACATATACCACTTAGGTTGCATATTGCTTAACTGTATCATTATCAAGAGCTTCAGGATCTAAATTAGATGAACGGTATTGTTCTGTCATGTTCATAAAATTAGAATAAAAACATGAATTATTAATAGAATATAGATTCTTCGACGTAAGGAAAAACCTTCCAAGTTCGGCTCTCCAGGCCAAGTTAGAGGCCTTATTGTTTACTTCTAAGTAACGTTTACAGAACTGGAGATTATTTTTTTCTATGGGAGAAAAATCCTGTTTAATGTACATCCCCCATACCTCACTATTGTAGCTTATTAAAGATCGGAAATATCATCCTGTCAAAAATCTGTGATGCAGTATTAGGATTAAGCCTATTAAGAAGTGTATATTTTCGTAAACCAGAGAAGGCGTGCAGGGTTTTCTCTTTTGAGTGTTCTAGTGCAAGAGAAAAGTTTCCTGTCGGTGTTAAACGTATACCTAAATAGGTGTATTCTTGAACAATTTCAATTTGTTCGGCGCCTATTTTCTTGGGCGTTCTTGAAATACCTTTTTTTTTCGGATTAATTTTTAACATCCATGCTTTGCAATATGAAAACAGTGCATTTACACAGTTTTGTAATCTGGTTTTGGATCTTAATAGGATAATCAAATCATCTGCATACAACAGTGAATTTATTTTGGTTTCATTTGGAAGAACGAATGGATCAGACAGTGTAATTTCAAATAAATACGGCAAATTGTTTATATAGAGATTAAATAAAAGAGGGCTTAAAATGCATCCTTGCCGTACACCTCTTGAGTATGAGAAAGACCGAGTTTTGTTTTCTCCAATTCTTATGGAACATATAGCGTTGCAATAAAGGGTTTTAATCAGGTTGTAGAAATACCATCCTATATCCCTCTTAATCGGCCCTCCTTATCTCGATCTAGTTGTAGTAATAGTATTTGTTGTAGTGCTCCTACGACTACGATTACGACTATGATTTCGTCTTCGATTTCGCCTACAATTTCGACTGCAACCTCGATTTAGCATTTAGTATTAGTATTTGAATGATGTATTTGTGGCAAACAACAAATAAATAAATAAATAAATAAATAAAATAAATAAATAAATAAATAAACTACTCTGGTATTTCTACGTCAAAATAATGCTTAAACCATCGAACAAACTAAAAAGTACTGTACAACAACAAGATGTCGTCTATAAGTAATTTGACGCGAACGCCATTTGGCGAAGTTGGTCGCTTAAATGAGAGAGTTCAGAGTAATCTAAAATGATCTCAAGTTCGAGGTGAGATTTAGGCGAGGTTAAGTTACATGTAGTTAGCCTTTCTTGCCTTCGCAAGCAATGTAGTTAGCCTTTCTTGCCTTCGCAAGCAGAATTTGACAGTGCGAAAAAAGCGATTAAGGCCGATAACAAGGCAGTTGTTTTTCTCTCCATCGCTGAACAGGCATTTGAGCCAAAATCAGGCCAGGTTTGACTTTCGCATCCAAACCTGTCGCTCGGCATTTTAATCTCCCTGACCATTCCAAACAACACATGTCGATCTCCGGCCTTTCCCTACATCAAGGTACCACGGAAAGCCGTAAAAATCTCGAGCAAAAACTGATCTTTCAAATTGGCACTCTTAATCCCTACGGTATCAACGAGCGCTTTTCATTCAATTAATTTATTCCTGTTTTTCACGTTACCATGTTACCGCCAATAGCGTAGCTCCATTTTCTGTATATAAACCATACACAACCCACAATTCCTCGATTCGCTCCGACGAAGGGCTAACGCTCGAAACGTCAGCTAATCGAATCCCTATACGGTGGCCAATTTACATTATCAACTCCGTTGATAAACCAAATTTTCGTGTTTCACTCCCCCACCGACGCAGCACCACAGTTTCTTTAGAAACTAATCCCCTTTATTCAGGTTTGACTTTGTTTTGATATGAACCACATCAACCTGAGTGATAGTCTGTTCTGGATCGAGAGGAGGGGATCATAGTACTTGCTCCTTTCTTTCAAGAGAACGATACCCTTTCAGTTAATTAAAACAGACATTAAAATCAGAAACAATAGTTTGTAGTTTGATGGTCAGACACATTTGTACCTTTAGAGATACCAAGATGATGGATGAAACCTCAAATAATTCCTCGATGTTGCTGCCAGCTTTGATAATCTGAAGGATCATGATGGTGCGACTAATTCCATAAAATAAGCTCAATTTTTATACGAGATCCAGCTTCATGCTTTAGTGTTCATCGGCCATTGATGGCTATAAGACATTTAAGTTTCAACATGAATTAGGAGCGAATGCGTCTTCTGACGAAACGCCATATAAAGCTATACAGAAGGGTTACAACCCTTTGAATTTGCCGACATGTATGAATGAAAGACCATTAATTATATAAGCTTACTGATATAATTACTTTGAATCTGAACTTTTAATACTCAATTCGCATTCACTTATTAAATATTTACTCCTACAAGAGTTCGTTATTTACAGCAATGTTCAGACCTCAGAAACAGCAGCTATGGTATGTGGCTATAATTTTCCTGTATGGGACTACTTAATTATATACTCTGTTTATTTCAAAACTTTATCGTCTTTCCAGTTTTGTTAGACATGAGTTGCTTTTTTTTCGTTTTGCTGTTACAAATATTTTGAATTTAAAACTTCACATTTTGGCGTCTATCGACGCTAAAGGAAAACACGAATTAAATAAACTGTGAAAATGAGAGCACAATCAATTAATTTTCACATATTAGAAATTTTCTCGCCAAGAAGAGCATAACGCTCGATTCAAGAAGATAGAAACGTTAAACACTTTAGACTTCACGAACGAAAGTTATAGAATATCCCTATTTTGGCGCCATCCGACAACATTAATTAGTATTCACAAGGAGTCTCCGTTCATGAGATGAATTGCATGACTTGACATATTCACCAACATATTAAAGCCCTAATATTGCTCTTCATTGTATTGTCAAGGAATAAATTATTCTTCAATAAGGGACGTTGACTCGAAATAGACATCAATTTCCCCGCTTTTCGATGAAAGAATTGTCTAAACATCCGACTAATTTACTGTTAAAACCTTTATTTAGGCACTAGATGTTGACATGAATTTCTAAATTTACCTGGAGGAAGTTATAGTTCTGAATGCCACACAGATGGTAAAGTAAAATCGAAACGTAATTTTTTGTTTATTCTCAGCGGGATTTAGACATATTTTTTCAATTGCATCGCCACTACATTTATGAGTTATTTATTAGGGTAGTGTATTTTGCACCTAGGTTGTTCTGAGTTCTTCAAAAGGCTAAAATGGAAGCTTTGTTTTTATTCTTGTTTGTTTTGCTGGCATCATGGGTAAGTTAATTTAAATTTGTTCAGTTCATCATTACTTAGCTTCTATACTATTTTTTTTTAATTTCGTCTTTCAAAATACTGGTAAACTCGTCTTATTTAAAAACTATTAAATGTCTTCTTTCAGACCTTAAGTTTGCCGCAGAATAACAACAAATGTGGCGACGGTTGCAGAGGTGGGTTTTTTTGTTTGTCACCATGATTTTTTAAACAAGTGTTAGAACGGCATTTAGACTTACATATGGAGTCTAAATGGCTAAACCCTTTTTTACATAGAAATTAGCTTGATCTCCATAACCTGACGCTTATGTTGATGTCTCATAATCCGTACTGACCGACTGTAGAAAAGTTGAAATTTTGGCGTTGATGTGCATGTCACACCAATGCGCGCGGCGTTCGAACGAAAGGTTTGGAGCGAGTTTGTAAACGTAAAGTAGGACCAAGAGCAGACGTGAGGTTAATGCATTTTTCGCGCGAGGGCTACTACCCTTTCGGCCCTTCGCGCCTTTTAGGATGATCACGAGAAAATAATTATGGTAAAAACGACTTTTTTTTGCAGTCTATTCCTAGTACCATTGATTTGTTATGCTTTGTGTGAGTCGTATACTTTAGGCGTAGTTTGGGCAGTAAGTGGGGAGGGGGGGGGGGGGGGCGGCGCACGTTTAGAATTTGAAAGCGGGTATGCATTTCGGCAGGGAAGCAGGTGCATCTATGTTATAACATAATTTTTTTACCATGGTTTCTGAAGCCGTATTGGTTGGGGGTGGGAAATTAACAGATCGCTACAGTTGTGTGTGTGTGTCTACACAGAGGCCAATAATAATGCCAGTTTTATTACAGATCTGTAGAAAGAATGTAATAGCCAGCCGTTCGGAGAGCATTGATTGAACGTTATTACTAGTAAATTATTGATTCAAAGATCTGTTCACAATTTTGAGCCTTGCAAGATTCGCCTTAGCTTAATCCACTCCATCTTCATGCCGCTAACACACATCAGTGTTTTAATCCTTTCCCTTTTTGACTCTAACATTAATTGAGACTCAGTTGTTCGGCTCCCTCAGTAAACTTTTAACCAGTCGTTTATCAATTTATGGGCTCTCTAGAGAGATAATGTATTCCTTTTCACTTACTCTTGCTGTTTAAACTGTTTTACAACCTTTTTTACTGGGGCGGAAGAGGGGCTCGGTTACTTTTAATATCGGAAAATGATTTTTCTTAAATTAGCGGCCTCTTTTCCAACTACTGTTGTCAAAGGAACATTAATTGCACAAAATTTAATTACACTGGACGAACGTTTAATTCTCCTGCTCTCAGCCAATCAGATTACAGTAATTTGTTCCATGATATAATAAATCGGTTGTAGCTCAGTAGATATGGCCTTAGCGTTCACTCAAAAGCTAAAGCTGAGCTGAAGAATTGGTTTCTTTTGTGTTTGGTACCAAAACAGCTCAATTTCAGTCAACGCACCATTGCTGTCAGCCGGATATCACTGAAAAGCATTTTTTTTTTCTTGGTGGGGGCCTTCAAATTTGAATGATTTGGAAGAGATCTTGGAAATTACCGAGTAGTTCACTTTCAATTTGAAAGGAAGCAGGCACGCTTTGCCAACGGATAGCTTTTCATTGCTGCCGGGTTGTCAGTGAGAATTTCAAACAAACGGGCTTGAGGCATGAACTATAGAGAGAGTGTTCAAATGTGGGCGATGCGTTGAATTTTTCTCATCCAGACTATCAGACAAAAAGCACAAGGCACGAAAGAAGAAAAAATTATTATGGTCAACTAGGTCAAGGAAAGTAGTCCTGTCACTGGAAATCTCATGGTATCATCGCTTTTAACATTTTCTCCCAGACAAGTGGAGACAAACCTCCTTAATCATGACTGTAACACTGGTTGAACTTTCAGTCCGGCACTAATGGTATCAACCTTTGAATCCTTAGTTGATGACAGCGCTCATCAGACGAATGGAACAAAGAATCAAACAAGGAGAAAAAACACACGGGCTTTAATGGAAGGAATGTCAGTGAGTTTGGTAACGTGAAAGACTTGTTATTTCAATATCACATGAGCCCAAAACATAACCCCCGTGCGTATTTTGTCTTTACAGTTTAGCCTACTTTTATTCAAGGAATCCAAAACAATGTATCGGCATGGAGGGTGGACTTGATCTAAGCCCGACTAAGAAAACAACCAATCAAGAATCCGTAATGAACTGAGTTTCGACCAATTTTTTTTTTTTTTTTTTTTTGCATTATCGAGCCTTAAACATGCGAGACTGAGATTTGAAAAATTTCTACAGAGATGAAGGAAATTCAAACTGTCGTGCCGATTGGGCTTACTCCCTTCATTTAGTCGCGTTTCTGTCGCGTTTCATGACAACTAAAGGAGGCCTTTTCGTGAAAAAATCTTTCACCCTTAAACCGATGCAATCAAATTAAAAGGCCGAAGCATGAACAAGAACAGCACTAATGATGCTTTTTTGGTTAAATATTAGTTTGAAAGGATGGCACTCTAATGACTATGAATTCAGAATTCAATGTGACAAGCATTTTGGGACAATGTATAAATAAAAGTGGTTTTTTGAAATTTTTACCCCGACTTTCGCAGTTTTTTTTCCAATTTTCCGCAGCAGTTCGCCTCATTTAGTTAGAGCTGAGTAGAATAAAAAGCATGAAAGATGGTGAAATTTGGGCGACTGAAATAGAATTTTCATAATGTAAAGAAATCATTCAAGCAAGCGTTAAAATCAATTTTCCTTTGATTAAAGGTAAATATAGGGGCATATAGGTTTCGTCTTAATTGCAAGTTGAAGCCAATGTCTTTTGCGGTGAGGGTAAAAGGTGGAATGAGTTAGTGTAATGGCATGTGGCATGACTTGCGGCATGACTTAATTATGCGGAATGTAATATATGCAGAATGACCCGAAGAAATTAATTCAACTAAAAGGAGTTACTTATTCTAGAGCCTAACACAGTGAATAATTCCAAGCTAGTTGCCGAGCTCGGTCACAACAAAATGTTGAAAACAAATTGGTCAGGATTTGACCGAGAAATAGGGTTTACCTAAAACATGGAATCCGGAATCCGGAATCCGGAAGCCAGAATCCAGAATCCAGAATCTGGAATCCGGAATACGGAATCTAGAAACTGGAATTAATAATTAATAAGAGGGTTAAAAGAACCGAATAATAATAATAATAATCATAATAATAATAATAATAATAATAATAATAATAATAATAATAAATAAAGATAAAAAAACGTCTCTTCACACTACGACAAAAGGAGTTATACTCAGTTATGTTTCTAATAGCTACAGGGAGCTTATTAAAAGTAGTTGCTGCCGCGCGAGTGCTGAAAAGTTCCCGACTCTCTCGGAATAGAAAGTACAGGTGCAATCGAAGATCTTAAGCTATAAGCACTGACCATGAAGACGATAGATGTCTTACAGGAGGAGGTAGGTGACAGGAGTGAAGTCTTAGTCTGGGACTTGGTTTGTTCTTTCCACTTGAGTCGATGTGGAGGGATATAAGGATAACTATTAAGAAAGACCGTATGCAGGATCATTAAATGCAACTTAAAGAGCTGATCCGCGAGATTTTACACTAGTTTAACCTTAAGAAACAAACAGGCCCATGCAGTGCAGCCATCGCTGCAAAAACGGAGTGAGAAGCATTGCTATTGGGAAGAAAATCTTTCTTGGAGCAGATTAACCACGTTTATCGCCTACTGTAAAAGTAGGCCTGACCAAGTCCTCAGTTGTTGTAGATATCCTTAACCAATCAGAAGTGGAGAGCAGCGGATTTTGCGTGCTCAAGGTTCCTATATAAAAGTTTCAAGGTATATTGGGCACCATACTGACTTAGGTTTTTTCGAAAAAAAGAGCAATGACTGAAGACGGTACAACTGTATGAGGGTGAAAATGTTGTAAGCAAACGAAAGCGCTAAAACAATCCTCACCCAGCCCCCATAGCTAATATATATATTTAGCCAAGCCTAAAAGCGGAGCTCCAAAAGCATTCTTTTTCTACTGGCATTTACATATAGTGTGCTGGTCATATCACCCATCTGACCTCACTCAAGCTACATGTACAGACCCAAGGCTGTAAAAAATAGTATGGAAAGATGATCTGAGCCAGTGTCACAGTGGATTTGGACCCCCCGCAGATTTGCACCCTCCAGTCCAGATCTGCTTGTGGATCAGATTTGGACCCCCTAGTCCAGAACTGCTAGCAGATATGAATCCCCTTTTACGGATTTGGACCCCCACCCCTCCTAAAAACAAGCATTCTATTCAGTAAGGTAATAAAAATTCCTTTGCAAATTGAGTTTGGAGATGTTAAAAAGCAAAAAAATATATTGAGGTAGGTTTTTTTAAGACAATAATCTTTAATACTTTGTGTAAAAAAGAACCTGCAACGCTAATTATAATTTGCATCTATAAATTTTTAAAACAAAACATTTCTTAACATCTTAGAGCAATACCTAAGGACAGGTCTGTTTCCCCGTTTAACTGTAGGCTACTTAGTTATGGTTTAGAGCCACTAGAAATTGGTGGAGAAGCCTGGTGAATGCTATTTTGAATCAGTATCCGACATCAGACATATAGTGATTCAGATCATCACTTCATAATGAATGCAATTTCAGTTATCAAAAGCCTCCCATGAGACGGTTGGAAATCAGAAATTGTGTATCCTCTGGATATATGTATGCATAAAAAAAATTATGAAAGAAAGATACATGGAAATCAATAAAAATATTTAGATGATATGCATTAAGGCCAATATATTTCTTTTGATCAGTTACTTCTTGACCTTACTATCGCAAAAAACTGCTTGCTGACATTAAGCTCATCAATCAATGCACCTACAGTGTTTTCAAAAAGAAATCCAGCTGCATTTCTGGCCAGCCAAGTGCAAGACTAAGCAACTTGATAATAAAATATTGGGCATGTGGTTGATATCACTATCAAGGTAATTAACAATGTAGTGTGAGGATTTAAGGTAATGCTTCACCAAAGAAAAAGTGCTGGAAATCCGTGTTAGCAATCTTAACTTGATTTTCTATTTTGCAAGAAAGGTAAGGACTAGTCTCACATTTCTCCATGTACATTTGAAATTGCACAACATACTTCCTCAAACATCAAAAATCCCATTACACATTAGTACCAAATGTCATCCAAACATACCACAAGATTGGTGTGACCAGCTATGAATAAAATTAATTGAAAGACTGCATGCAGGAAGGAAGTCCAAAGGATGTGTACATTAATGAGAAAGAGCTTACTTTAAGTTTAGTAATACTTTGTCATGCGAATACATCTAAGTTGATACAAAAAAAAGTGCATGACTGGAGAATAATTGGGAGAAAGTAAATTCCCATACAAAGAATATTATCTAATACAGTAATAGCCCACGAATAAGAACCTGGGTTTTAAGAACCTGTTAGGCTAAAATTTTCATTTTAAGCCCCCTCCACATAAGAACCTATTAAGGCTAAAATTTTAAGTTAGGTTCTTATCAGTGGGGTTGCTGTAAAAGTGTAAAGGTAGAAACTGCTGACTGAGTTTCTTTGTTATGTTTTGTTAAGGACATATACTGTACCTGCAGTGAACTGCCTATAGGCATTTCTCTATGGTACAAATAAATGATTTATACTGTATTATGAGATGATATTTATCATATATATAGTATATTCAGATAAAATTCATATGAAAATTTAAGAACCTATTTTAAGAACCTCGGTAGCCTAAATTTGCTTTCAGTACCATTTATATAAGAATCTATTTAGGCTAAATTAGAAAATTCTGGTTCTTGTACGTGGGCTATTACTGTATTACACATTCTAAAAACTAAGAGGTGAAATTTAAACGTGGCCCAAAGCTAACCTAATCAAATTAAATCAAACATTTGTCTCTTACAAGTCACCCCTGCTTTGAGATTGACACTAAAAATAAAGAAGTAAAATTGAAATACAATCCAACGCTAACCTAATTAAATTACATACTTGTCACTCACAAGCTACATCTGATTTAAAACAAACACAAATAATGTAATAGATAGGACTTAAACCTGCTTAAAGAAGGTACATGCATGATGTTCGATGGAACACCATTCCACTCTGGTATGTAGCGATTATAAAAAGAAAAGCTGAAGGCCATATATATATATTTAGCCAGGCCAAGCCTAGAATCGGAGTTGCACACTCTCACCGAGCAACTTCGCATGGCTTTATTTGGCCAGTTTAATTTGTGTCCAAAACAATTGAGCAGCAGCAGGGAAAACGAAGAGTTTTCGATAGCAAACGTTTGCAAAAAAAATACAGACATTCGAGAGTCCTAACTACTTTCAGATGAAAGCGTAACGGAATTCAAAGCGGATTAAAAAAAAAAAAAAACACTACAAGCGAACAAAGTACGATGCGAGTGTTATGCTGGAAGAAGGAGAAGGTGGAGAAATTAAACAAGACTAGCTTGTAATAATAATAGCTTGTACTGATTAGTCTAGAAAAATCGGTATTTATTTTGACATTAATGCCCGTAGAAAAGACAATAAAGGGTAAAAACTGATCGTTAAGAGCAGTCAACAGGAATTGACCGCGGTTCAGAAACAACAGAACAACAAACACAAGTATTACAAGAAAACAAAGCAGAATACGAATAACATTTCTTCGAAGATTCTTGGAGAAGGTGGAGAAATTAGACAAGTAACAAAAATTGCTTAGCAATTTTGACATAAATGTCCGTAGAAAAGACAAAAAAGAGGTCCACACCTGATCGTTTAGAGCAGTCAACAGGAATCGCTGAGGCAGCAATCACTTGGAACGCGACAGAGCTGAATAATAGCGCCATTTCCCACAAAATCTTTCCTTGGCTGACACAAAACGCTAAAGAGCTTTGATAGTTTTACTGGTATTACCATGTCTTCCGAAGAACCTTCTTCAATTAATGATTCTCAGTGGCAAAGCGTCATCCAGTTAACGAAGAAAGCGCTTGCCAAACCACACCAGCATTTCTCTCGCAGACCCGTCCACTATAAAATTTATCAAAGCCAGCCCAGCCTGTCAACCCATTTCGGTGTTTTTAACATCCAAACGCTGATTCTTACCGTTTCAAACAAATTAAGACGACATGTTTATAGACGGCGAAACTTAATATTGTTGTTTACAGGCCGCTTTCGACGAAGATCTCTAAAACGTTTTTCAAATTTTGACAACTTTATGTCAGATTTTGAGACGTGCACATGCATATGCATTTGATCGGCTTTTTTTTACTCGAGTTTTAATGCTTAATTTTACGAGGACTCATTGTGATTATGTGTTATTAAGATAAGGGCAAAAGTTTCTTAACGCTGTTGAGGTACCAAGGTCGAAAAACAGTCAGCCAAGCCGAGTAAAAACACTCGTTCGCTTGCAAAGAAAACAACGTAACAAAAACAAACAAACAAACAAACAAACAAGTCAACTACTTCTTTCCGTCCAAAACGAGTACAGATGATTGTTATTTATATCCATTGGAGAGAAAAATACAAGTTTCATCCCTGAACAAAAGTAACAACGATTAAACCAAATGTTAAGCTTCTATTTATTTAATTTACCTCACTGTCCTGCGTTGTGTTGTAGAGGTTTCTACCACTTGAAAATACGTAAGCTTCAGTAAGGTAAAAACAAGCATCCGCAAAAATAGCAAACGGTTTGTCCAAAGAAAGAGCTTTTTCCACAGAGTTTGAGCTACTCGTTCCTCCCATTAACACAGGTGAACTGTTAAGTGACCTTTCTTAGTGAGATGCAAGATGCCGCGGTAAAGTGAAAGCCCTTGAAGCGTTGAATTATACTGTTTTCAACCGCTTAATCCATCCAAGTTTGAAGCTTTTCTTGAGAAAAATCGCTTTTCCCTTCATCACTTGAAAAGTCACGTTCCGGAGTATCTTTTGACAAGTTCTTGATTTTTATGCTTTTTACGCGAATTTAAAGACAAACTTCGATCGAAGACGATGAAGTTGTTTTGCTTAAAATGAAGAAACCAAGTGAATGTGAAATTACGAGCCGCAGAAAGCGCGCGAAAAATTAAGCCTCGATTTGGTTTAGGTGTCCCACACCTGGCTTGAGCCTGCGATCAAATCGAAAGCAAGTACCTGGTCAGCGGTCAACTTAAAAAAAAAACAGCTGACCTCGATGAGGTCTCAAGTTGAGCCCGCGATATGGTCACGTGACACTGGTCAGCGGATACCTTGTTTTGACAGGTGTCAATTGGTTATAAGATGGATGTCCAGTATCAAAGACTTACGCTGTAAACTAGCTGGTAAGCTGGGCCAGGTGGAGTATGGCCGCCATGTTGGATTATTATGATTATTATTAGGATATTATTAGTTATTGGGCAACTCCACCGTCGTCGTCGTCGTCGTCGTCGTCGTGCGGGCCCACGAGCAATACCGCTAGCCGTTTTTACCATGAGAAAAGCAGTTGACGGGTTTCTATAGGTATGGTGCTCCGCTTCGCGGCCCTTCGGGCCGCTGGAGCTCCGCTATCATTTCCAGGTGGGGCATTTATAAACGTCTTTTCTTTTTCTTTTTTTTTTTTTTTTGAAATAAATATTTTTTTCTTCTTTTTTTCTCCAATTAATCTCTCGGATTAGATTTATTTCGTGTTAGTTTCTTTTTTTCTGTATATTTAAAAGTTTTTTTTTTTAAGTGATCTTTCTTCGTCTTTTGGAGATGTTCCTGAATGTACCGTGATGTTCCAGAATGTCCCATGTTCCACGTTTTATCGACGGCCACTCGACAACCTGAAATGTACGCGCCGATACAGTTCCCAAACATTCCAGCATGGAGCAACAGACAATGACCAATCAGGCGTAAGCGTTCCCACGCGCAATTAAGTCAAGATATGCAAAGTGATTTTTCTCTGCTTTTTGGTCACGAAGCGTTTAAAATAGCTCTTGTTTTATAAAGATCTAGCTGAAATTAATAACAAAACATTGAAAACGGAAAAAAAGTTGCTCGAAATCAAAAAAGGTTGATCGAAAATCGAAAGTTGTTCAAAAAGTTGCCGTCAACTTGTGGACAGGCCTAACACTATTCATCGACAAAAAGAATAAGAAAAGGTGCTTTTAATTAAAATGATTTTAATTTAAAATGTTCAAAATGCACAAAACATTGATTAGTATCGTTGAAGTGTGATTGAAAGCTGTGTGCTTTAAAGGAATCAGGCGGTTTATTAAAAGCAAAACCAAAGTATTAAAATCCTGCCCTAGATTGATTGATTGCTTGATTGCTGCAAAACTCAGGCTAAGTCATCATATAATTTGTTGACCATATTATTACCCAAGTGACTTCAACCTTTGTCAAAATTTTTTACCAAACTTCTATACATTCCGTATTCCGGATTTCATATTTCGTATTCCGGATTCCGGATTCAGGATTCAGGATTCCGGATTCCGGATTCCGGATTCCGGATTCCGGATTCCGGATTCCATATTTTAGGTAAACCCTATCAGGGTTATGATATGAATTTAGCATTGAACTCAGTGCTCGCGTTGTCGCGTCGTCGAAGAGCGAAAAACGAGGAAAATACAATTCCCGAACTGACTAATCCTATAAAATCAAACTCAAGAGAAATTCTAATCTGTAAAATACTAGTATTTATATCAAAGCAAGTCCCGTGGAGATGTACTGAACTTGTGCGGTACAGTCAAACTCACGAAAGATTCCTTTTAGTCACTTCGATTCAATTCATTTATTCTCACTGCCTGCTTGCTTATAATTCTCGTATCACCTTAAAAGACTGTCAAAAAACTCTGCCCATCTTATTTGAGATGGTTGGTGTGATGTCTTTAATACCGATTTTTACCGACCACATGGTAGTAGATTTCATGTCAACAGTTGCATCCGGATGTAACACAATCACAAGAGTTTCGATTAGAGAGCAGTACTCAACACTGAAATATTTCTCGGTCAAATTCTGACCAATTTGTTTTTAATATTTAGTTGCGACCGAATTCGGCAACGAGCTTGCGATTATTCGCTGTCAATTAGGCTGTTAGACACGATCAATAATCGCGAATCTGTATAATTATTAACCACGGAAAGGGCGCGCTTTCAGTTGCATATATTACATTCCGCATAATTATGCCATGCCGCAAGTCATGCCACATGCCATTCGGCAAACTCATTCCTCCTTTTACCCTCACCGTTTATTTTGTTAAATTAATGGATCTTTGATGGATTTTGGTAAATTAATGGATCTTTTTAGACATTAGTATCACAAAGCTTTGCACCCTTTGCCTAATGTAATAAGCTTTCCAGAGCTTTACTTACAGTTTTCACTGCTGGTTAAGTGGTGTTCATAACTGGGACGATCACTCACATCTTCATTCTTTGGCCCGCAGTTCAAATGTACGATTTTCACCATATATTCATACTCAGTATACTTACTATTACTGAAGTTACTTGTCGGTTCAGCCAGAATCTCCGGAGCAGAAATTGAACGGCTTTAGTGTTTGGTTGCTGTAACTTTGCATTGAACAACGGAAAGAAATAAACACGACGAAAGCAAACAAAAAGAGAACGAAGCACCAGGATGCTCTAGGACGGAAACAATGATTGCTTGCTTTTAACTGGCGGGTACATGCGCGAGGAATTTCCTGAAGTGTAGGTCTCTTTATGGCGCTTAAACAAACCGCCTTTTTGTTGTCTGGCTGTGTTGCATCGCTGTCGAAGTTCCTTTCATGAAAAACATAAAAATTCAAATTTGAGGTTTTTAGGAATAATTGTCAATAGAAAAGAAACCTCTGTCTTGTATCCCTTTTAATCATAAAATACACTATGAACAAACCTTCGCTACAAAACCAAAATGGGCATGCGTACCGCCAAATTCAAGCGATTTTCGTGGATACGCATCCATCGCGCAAAAATTGTCTTGAATCAAATTACTGTTATTGGCTACCACGGATCAAGTAATAGCAGAAGGCAAACAGGCCATGAATAAATCTGCCACTTGTCTATTGTTGGTCACGTGCAAACGATGCTTCCCGATTTGAAACTGATGTGAATACATTACCCACGGCCGCGAACATGAGGACACATTTTCTCGCATCAATGATTGGCACAGGTCTTGTCGCCACAACATAATGAAATCCGCCATTGAGAGAAACGTTCTTCTTGCATTAGTCATGTTGCCATGTATAAAGGTTCGATAATGTTGATCAGTAGCGATTACATTACAGCAGTTGTTTGTGATGTTCTACCTCATCGCTCAAGCTAATCCAGATTTTTTCTGTATTATGCACAGCCAAGCTTGCCGCCACAGCCGAATTGCTCTGTACAAACAGGTGAGTTTCATAACTTTGCTCGCTTTATTTCCATCAAGTATTGATAAATTGTAAAAATAGAGGAAGCACAGCTCTCTCCAAACAGAGCTTTAAAAAATCCTTCATTCCAAATAGGGATTTACGAAGTCCCGAGCTAAATGCGAGCAGATAAATATCAAATGAATTGTGCAGATTGTGAAGATCCGAGGATCTATTTTTCATAGTAATTTTAGGTATTCATTTTCTTAGCAACCGTAGCCTGTGAATATTAAATGCTATGTATAGAATTGCAAAACAGATAGTGTTCTTTTATTCAAATAAAAATAATAATAAAATAATAACCTGAGGTGTCAAAACATTGAAATTTTTAGGCGAGGTGGATGTTTAAGATCCTGCCATATTTGCCTTCCCGATATAAGTAGAAATGCCGCACTTTTCATATTCAATGCCTGGTCATTGCCTTGCCAGTTGCTGCGTTATAACACAGTCACGGTTCTTCCTGAAGTAAGCCACCAATCTTATCACGCCAGCGATGAGAGTGTTTCACAATGCTGTGTTTCACTGCATAACTTGTCAGGGGCACCCAACGAGTCAAATAAACCAAAGTCTGTAGTAAGGCATTTTCAACTGGTTTCAAGAACACACGGGATTGCAAAGTGGTTTTAGGTTGAAGCAGGTGTGGGATATTTTGCGCTCCGAAATAAATTTACTCCGTCTAAATTCATGAATTTTCACTTAGGTCTATTGACACCTTTTTCCTAGTATGATCGTATTTTCACACAAGGTTGAATACCGCGATGTCATTTAACGCATAAAGATTCATTTGCCTAAATGTTTGGATCTTGACTTCGCCTCCTTTAAGAAATTTGAAAATCATCATTGCCCAGAGGACTGGTATTCAGCTGCCCTGCCAAATGTCAAAATTTTTTTCAAAACAAAACACTCTATTCTCATATAATGCAGAAATACTTAATTCGCTTCTGGTGCTAAGTATAGGCATATGCTTATTTTGAAGAGTTGTTAAAAAGAAACTAAAACTGTTTGTAAAAAAACCTGACTTGAATTACTTCTCAGTTGGACGCCTCTAAAAATTTGCATATAACTAATTCAAGCTGCGAGAGCCTTTTAGCAAAAAAAAAAACATAATAAAAGCCAGCCGGGTTTAGTCCATACTTATTTATTTATACTACGATTCGCAATTTCCAGATGTCTTGACCTGCTGCTAATATGAATATGATAAAACCAACATTATGTGATAAGTGTGTTAAATGAGGATTAGCTCGGTCACTATTCTTCCTGTCAGTTCTCTGAAATGAGTCTATCGGTTGTTAAACGCAAGACTTATATCTTTCCATTGATAATATGATTACGTCCTTTAATCCCAGGGTGACGTCCTTTAATCGATAAGTTCCATAAAGGGCATCTTGCCTAGTGTTATTAATAATCGACACCGAAAGCCGACGCTCATGAATATTTTGCGTTCACATATAAAAACCAAAAGTTGAAAGATTGACGGCTTGCGGCTTGCGGCAGTTGCTGTCAAATATCTGTAATAAGATGATTTTATTGAAAGCCTTTATACATCACGAGATTCGGATCAATTATTTTTCACCACGGCAACATCAGAATGGCTATATGTGAAACAATCCTGTAATCGTCGTTGCTGGCCAGGTGGAAGACTGACGGTGAAATTTATTGACTTTTCAAATGTCGCCCGAGATGAAGTTGTGAACCCAAATGGGAAAATGTCATATACGATACTAGTATCTCATTTTCTTGTTCAGTCATGCATATTTCCATCTATACAACTCCCCCTACTCCTATAGTAATTGGTACGAGGCAAGGGAACGGCAAGCTTATTTTCAGAATCTCTAAGGTTTTAATATAGGTATTAAATATATTGCTACGTTGTATAAATTTAGAAGACAGATAACCAGGCGCAAGGCAATTCAAAGATTTGTACACCATCACTGCCTTATTTTAAATAAGGCGCTGGCTTTCAAGGATTTTCTACCGCAAATCATTTAATCATTTGTGAAGTATCCTTGTCACTCCAGCCACATCCCACAAGCCTTGTGTTTTCATTGCTTGTTTTATTGATATGTGGGTACTTAAGCCTGAGCATTAGCTATGCCATGCTGATGAGGCCTAACAAGGCCGAAACAGCTGTCCATGGCTGCTAATGCTTGGGCTCAATCTTTGCTTTGGTAGATTTAAGGGGTAATGCCCGCTACCTTGTAGCCTTAGTGCCTTTTGAGTGGCTTCAGCTTACTTGATCACATTAATTTGTGAAGTATCCTTGTCACTCCAGCCACATCCCACAAGCTTTACGTTTTCATTAATAGTATGCTTGAATCGGCATCATAATTGGAGCTAGTAAGAACACGCGCTGCGCTATTCTGGAGCCGCTGCAATTTAGTTTTACCACAGCTAACCCACACCACGCTACAACAGTCAAAGTGTGATTGGACAAGGCCATAATATATATAGATTTAGCCAAGCCAAAAAGTGAAGCTCCGTGGTTTGATACTATTTTATTTACTGGTATTGAGCAACTTCGCATGGCTTTCCTTGCCCCAATATTTTGTGTTTAGAGCAGTCAACAGCAATTCACAAACCACAGAATAACAAAACATTACAAGAAAACAAATTACGATGCGTAGGTTTGTAGGTTTCTTTGGAGAAGCTGGAGAAATTAGACAAGTAAGAAACATATTCCGTAGTAAGTTCATCAAATTGACACAAGCTCAAATGTCGGAGAAAAGAGAAAAAAGGAAAACAAACCGATGGTTTGGATAGGTAATCGCATGGGGCCGAGAAAAATTAAGGATTAATACCACTTGTGTTTTCAGAAGTTGCTGAAATTGTCCTCTTCGCGCAAAACACAAGTAATACTTAAGCCCCAGCTAAACGATCAAACATTTTCGGAAACAAACAATGTTTGACCAAACCGGCATAAGACAAAGCGAGTACACAGAACGAATTTTGCGTGTCATCGCTGAAACTTTGAGGTTATGTGCGCATGCTTCATTTGGTTTGCTTTTTACTGACTGTGCACTTTCTTGGTTGGGTTGGCTAAACGATCAAACATTTGTTCGTAGAGCAAAATGTCGGATGAAAATGAAAGCCATTTCAGTGCAAAGTTGAGAGAGGCGGTTAAACGGTCAAAGATGCTCTTCCAAGACGATGTTGGATGAAGTTTTTTATCGTTTACCCTGGGCGTAATGCTCAATTTTACGAGGACGCATTGCGATTACGTGTTAATAAGATAAGGGCAAAAGGTTTTTAACGCTTTTGAGGCACCGACGTCGAAAAACACTGAAAATAGTCAGCCAAGCGGAGTAAAAACACTCGTTCGTTTGCAAGCAAAACAACAAATCAAACAAACAATTCAACTACTTCTTTGCGTACAAAACGAGTAGAGATAATTGTTATTCATATCCAGTCGAGAGAAAAATACAAATTTCATTCCTGAACAAAAGTAACAACGATTAAACCAAATGTTAAGCTTGAATTTATTTTATTCATTCACCTGTGTTGTAGAGGTTGGTACCACTTGAAAATACGAATCCACTAGACTGCATCTTCCCCCGGCGTCGACAAAACTCGGATCGGATCGGATCGGATCGGATCAAGGATCGGATCGGATCACGGATCGGATCGGATCACGGATGGGAAAAGAGTAATAAACACCTTGGAGAAATGCTGACATATTGTGACATATTGCGTGACATATTGGAGCGAGTGATTTCCCGCCATGGAAAGTGATTTCCCGACATGTAGTCTCCTTCACGGCTGTCGCCATGGACGAAAGCAAGCGGAAGGGACGCATCATTTTATCATTCAGTTATAATTTCTTTTTTTAATATCATCTCACGTGTTTATTTACCTTTTCTATATTTGATATTATTTTAGCAAGGGCAAGAGAAGAGACGAAAAACGAGGTGGGGAGTAACGTTTTTTAGATGTGACGATTAAAGTGTTGTGTACGCTAGCGATTTATTTAGTTAAATCCATGTTGGCTTCTTCCATGAACTCGCTCAGCTCCTCTTAACCTAACTCGCAATTGTTACACGCCAAACGACTTAAATTCCACGAGTATATGGAACTCAGTGATGAACAGTTAGAGATCGCACAATAATTTTGGCCGTCTAGTTGTGAAATCATCACGTATTTTTCGTATTGTAATATTATAATAATCTTTACAAACCCCTTGGCTCTTTTAATAATTATATACTATAACCACTGTGACCAAAATATGCTCGTTGATAAATTATTTATATGGAAAGCGACAATTATTTTTTTCAGTGGTGCGAATTCGCCAGCGGAGCTTTTAGGAAACCCCGGAGGGCTAGGCATTTTCTTAAAATGAGTTTTCTCAGTGTGTAGAATAGAATTCGATTTATGGTCTTAAGTTTTCGAAAAAAAATGTCTTAAAGTCTAAAATCTCGTCGACCGTCATTGAAACATCCCAGACAAAAGCCTCAAGACTGTAATGGCAACGCACGTACTCGACCTGTCTGACGCCGTTCTGGTCGGCGATCATGCGAATTCACGCCGCTGAAAAAAATACTTGTCGCTTTCCAGATAAAATAATTTATCAACGAGCATATTTAAATAAATCGCTAGCGTACACAACACTTTAATCGTCACATCTAAAAAACGTTACTCTCCACCTCGTTTTTCGTCTCTTCTCTTGCCCTTGCTAAAATAATATAGAAAAGGTAAATAAACACGTGAGATGGTATTAAAAAAAGAAATTATAACTGAATGATAAAATGATGCGTCCCTTCCGCTTGCTTTCGTCCATGGCGACAGCCGTGAAGGAGACTACATGTCGGGAAATCACTTTCCATGGCGGGAAATCACTCGCTCCAATATGTCACGCAATATGTCACAATATGTCAGCATTTCTCCAATGTGTTTATTACTCTTTTCCCATCCGTGATCCGATCCGATCCGTGATCCGATCCGATCCGATCCGATCCTTGATCCGATCCGATCCGATCCGATCCGTGATCCGATCCGATCCGATCCGGGTTTTGTCGACGCCGCATCTTCCCCTAACTTTGAGCTTTCCGTTCCTGCCATTAATGCCGGTGAACTGTTAGGTGACTTTTCTTGGTGAGCTGCAAGATGCCGTGGTAAAGTGAAAGCCCTTTAAGCGGTGAATCATTATGTTTTTCAACAACACAAGCCAGGCGTCATGCAAGTCGATCCAGGTTTTAAGCCCTTCCTTTTGAAGTTTTTATCACTTAATAATTCTCTTTCCGGAGTATCTGTTAACTAGTTCTTGATTTTTATGCCTTTTACGCGAAATAAAAGACAAACATCGAAGAAGATGAAATTTTTTTGGTCAAAATGACGAAACCAAATGAATGTGAAATTACAAGTCGCAGAAAGTGCGCGGAAAATTAAGCCTCGTTTTGACTTGAGTGTCTCGTTTTGGTTAAGTTAACCTGGCTTGAGCCTGCGATCCAGTCGAAAACCAGAATCTGGTCAGCGGCCAACTTAAAAAAACAGCTCACCTCGATGAGCTTTAAACTTGAGCCCGCGATATGGTCATGTGATGCTGGTCAGTGGTACCTTGTTTTGACAGGTGCTAGTTGACCATAACATGGATGTCCAAAATCAAAGATGTACGCTGTAAACTTATTATTATTATTATTATTATTATTATTATTATTAGGATATTAATTGTGTCAATAACAAACTGCTCGAATATGATTGGTTCTTAACTGCCCTTATTTGTGGCTTAATTGGCTGTTTCAGGTCCAAACTGTCCGATTTGAACTGTCCGATTACAAACACTTGTAATCGGACAGGCCAAATCGGAAAGTTAAGCAGCCAATAAATATTAAGCACTTCATTCCATTAGCCAATAAACTTTAACTACCTAGCCCATGCTGGCCAATCAAAATCAAGGAAAATTTCTTTAGTGAGCAGGTTGACAGGTCCAGATTGAAAACAAACATGGATGAAATTAAAATTTGGTTTATCAACGGAGTTGATAATGTAAATTGACCACCGTACAGGGATTCGATTAGCTGACGTTTCGAGCGTTAGCCCTTCGTCGGAGCGAATCCACAATTCCTCGATTCCTCGATTCCTCGATTCGCTCCGACGAAGGGCTAACGCTCGAAACGTTTCAAGCGTTAGCCCTTCGTCGGAGCGAACATCGCCCAGAATGACGCGACTCATCCGGGACTTTTTCAAGGGGGCCGCGCGAGATTTGAAATGCACTAATGAGATTAGAGACTCCCACAAAAGAGAAATTGGCGTAGAGGCGACTACCAGCGCATATTTTATTCGCATTTTGGAGCTACCTTTTCGCGCTTTCAATGAGTTAGCATATGGCTTTTGTAAATGAGACCTCACTGAAGGAATCCATACTTTTTCCGGGTTTTTTCAAGCAATGGAAGTGGTTGGAAATTGTACTTGAAATCGGCCTATTTTGGGACTTTTGCGGTATGAGGAAATTATTCATAGCCGAATTTTTTCGTAGCAAGTCGCTCTTGTTAAGAGTTAGCATATGGCTTTGTTTCCTTGTTACTTAAAGAAGCTCCCTGCTAATTTTCAGATGAAAAGAATGATTCAAAGTGGTTGGAAATCTCAACTTTGAATCTTTCCTACTGACATCGTCGGCTTGTTGCTGCCCAGCAGTTGCATGACAATAGCTCGGGCTTGCTTTGAAATTCCCGCTAGAGTTTAATGTATTCATAACTAAGCCTCCGTTAACAATAGGACATGCCGCAGCAATTGCTTGGGTCGGTATTTGGAACTGAGTGATCACAAATACCATCCAATAGTGATGTGTAAAAGCCGGGCTCGTATCTCTCACGCTTTGACATGTTGCTCTAAACTGGTTTCAAACAACTGAATACAGTGTTTGGATAAAAACGTTTATAATGCTTTGATCATTAAAACCATAACAGTGATCCAAATTTGAATAATTGTCCCACAAAACAGTGTTCACTCAGGCGTAGGACGCGTCGCCTGCTTTTTGCTTCTGTGACAGGCGTAGGATTTCATCGTTTTACGACCTATATTCTTTTTAAAGTGCGCGATCAACGTATCGACAATCTGGAAAATCTGCTTTGACCGGTTGAGTTTTAAAAATCGAAACCATGAAATACGCGCGAGTATTCCGCACATCGTACTTGCTATTCGGCAACTCTTTATAAAAAGGAAGATTGTTTTGCAAGTAATTTTTGGATATCGCGCTCAGATCATTCCAAGTATAACATGTCAGAAAAAGAAACAAGAAGAAGAAGAAGAAGAGAATCTGGTTGCACACGAATTTGTCGACAATACACTTTGTAAAGAGTGCGTGGACCGCCTTTATCAGGAAGCTATTGTTAACTTTATCACACCTTGAGAATTACTTCGAACATCAAACCCTTTCATTGACGGCCACCGATTCTTTCACGAGAGAAGTCGGTTTTACGAAAACTTAATCTCTTCAATTATTATTCCGCGCATTGAGAAAGTAGACACTGTAAGTAAATGTCGCGAAAGACAATAGCATTCTGGGCGATGATCCACAATTCCTCGATTCCTCGATTCCTCGATTCGCTCCGACGAAGGGCTAACGCTCGAAACGTCAGCTAATCGAATCCCTGTACGGTGGTCAATTTACATTATCAACTCCGTTGATAAACCAAATTTTCGTGTCTCACTTCCCCACCGACGCAGCACCACAGTTTCTTTAGAAACTAATCCCCTCTATGGATGAAATTAACTGGTCAAATGACTTTTATTCAGATATGTTTTCCTTAGATTTTGACAGCCTTTTTACAGCTGTTGATTAAAAAGCCTTGAAACGAAAGAAAACCATACAGTTGGTGAAGTTGAAAATACGATGAATCAAACTAGCGAGCGAGTTGTCCTCAGAGAGACGAGTACAGAAACAAACAACCTACCGGTACCAGACGAGTCCAGGTTTCCTCTTACTTCAAACGAGCAACTTGAAGAGACACTGAAACAGGTAGAAAATAAAAACACAAACAGAAGCACAGCAACGTGGATGAGAATTTGGTCCTCCTGGGCTAAGTCGCGAAACATACATGTCAACATTGAAACAATGGCTCCTGCAACTTTAAACGAGGTCCTTCAAAATTTCTACCTGGAAGTGAGAAAACAGGACGGCTCCGAGTACGAACCGGACAGTCTATAAGTCACACAAGCAGCCCTGGAACGACACTTGTCCACTCACAAATATCCATACAGTGTAATAAATAGTCGTGAATTCGCATCTTCAAGGGCTGTGTTGGATGCGAAAGCCAAGCAATTACGAATGCAAGGTTACGGCAAGAGAAAAAATCGCGCTCAGCCGTACAACAAGCCGAAGAGGAGACTTTCTGGTCAAGTGGACTGTTAGGTGACCACAATGGAGTGGCTCTGACCAATGCAAACTTCAAAGATCTGTCCGAGCACTTTGGTTTTCGAGGCCGCAAAGACCACTACGACGCTTACGTACAAGACTTCGAAGTTGTGTCGATCCAGCTTGAGGGGGCAGAAATGGCGAAATGCGTACGTTTCAACGAGAACCCAACGAAGATCCGTACTGGTGGCTTCACGGTTAAACACAAGAAATGTGGGCCACGGACGGCGGTCCTAGAGATCCTATCAGACTCTTCGAAGAGTTTCTAAACAGGCGACCTCTGGAAATGCGAACCTCCGGTCCTCTGTACGTGGCCATAATTCAGCGTCCCAAAACTGAAGTTTGGTACGCCAAGTCCAGAATGGGAGAGCATAAACTCGGGAATATCATGAAGGCGCTAGCAAAGGCTCTAAACCTGGAAGGAAAGCGGCTTTCCAACCATTCCTCCAGAAAGTCTGTTGTGGCAAAACTGAAGAAAGCCGGACAACCACGACACAAAATCATTCAGATCACCGGCCATGCCAACGAAAGCTCGCTCGATGACTACGACGAGATTGAAGAAGACGCATTCAAGGACTCAGCAGCTCAGCATTTCAACAACTGCACACTCAATATACAAAACTACTTCGGGCCGCAATCAACTAACCAATCCCGTTCTTCCAGAGTAGTATGTCAGATCGCTGAACTCGCAAGAAGCCCAAGTATTCCGCGCAGAAAACGTAGACGAGCGTACATCATTGACTCTGATGAAGAATGAACTTTCTCAGTACCTTATACTGCATGTACAGTAGTTTTCTTGTTCATTTCGGATGAAGTTTAAGCTTAAATCCGAACGTTTTTTGTGAAACTCGATCCATTGTTTCTCGCCAACGAGGTCTTCTTTGCATTGTTTAAAAACAAAGTCGTATGATTTTCTAAATCCTTATTTTGGTATGTTGAGCAGTAGCTGTCAAGCCGTGTGAGTTGTAACAATCTTCGCGCTTTGTAAAATAGCAACCATCTCCGGTATCAGCTTCATTAGGGCATTTTGTACAGTATTTTTACCCTTTAGAAAATTGACGTTAACATTAATAAGAAGAGTAAATGCCCTTACATGAGTTTTTTGGTAGGACTTCATAATCGGACGTCGTGTCAGTTGTCAATCATCGCGCTCTCTAAAATGGCAACCATTTCCGGTTTCAGCTTCTTTGCGTTCGAACCGTTTTAGAAAGTTTTAGAAAGTTGACCTTTAGTTTATTATGTATCAGTAAGAAGCGTATGTGCCCTTATATTAAATATTTGATTATTTAATGTTTTGATTCTCGCACTTTGTTATTGACACAATTAATTGGTAATCGGACTTCGTGTCGTACAATTCAGGGGTAACTGTGCGTGCTCGTGATTTCAAATCAGCCTCGCGCTACGCGCTCGGCCGATTTGAAATGATACTTCACAAATTAATGTGATCAAGTAAGCTGAAGCCACTCTAAAGGCACTAAGGCCACAAGGTAGTAGGAATTACCCGTTAATCTACCAAAGAAAAGAAAAGATTGAGCCCAAGCATTAGCAGCCATGGACAGCTGTTTCGGCCTTGTTAGGCCTCATCAGCATGGCATAGGTAATGCTCAGGCTCAAGTACCCACATATCAATAAAACAAGTAATGAAATGATATGTGGGTACTTGAGCCTGAGCATTAGCTATGCCATGCTGATGAAGCCTAACAAGGCCGAAACAGCTGTCCATGGCTGCTAGTGCTTGGGCTCAATCTTTTCTTTTCTTTGGTAGATAAAGGGGTAAGGCCCGCTACCTTGTGGCCTTAGTGCCTTTAGAGTGGCTTCAGCTTACTTGATCACATTAATTTGTGAAGTATCCTTGTCACTCCAACCACATCCCACAAGCTTGACGTTTCGATTTGAAATGACTCGCCCGATTACTCCCTGAATTGTACTCCACTCAGTCCTATTACCATTACTAACTCAGTGGCATTTTCGTATTGGCATACATGGATGGGCGGACATACGTACGGTCGGTCGGTCGGTCGGTCGGTCGTACGGTGCTATCATAACCAAATTTTCTCAGACCGATGGGTTACCATATTTTCTTACCCATGGTGCTTCGCGCGCGCGCCTTCGGCGCTCGGAGCTCCGCTAATACACACCATGCAAGGCAGCGGGAGGCAAACAGTGATTGATGCGTTTCATAGACCCAATACCAGATGCAATTGTCTTTGATATAGCGTCAAAATCTTTATCCCACGTTAGATTTTCTTCGATGAGAAAGCCAAGAGACTTGTGTCAAACCCTTTCTTAAGATCAAGAAAGACAACAGCGTTAACGTTACCTATATCAATATTATAGGCCCAGCTATCGGTTGCCTCCAAGAAGGCTGTGACTGTTCAATGAAGTGCATGGAATCCAGATTTGTGCTTACACAAAATATTATGATCCGATAAATAGGCAAAAAGCTGATTATAGACAATTTTTTCAAATACTTTGCCAATCATAGAAATAACTGATATTGGGTGATAATAGACCTTTTTAGCTTGTAGATTTTGTTTTCCCAATGTAGACCATGTGATCTTCCCAAGAGGATTTGCCTATTTTCTTTTCATAAATTACGCGTACATATGCACGTGAATAAGGCGAAATTTCAAAGAAAGAGTTCTCTAGGGTAACATCACATGGTCTACACTGGGAAACAAAATCTACAAGCTAAAAAGGTCTGTTGTCTATGTCGCTTCTTTCGCCCTGCTTAAAAAATGGAGTAACCATTGCGGACATTTTTTATTGTTGAAAAGTAATAAGCGTGTTGAGAGCCAACTTTTTGCAAAGTGTAAAAAAAAATGTAGCAGCAGGTTCAGAGATACCTGAATGCGCTCCTACCAATTTATTATTAACTTGCAAAACGTTTTATTTTATTATGCTAATTATTTCCCGAAAATAAAAAATAGGGGTCATCGAGCTCGTTTTTGAGTTATGGTCGCTTAAAGTTAATTTTAGGGGTGCTTTTAACAGGTTAAAGTGTTGCTATGGTCAATTGTTATGTCAAAACAAGTTTCATAATTTGTTCACCAATGATTGGGCATTTCTTTCATACCAATTAAAAGGCAATAACGTATAAAGATTAGTAGTAATGATCCATCAAAATAAATGCTGGAAACCGGTAGGAGCCACCTCAGTGAGAACCTTCCAGCGTTTTAGCCAATTTTACCATCAAAGGCAAGCCTTACGAAAAGATTCACTATCAAAATTCTGAACCATTTGTTTGGAGTGACGCGTCGTCTGGTTCTCAATCCCACAGCTTAACCATTTCTGTCGAAGACGAAAAGGGTCAACCTTTTGATTTCAATGATATGCCGCTAGAGTTTGTAATTGAAATCAAGTGAGCAACACATTCTTCGCAACGATGGCGTAACGTTTTTATTTATATAGGCAAAATGTCTGAAAATGTTTTGCCGAGCGCGCCTTCAGAAAGGGTGGCTGAAACACAAACCTATTAATCACTTTATCCACGTTTCCCACAGGCTGAAAGTTTTCGCTTGACAAAAATTTCGGAAATTGAAAAAGATATTTCCGATGAAGCCGAACACTACAGACTGGTGGCAAAAACGTTCTGCTCTGCGCGGCGGCGGCTTGCCGTTCTTTTCACCTTTTTGTTCTCTGTGCTCTGTTTGTTCGCGATGTTCGCTCTGCTAGCTCTACAACAACAACAACTTTATTGACCCTTATACTTGCGAAAAATTGAGTTAACATGAAATAAAAATTAAAAAAGGGTGTTGGCTCCCTAAAATAACTAGAAAGTTCACAAGGCTAGGAAGCCAATTTACATAGAATGGACTACAATATTAGGGTCGGAATGGCACACTGAACTAAGGTTTAATGAATAAATTAAACCCTAAAATAGCACCTCCGAAAAATCCATTTCAGCCTCTGTAAGTAGGTGAAATACATCCTTTCCTCAAAGCAATAATGTCAGCTAAAACTGAAATGGATTTTTTTGAGATGCTATTTTGGGGCGTAATTTATTTTATTAAACCTTATTTGAGCCATTGGCAAAGGAACCTGCTCTACTATTCTATTGTTGCTATGAATTGTCAACCAGTTTCCATGTGGAGCGAAGTTCACACCATGGTTCTTTCCGCTGAAAATATTTCTTTACAGGAGAGCCGAACCGGTGACTCCCGAGTTACGGTTGACCCATCCCTTGTTCACAGCGAAATCGCTAATATCTCAGACGAGTTTCCTCAGGACGACCATTTTGAATTTGACATCAACGACCTCAAGAATCAAATTGGCATCGACCACATTATGCAGTCCTTGAATGCTCTAAATGAGAAACTTTTTGGCCTCAGTGGCGTCGCTTCTCTTCCCCAATACAAGAAGTTCAGAAGAACATAGTTAAATCAGGTCAACCAATGGTGTCAACCAATGGCTGTTTGATTCTGTCCTAAAGGGTCAGAATGAAAAGAAAATGCAAAGAAAATGTTGTGAAATCTTACCGGTGGTAGATGATGCAATCACCTTCTTAGCCCATGCTTTCTTCCTGGCCCCCTTAAAGAGACAAGAATTTTTAAAACCAGATATTGCAGTAGCTTATCAGTCTTTTTGCAGCAAATCGAATCCGGTAACAGCCTTTCTCTTTGAGGATGAACTTCCCAAGCACATGAAAGATATTGTGGAGGTAAATTGCAGAGAATACCATGGTTCATTCCAGCCTGATGCGTCGAACCTCTGATTACAAGAGCAGTGGTGACAATTGCAAGTACTCCCAGCGTGGCCGAAAATATCTTTTAGGTTCAAGGGGCCACACAGCTTCTTTCTCCAAAAGGAGACCTTCAGTGGGAACCAACCTCCTCACTCCTCCAAGGAGCTGAAAGACAAGGCATGAATGAACAGGTAAACATTTCTCCTGAGAGTCGTGCTTATGTTGATAATTTATTGTATTACTTTGAAGTCTGACGCAAATCCACCGGTGACCCTTGGGTACTGGGCACTGTTTCAGGCTATCATTTGGAATTTATTACCCCTCCTATTCAGTCAGTGTTACCTCGACCACCGCCTATCCGTGAAAGGGAAAAACAGCTCATCGATTAGGAGATTGTCAAACCCCTGACTAAAAGAGCTGTTAGGAAAGTCTCTTCCTGTACCTACGAATTTATTTCAAATGTTTTCGTAGTACCTATAAGAAGACTGGTGATTTACGTCCGGTAATTAATTTGAAAGCTTTGAATCAGTTTGTTCAAAAATCCATTACAAACTGAAAAATATTCAAATGGCTATGACTTGTGTTTCTCTTCGGGATTACATGGTGTCTCTTGATCTCAAGGATGCTTATTTCAGCGTACCAATTTTTTAGCCACACAGGAAATATTTGCGTTTTATTTGGAGAGGCCGGAGATATATGACTTTACCTGTCTACCTTTCGGTTATAGTCTGTCGCCTAGGGTTTTGACCAAAATTTTCAAACCTATTGTTGCCCACTTCAGACTGAATGGCCTCAGGATTGTCATTTTCTTACATGACATCCTGCTTGTTGCAAGTTCTTTTGCAGAATGCATGGCGCAGCTTTCTATATTGCGAAAGCTACTAGAAGGCTTAGGTTTTGTGATAAATGATACCAAGTCTCAACTTAAACACGTTCGAAGGATTTGTTTTCTTGGTTTTATTATCGATTCAGTTTGCATGAGGCTTTTGCTTCCTGAAAATTTCTGTTTGAAGCTGTTTGAATCTTGTTTCCAAGAACAATCCCTTCTGTTAGGGAGGTTGCTCATGTGACTGGTCTTCTCTTGTCAGCTTTCCCAGCTGTAAATTACTTGAGACTGAATGACAGATCTATTGAATTGTGTAAATCTCGAGCTTTATCGTAGAATCCAGATTTTGACCAGGCTATCATTTTGAGTCCTGAAGCTAAATCAGACTGGCACAGGTCATTAACAATCTTTCTAAGTTTAATGGTTGTTTTTCGGGGCTCGTCCCATTGACATCTGTATTGAGTGTGATGCCAGCCTAGCTGGCTGGGAGCCTTTTGCAGTGGTCTGTCTGTTAAGGGCCAATGATCAATATTGGAGGCTCACAACCATATATATTATTTGAAATTGCTTGCTGCCTTCTATGCTTGCAAGCCTTTGTGCCCAATCAGCAGAATGTTTATGTAAGGCTTAAACTTGATAATTCCACTGCTGTTGCTTACATCAACAAAATGGGAGGTATTAAATCCCCTTCTCTAGATTCACTATCAAGAACTTTACGAGAATGGTGTATTGCAAGGAATATATTTATTCCGGCTCAACATATTCTAGGGGAAGAGAATTTAGTAGCGGATTCCTTGTCTAGAGAATTCTCTTCCAATTTAGAGTGGTCTGTTGATATCGACACCTTTAATCAGATCACAACATGACCTTTGTTCCTGATATTGACTTGTTCGCCAAGACAGATTGTTTTGTTTCATAGCATCCAGAACCTGGTTCTACGGCTGTTGATGCTTTCAGTATTAACTGTGCTAATTTAAAGTTTTACGCTTTTCCTCCTTTCAGCCTTCTAACTCAAGTTTTGGCAAAGATACGCAACGACAAGGCTATAGTGCTTCTCATTGCTACAATGTGGACAACTCAAAACTAACATCCCTACATCTTCAATTGGCAATAGAGCAACCAATCCTACTGCCTCAGAAGGACAATCTTCTTACATTGCCAACCAGCCAGGAACTTCACCCCTTGAAGGACAGCTTACGCCTAGCCGCATGGACGACAGAGGCTTTTCTGTTGAAGCAATCATCACAATCATCTGTGCATCATGGTCCTCTGGGACTGATAAGCAGTACAACTCTGCTTGGAAGAAATGGTGCGGCTGGTGTGAGCAAAGGAAAATTGATTTACTTTAGGCATCTGTAAATGAGGTAGTAAAATTCCTTTCACAGTACAGTCAACACGTACTGATCAGCTCTCTCTTCAACTTTGTATCCTGTCAACAATGCTGCTGTTGGTTCTCACCCACTAGTGGTTAGGCTTCTTAAGGGAATTTACCATCTCAGGATTCCACTTCCACGTTACTCTTCGACTTGGGATGTTGCCAAAGTTACCAGTTGCACGAGTTTTGTTATAGCGGAACATTTGAAGACCTCAAAACCGGATAAATCTCTTGAAGTCAATTTTATGTTTTTGCCAGAGGAGCCATCTTTATGCACCATGTCTACCTTAGCTGAGTATATTTTGCGTACTGAAAAGCTACTTTCCAGTACAAAGTTGTTTATTTCATTTATTAGGCCTCATAAGCCGGTGTCCACTACCACTGTAGGAAGGTGGATTAAGTCAGTCCTGTCGAGTGAAGGAATAGATACCCCGTTTCTAAGGCACAAAGTGTCAGGAGTGCTTCTGTCACCAATGCGTGTCTTAAGGGTGTTCCTGTTGCAGAAATTTTGCGCACTGCTGACTGGTCAAATACTTCGCAAATATTACCTCAGAGAGCACATTTTCCTCGAGTAATTTCTTGTTCATGAAGATCTTGAATTAAATGATCAACTCTTGACTCTTGTTATGAAAAATGTTTGCATTGGCTTCGGTTCTTTCAAATCCCATAATTATCCCATAATGCGGAGCATGTCGAAAGAGAATTTAAAATAAGACACGAGGTACTTACCTTGAAGTGTAATTGTATCTGAAGATATGTGGAGCATTATGGGATAATCCTTCCCTCCCTCCTTTACTGTAGTCTGTTATATTATGGCACCCTCCATCCATTAGTCTCCCTCGCAGCCGCTTTTTTGGGCTGTCACGCAACGCTCCCCCCAAAAAGAAGCGGCTGCTGACATCCGAACTGCATTCCTTTCTCATTGTCCTTGCGGTTTGTTTGCGGTCTTTTGAACAGACCAATCACATGCCAGAAAATCTAAATGACGTAAGGTTTCGCGCGAAAATGTGGATGTGGCAGATAATCTAGCTAGTGTTACTGATCATGGCGGAGGAGACACCGAAGAAGATTGTAGATGAGGACTCAAAATGTTTCACATGTTAATCGTTGTGCCCTGGTAAAGACAAAGTATATATTTTTGGAAAAAGTTCTCACAATTTCGCTGAAATCATAAAATCGACGCTGAACATAAACGTCAACTGCTACGCTAACGACGCGAACACTAAATTGTTTGTTTGCAAGACATTGTGCTACAAGCGGCTGTTAAAGTTTCAGCGAGCTACTGAGAAAGTAGAAGATGCTAGAAAAGAAATCCAAGACGCCTTTCAAGCTAGGCCAAGAGCTAAACGCTTGATTCGACCTACAGATGGAGATAAGGAGGAAATAAGCGAATACTTGCCATCAACAAACCGAGCGAAGGCGTCGAGAACACTCGAATTTAGCTCGGCTAACAGCGCTAGCTCTACTACCACTTGTACTTCTTCTTTTGGCATTCAGCCACTGCTAGCTGGTGCGAACCCGCTTAGTTATGTCCGTGGCTTCCTATCACCGATACAGCAAATTGGTCCGAATTATCGAGTGTTTCCGCACGCTGACACAACACAAGACTTTAGGCCTCCATTGACATCAACTCCTTCGTGTTCGTCGGCAAACAGGGAAAACAGCCTCGTGGAAACTCAGCAAGTACCGGTAAGGTTATCCGTGCAGTATCCCAGCAAAAGCCTGAACAAAACGCTTCACGGGACTTAACAGAACGTTGGCAAAGCGCTCGCTCATGGAGTTCCCTCAAGAATTGCGACAGCAGTAATGAATTGCCTGCCTGTGAGAAATCACATTTTAGAGAAGGTGATGAAAGTCGTCTCAAAGGAAGTAATTGGTCTCTGTTCCAAAACAAACCCCTCGCTTGTCAGAAAAACGGGAAAAAAAGATCTGGAGAAGTTTGACTTGGAGGATGTTTGTAAGGAGTGGCGCGAGAGAGCTCCAGTTTTTTACTCTTTTCTTCTCACGTCTGCTGTCAACAAGAGCACGAAAAGTTCAACGTGGTTTGGAAGCCTAGCCGTTGCAGGATCCGTTCTGTTAAAACAGAGAAACTGTGAAATGAGCGCCACTGCAGCGATCATGGGTGTTCTTCTCAAGAGTAAGGCAGCGGAGGTACGGTTTCAAATGTTACAACTTATAACTTTAATGCGTTGTTTGCTAAACGCAAGTGTTGCATATATGGGTGCTGCTAATTTCCTGTTCTTCGCGATCGATAGATGACATAAAATTTACCACTTACCGTTCAAAATTTATTGTTCGTGCCTAAGATGATTCCCTCTGAAAGTCTCACGAATTACAATTACATGCTTACATGTACGGTATTTATTCTGACCAAATTTCATCCTGGAGGTACTTAATTGCCGTTTCTTTTATGCGTGTGTTTACTGTAGTTGACTCAGAAAAGCATTTAAACTTTAATGCACATGTCATCGGCTTCCCCGTGGGGTCGACCCCCGGGCTAACCAGGGGGATTGTAAAATCAGGTCAAGCAACCTTGAGGAATTTCCCTGGGGGTCGGGGAATCTCTCAAGACAAAGCCCCCAGGGTGAGGTGTCTCTCAGCTGACATGACATCCTTTTCAAACTTGTGAATTTCCCCACCCCCTAATCTTTGATCGTAAAACAATGTCAAGATTTTCCCCTACCCTCGGGCAAAGAATCCCAGCCATCTCATTATATTCCCCCACATATCTCCCTGGAAGGCCCGGGGCTCGACCCATGAGGAAGCCGATGACATACGTATGCATAAGTTTACTGTATTGAAGTCTCGTGTTATTATTGTTCTTGTTACTATTACTATTAATATTACTATTAATCTGACGTTGCTCAAAAAGCATAGCAAATAATTTCTTCCATAATTTTTCTTCATACATGTAACACTTTTTTAAATACAGATTGAAATGCATACATAAACCTTATGGCTCTGTGATATTCCCTTTTTACTCAATAGGCCAGCCTGTGTAGATTCAATAAGCTGAAGTTTACAAACTCAAACTGGCAAACTTTGAGAACTCTGGATACACTGGGTGAAAACCATGATAGCTATTTGAAACAGACGAGGGAGAGGATTACAAAGGAAAATGAAGATCTGCACCTGCTTAAGGAGAAGATCAAGAATTTAAATGATGTGCATGCTACTCACCTTTCTTCTGCATCAACATGTAACTGCAATGAAGAATTGTCTGTACTGAGGAAACAGGCATTTGATTTGGAGAAGTCCACTCATCCTGGTTTTGTGATTTCATTTGACAATTTGGATATTCAATTGCAAAGGAAAAATATGTCAATGGAATCACAAAACCGGGATTACCACTGGGTCAATCATCAGATGATTGAGAATCGTGTCCCTGGGGCCCATCTAAAATCGAAAGGACCAAAGGCAAACCTCGAAGAAGTTTCAAACCTCAAGTTTCTTCCTACTCTAGATGACCAACAGCGACAACGGTCCAACTATATCATACTCACAGCACGGATCCTGGTTAACTACTTTGATGCGTTGGTTCCTCTGAAGGATGCATGCATCTTTCATATCCCCCACAAATATACAAATGAGATGGCTCAGAAGTCGAAGAAGGTATTTTTTTTTTAATGTGTAAAAGTATTACCTAGTATACACCTTAATACAACCTCTGACCCACACCATGAATATTGACATGTACATTTATATAAGGGAACAATTGTTTTGCTTTTCTTAAGGTAATGAAGATTAACACTCCAAAAAAGTAGGATTGGATCATCAATTTTACAGAAATTATTTTTAATTGCTTTTTACTGTGGCTAATATATGTCAATGTATGAGAACAATATGTAAATGAACGAATGAATGAATGAATGAATGGATAAGTAAATAAATAGATAGATAAATGAATAATAATAATAATGAATAAGTAAATGAATAAATGATTGAATAAATAAATAAGTGATTCAAAAAGTATGAATCAAGAAATAGTTAGATAAGAGGTTTGGCATTCATGCATAAGGGTTTGATGTCCAGTAATGTTAGAATTTTTACTAAGATACATGGCTACAAAATTGTTTTAGTGACCCCATCATACTCTATATGCTATGTTTACTGCCCTGGTAAGGTTTTCAGGTCTTTCACTAAGTACTTGAAGTGTTATCTCAATGTAATATTATTTAGTTTGCAGATTCCACTTGGCATCATCTTCAAAAATGAGAACCTCAATGAAGACATGGTGTCCATCCTGCAGCAATTCTTTTCTTACCTTCCAAAAACCGGTGATGGTGGCGTCGATGGTCAGCTATTCTCTGGTGACCAGCTAACAGTCGAAAGAGCAGTTAATGTCATTTTCTCAGTAGCAAATGGTTTTACCCCAGAGGATCGTTTGGAAGGCATTAACCTTCAACTGGGTGATTGGCATGCTGCCGTGAAAGTTCTCAGTGTAAGTACCACAACCAAGGCAATATTAGTTTAGATTAACTTTGTCAAATGAACATTATTTTTCTGTTTTTTTTTTCCAAGCTAGTTTATTCTGACTGGTGTTTGTCTGCCCAGATTGTTTTTACTCAGGCATTTACATGTAATAATAATAGTAATAATAATAATAATCATCATCATCATCATCATACCATTTTTGTTAAAAACAATAATAATAATAATATTAATAATAATAATAATGTTATAACTATGATATATAATAATAATGAAAGGCATTCTGATTGATATCTTTGATACAAGTAACTTAGCATATTATTGGAATGTCTTCCATGTTTACCTGATACCTAACTAACACTTTATCAATACTAATCATAAGTTTTTATTTTCAACAGCTGATATACTCCAGATTCTTCAGTGGCAAGTCAGATTCAGATCTTTGCGCCCTTTTTTCAGACCGCACACTTATCAACAGACGGAATGTAACAGGTGATCCTCATTCTTCGTACCGAGCAAATAGGGACTTTCTCCATGTCATCTTCCGGTCACGAGTGATCACGGCTGCAATGAAAGTGTTGGGGTTCACTGACAAGACAAGTGCCCCAGCACACTACCCCCTGCCAAAAGACATGGTGAAAATGAGAAAAGCCCAGAAACTTGAGTGCCTCCATGGAATCTCTGAGAAGGTGGTAGATTCTTTCATTTTCCAGTCGGGTGCAGAAGTACAAAATCTAGTGGATGAAGTTTTGACTGAAGAAGAGAAAGATATTTTGCAGCAGCAAGAACTTACTGCTGAGGGGAGATTTCCCTGCAGATTCCCAGGGTGCAACAAGTCATTTAAGTACAATGGCAAAACAAGAAGAAATCATGAACTGTCCCATGATCCACCAGTTCAGGTTGATGATTCCACCTCACTGACCACATCTTCACCTGGATGCACAACCCATCTGAGAGAGACGAAAGCAGGTGATGATGTGTACAACTATAACTGTGCACTCATGACAGATTGCTTTCTATTTTTCAATTTTCTTGATGCTATTAAAGAAGGAGATGGGGCACGAATTATGCGGCAATACAATACATTATGCTTTATTGCAAGGCAGATGGATCGCACAGCACAAAGTATGCACTGGAATGTTTGTACCAGTTTTTCCTGGTGCATGCACTTTTATCCCAAAGAGACAGTGAGCGGTTTGTTTGGAACCGCTCTGTTAACAACAGTGGTAAGAAAGGTGCTAATATCCCATTTGATGAATAGAATAGAATAGAATAGAATAGACATGAAGACACAGAACATGACAACAACGCTGTAAAGCAAGGCATTCGCAATCTTGGCCTAACGTCACTGAGAAGGCTGTTCAGAGATTATCTTATGCACGAAGTCCAACAGCATCAATACTGGGGAACCTTGATGATAGCATCAAGCGAATGTTGCCATCGGGCAAACATTCCCATGGACGTCTGGAAAGGGACCTAAATGAGCTCATTAAAAGAGCAGTTGAATTAAAAATATTCACTGAAGTTGAGGGTCGCAGCTACAAAACATTCAACGGCTTCAAGAAAGATAGGCTTGCCAATTTGGATGCGTCTAGCTTGCACCAGTGGATAAAGAAGCATAAGAAAAACATTATGTGGGGAATTAGGGCAAGATGAACATTACTTTAAATTTGCAAATTAACCAGAGATCTTGACAGGAAACATTTTGTTCTTCAACTGATTTCAATTTATGATTATACTTAGTGAAAAGGAAAGAGCCATAACATTTTCAGGGGTTTTTAGCTTGCATTTTTTGTTAGCGCATTTTGATAAGTGAAATCCGGAGGTTTGATTTTTTGCCAGCACCTTAGAATAAAATGCCTCAAGAACCTAAATTTTGTAGGCTTCTTTGAAGGAAAACTTTACAAAAAAAAAAAAAAAAACCTCCACCCTTAAGGGTAGTGCAGACAAAAAATGGAACATCCCATAACCACTTAAGTCCCCTTCTTCCTTCTGGAATAACCACAAGCTGTTCCTATTACTGTTAGTGACAATGTTGTTGTTAAATAGGTTTGTACAATAGAATCTGACTTTTCTGACGAACCCTTAGCTTCTTTAGTTTCAATGAAAAATGACATCCCTTTCCCAGGCTGTCCCAGAAATAAGAAATTCCCTTTTCTCGTGAAGGTTTAAATAAGTGGAATTCTAAAAAGTTGTTCACAAAGGGACAAAATTTAATTCAATGTCTCTCACAGCAGTTTAAGACACTTTTGTTGTATTGTCATGATGACATGCAAAAATGTTCAGACATTTTTGACATTAATATTGGAGATGTACATGTAACAAAAAACTGAACAGGTTACATTTCAATGGCCACATGTCATGTACATGTAGTTCCGCGTTTTGTTTCATTTGAACAGTAATCATTGTGTGGCCATTGAAATGTAACCTCTAGTATTTAAAGATACATGTACTTCTTTTTCAATATTCTGCTAAATTTTTTACTTGTCACTTTTGACAGGAAATAAATCACAATATTTTCCAGCACCTATTAATTCACTTTTGTCGCAGTTTCATTATACTAGATGATCCAAATTCATGGCCTCAACAGTTGCCAATACAGCTGAAGGTACTTCTATTTCTTGTGAATTATTGCACACAGGTTCTTGTTCTAGGAAAGAGTCTTCGAGTTGGGAAAGAGACAAATTGTCTAGGATCATGTCAAATAAGTCATCATCTTGGAGAAATTCATTCCATTCATCAAGAAGCTCCTCGTCCAAATCATATTCCTTGTCCTCTAAAGGAGTAGGGTCAGATGACTGCATGCAAGAAACCCACATCATTAAACACTTTGCCGATAACTGTAAGAATCTCCAGTGCATGCTGCATATCCCATATCTCCACAAATTTGTAAACATCAGATAAACTGAAAATTCTGTCTAAATTATCCAAAACTTGTGTGATTTGATGCTTTGAGAATCCTAGCATAAACTGTAAATTTGTGAGTGTCCTCACATCCCCATGAGCTGTTGTGTTCAAAAGTTTGATAACAATGGACTTGTAATATTGAGTCAAGCGACCTTCCACAGTTTTTCTTTGCTCTGCATACACTTTTCTTTTTTTACCCGATGCACCATTGTTTACTTCCACTTGAGAAACAGGATAACGTGCAAAAGTGCCACAATCAGGCAAACCACATTCACAATCTGCAGCACAGTTATCACAGCAAAGATGTGGAACTTCATGCTGCCAAGTAGTGGAGTGAAAATGCTTTAGCAACTCCTTTCTTCTGCAATGATGCGTTTTCACATATTGTTTCATATGGCCGTCAACATGGGTTAAAAGGATTCCGTGATATAAAATATACACAGCACTTTGAGCACCATCCCTGCCTGCTCTCCCAGTTTCCTGAATATAGGATTCCACGTTTTTAGCAGGTCCATAGTGAATGACCCTATGCACTCCCTTACAGTCTACCCCCATTCCAAAGGCAATTGTGGCAATTAACAATCGAATAGTTCCAGTCGTTGACTGAAAGGAGAGAAGAATTTTCTCTTTGTTTGCAGGAGGTGTACATGAGTGTAGCATTTCAACAAGTACATTGCTTGGATCATCATCTGTTCCATTATAAATATCATTTCCAAGCATGCCTTTCAACATTCCGTATATAATGCTGCACTGCTTGATAGTTTGACAATAAATAATCGTTCTTTCGCTAGATGTACCTTTCAATTTTATCTCTTCAACTAGCCACTCAAAATACAAATCATGGTCAGTATCTTTTTGCATACACTGCACAATGTAAGTTACATTTGGCTTGTTTGGGCCTTCTTGGACTTCAAATGGTTTATCCATGAGAAGAATGTTTAAAATCGTTTCTTTTGTCAGGTTTGTTGCTGTTGCAGTCAAAGCAATCATTTTAGCATTTGGTGCTAATGATCGCAGCTCATGAAGGCGGCCATAACACTCACGGAATACTGTCATTTTATTGTCCTCAGATGTTCCCCTGAAATATACATGTAAAAAGATCAGCGACTTATGACATGAGAGAAAACAAATCCTTTCTTCCCGTTTTAATTGAATATTTGTTTTGAATATATCAAGTTATTTTTTCTCTTAAGAATTTTCCAGGAAAAGTATGTTTACAGATTAACTTACGCTGTATAGTTCCCTGAAGTTATTCATTCTCTTTTACTGCATTCTAGCCAGAATCAATTCAATACCAGGTTAATTAGTAAATTATACATTAGAAACTAAAAAATAAAACGGGTTGAAAATGCCGCTAATGTAAGTTGTTGACCGTGCAAACGGAGCTGTGCGCTTACCTTTTTTTCGCCACACACATATTACAAATATTCGTGAAATTACTTTTTTGAAAGTTCAAAGTGTCATTAAATGGAAAACGCTTTTTGACTCGGACTTACCAGTGCCGTAAAACATGAACTTCATCGACAGCAACAGCACAAAGTTTCCTTGAGTAGACATCATTACTCAACATACATCGCCAGCGCTCGTTCATAAGCCATGCTTCAGGTGAGCCATAGACAATTGAATATTCTCCTTTCTCTACCTTCGCACGGTCAGCTTCAATGTTTGAAGAAATATTAATGGCAGACAGACCAAGACTTCTCAAATACTTCACTTGATCTTCCATGAGACTAATCAACGGTAATACAACAACAACAATGTGGCCATTTTCGTCGGAAACGTGGTCATACACGAGCGGCATAGCCTGATAAATTAACGATTTCCCAGATCCTGTAGGCAAGTTAACAAAAATATCTTCCTTCTCGAGGACGAATTTTCGAATTGCAAGCTTCTGGTAAACATTAAGCTCAGAAATTTTAAACTTTGACGACGCTTTGTGAAAAGCTGCTTCAAGCGCCGCCATCTTGATTCAGTGATATCTTCCACATGAGGGCCGTGATAAAAAACGGTCTCTGATTGGGCGATTGTCCAACGGCGCGTTTGGCGCGAATGGGTTCCCAAAAATGGAACCCTGGCTATGATTGGCCAATACGGAGAAAGGAATGCAGTTCGGATGTCAGCAGCCGCTTCTTTTGGGGGGAGCGTTGCGTGACAGCCCAAAAAAGCGGCTGCGAGGGAGACTACCCATACATGGGACCTTTGCCAATTCTGCACTCCAAGAACCGATAATTTGTGTCCTCTCCTGGGATTATATACCGTCCAGTAATTTGCATTTGAATGACTTTAAAGTGTGACAGCTGACATGATAGTTACTTAAGAAGCATAAATAATTATCCCATAATGCTCCACATATCTTCAGAGAATCTCAATTACATTTCAAGGTAAGTACCTCTTGTCTAATTAAAATAATTTCTGATCGTCATAAAAACCCATTCTTTTCTGCCTGCATTTTATATTACCGAATGCAGAGTGAAAATAATGCAAACTAAGTGACGTGTTAGAAAAACGGAGGTGGTCTTTATTGGTGGCAGGGAAAACAAGTGCTAAATCGGCACTGAGCATTATTAAAACTAAAACACGCTGCATTATTAAGAATAATGCAGCGTGTTTTAATAATGCAGCATGCTTTACGTGTCAGATGTCCACTGGTGAAGCGGTCCCCATATTTTTTCTCTACGCTCAACCAAAAACAGCACAAAAGTACCTTTAATACAAAGAAGATTTCTAACTAACAATTTTCATCGCATAGATAACAGATATTTCAATTTTGGTTTCAGCAGGTTAAATAAGGTACATCCTCTCTATTCGCAAAATTCTCCATTGAACATTTTCCACCGGCTTCACTTGACGACAAAGCCTTCCTGAACAACGATCAGAAGATCTGATTATATAAAACTACGCAAAACTATCGCAATTACAGCGACCAAAAGTAAGTACTTACCATCATATTCCTCTGAATTTACAGTAAATGGCAAGATTTCCGCACAGCCCCATACATTTATTATGAATTCAATCTTTGTTCGAAGAAAACAATAGCGGTAACAATGGTAAGCCTTTGGGACTTCTGCTCTTTGTTTCTGAAGATCTTTATTTTTTTCTAAGTCTTTTTGGAAACAGGAAACTTTTGGCGCTTTTTTCTTAATTTTAAGCCCTAATTTCAAGTAAATCTCGCTAGGTTTTTTTTTTGGAGTTTTGAAGTAATTTAGTTTTGCTGTGCATTGTAGGTGATTCAAATAAATTTCAGCGGCTGGGTTAGCGGTTAAATCGCTGTATGGCTATCGTCAATCTGTTGTCAGTTGCAGACAAAATGTTTGAAAATAAAATGATTTTCTTACCTGGTGTAGCTCGTTCTTTGCTATCCTTGTCGAAATTTTGCTCGTGGCTTAAGTTTCTTTTGAGGAAAATGTTATTTATCCCTTTCTTGCGCGCATCACGAAGGGAGCATAGACCGTTTACTGGTGCGTTTGGAACCCTCTTCCTCGTCTTTGCGGACTTCGTAGAGGTCTGCGACATGCATGAGAGTTTTTCCAAAGTGTTGTTTGCCGTAGTGTTGACGCCACATGTATTCCTGTAGGTCGCCCTGGAAAGGTATTTGAGATGTTGCTGTTCAGCATAAATCTCGCTTTATTCGCCACCATGTATTTTCGATGCCCCGTGTATGAGCACCAGTGTCTGGTTCTTAGAAGTTTAGGCTGTGGTTGGCATGGCTTGTTCTTCAAGTGAGGTTTCGTACATTGCTTGAGTTGTGGTAAATTTGCGCGCCCAAGTGTATGTTGGGGCTAATACGTTTTGCCGATGAAAAGCTTGCTGCCATAAAACCATGATTTATGGCGCATTGATGCCATTCCATCGCAACCGCTCTTCGAGCATCGCCACTCATACCCTTCTTGCGATGAAGCTCTTGTCTAGCTGAATGCGTTGCTGCACCCAGGTTGAGGGCGTTTTATCAAGCAAGTTTTGTTCCTTGCACTGACCAGTCTATGAATCAGTCGTGATCCTGAAGGATTTTCGTGCGAGTGATCAAGTTCATTTGGGCCATTTTCGCGCGACAAAACACGTCATTTTGGTATACAGCAGAACGGAAATAATTATTCCTAATTTGCTTTTTTACATATCTACATGGACCAATCAAAGGGTAGAGGTCTCTCGTGCATTTCTTTTGTGTATATTGTTATGAAGATTTTTTTAGATAGATAGGTAAGATAAAACTTAGTTATTGACGAGTACCTTGCAACTGGTTTATGTAGCGCAGTGGTAAGGTGACGGACTGGTAACATAAAGCGATGGTTCAGAGCCCAGTAGAGCAGTCAAAAAAATTAAAAGAGATAGAGAAAAAAAGGGGAGGCCTTGGGATAGAAAAATAGTGGGGGAAAAGGACGAATGTGGGACAGAAAAAGAGAGAGAAACGACACGCTAAATTGAATCCTCTTTTATTGCTCGGGGCTTAGCCCGAGCTTAGAAAGTTGGCGCACAAAACGACTTTGCTCATAATACGCATGCTCAGTGTTACGTCATCAACGGGACAGCGCTCAAACTTTCTTCAGTCGCCATTTTGAATGCCCCGAGAGTGCACCATTTGTGTGGTAATGTTCTTTACTTGCGTGACATCTTTTACTTTTTATAGCATTTTATCTACTTGTTACAATCTAGTTCTGTTGCTTACCCGTTTTTACCCGTGTATAATTCGCACTTTTTTCCCAAGATTTTGTTAATTAATGAAACTCTGCGTGTTATACACGGAACCCTTTGTTTGTTGATCGCTTCCCTCATTTACATACGCGTGTAGTTAACAAAGGATACATAAAACAATAAACAAGACTTCAAAAGGCTGTTGTCCATGCCGTTGTAATAATAAACAAGCAAATAACATATCACAGTTGCTTTTAAATTACCGCCGATAAACTGGCCGGAAAAACGGCAGTAAAATTGCCGGAGATATTCTGTGGACAGACGCCAAAAATTTGCACACAGACGAAACAAAATATCCTCTTATTTGAATATGGTAACGAAACGCACATTTTGTGAGCCAAAGTTAGTTCGAAATTATTTTGCTCGAAGCACAGCAGCTCAGAACAAAGACAAAATAAATGAGGTATATTTTGCAGAGGCTTACAAGATTTAAAATCTTTTGACAACGGAAAATCGTCAAAGACGCATTTCACAGATCTCACCGCGTTACGCTTGATTGAACAGATCACACCACGAGCAGTTGTTAGCATTCAGATACGTGAAAACATAAAGTGTCAGCGAATGAAAGCGAAAATTTTTTTCACAGCAACAACGAAGAGTCTTTGAGCATATAAGAATTCCTGTAACGGGTGTCTAAATCATTCTCTCGTGCCGTCTCATGTTCGGTTCTTATCAGACTCTTATCAGATAAAACAGTTTTTGGTTGCCTTTTGTAACTAGTAGTAATCATAGATTAAAAAAGTGCGTTCGAGTATTGGTAGGTTGGGATAGTAATTTCTGAAGTTTTGCAAACAGCAATAAAGCTTGAACCTTCCAAACGTCCGACAAACAGCGAAGCATGATAAAGCTTGAACCTTCCAACATGTCCGACAAACAGCGAAGCACGAGGCAGAATGATAAAGCTTGAACCTTCCAACACGTCGACAAACAGCGAAGCACGAGGCAGAATGATAAAGCTTGAACCTTCCAACACGTCCGACAAACAGCGAAGCACGAGGCAGAATGCTTTGCGCAAGGAAATTGTGACGTCATTCAAAATGGCGCCGAAAAGGTAAACCATGGAACGAAAAAACACGGTCAGCTTTCGCTTGCGTGCACAGGGAGCTTACGCGATAACAGGCAGCCCAGAAGATTAGGAAGCGTTCTTCCTTCGTCGAACGCAATTAACAAATTACGAAACACAAGCTTAACAAAAGTCAGAACAACCTAATAGTTAACAAAAGGTTTTGAATATCAGAGAAATTTTAACTGGAATAGGTGGTTTTTTTTTTTTTAATCATTGACTTAACCCGAACCGGCAGAAATGTTATCTGTTTTTCGCGAGTAGATAACTCCAGCTGTTCGATCGGGTGAGAATTTTCAAATGGTGGTTATTTTAACAGATAGGTATACTGCTATTTATTTTATTTTTGGAAAAAATTGTCTAGAAAAACAGGGTGCGCATTATGTACGGGTGCGCATTATACACGGGTAAATACGTTACTTACGAGCAAATACTGGAGATATAAAAGCTTTTACACGTGTAAACAAACCAGTGTTAAAATTAACATCTTAAAACAAACCATCATTTGAGCCACTGAGACTGAGAAACAAACGTGTATCAAAAAAGAGTACAACATCAAAGCCTTCTAAATCTAGAAATTCACGTACATTGAAATTGACTAAACCCAGAGCAAAGAATATAGCATCAGAACCAAGTCAATCTCTAGCGAAACTGGAGCCGACTACAGGATGTGACAGCAAAACATCGCCACAAAGCACTCAAACTAAAGCTGATAAACGGGATACTTTTGTTTCTGATTTGTGCTATTCTTTGAACGAACCTTTGAGGAAGGAAGGTACATCACCTTGTAAAACAGCCTATCCGGTTGTAGCAGAATCTGTTTCTCTCAAAACGTGCAGGTCACGATTTGACAAGTTTATTTACTACGGAAAGTCCTATATCTCGAAGACGAGCGCGTGAACCCAGTAGGATTTGTGTCAAAGAGGTGGGAAATTTTGTGAACAAACCAAGAAAACTAAGGCGAATCTGCAAAAAAATACATCAGTAAAAATGTTCCAAGATATTCAAGAATTCATTTGTATGTTTAAGGTGCCTTTGCTCGCCATAGTTTTATCGATGGGAATAACAGAACACGTATGATAGGGCGCTTGTGGTCAAAGCATGAACTGAATGGAAAGTGGAAATTGAAAGAGGGACAATATCCCAAAATGGAACCGTACTTTAATATCGGCGTTTACAAGACTCAAAATCATAGGATAAATCATTGCCGCTTTATCCTTCGGCCATAAATTTTGAAATCTCATATTTGCGTTCACGACCCTTTGATCTTGGTTCTTTTGTCAAACGACAGGTTGCAATGACAACATTGCACGTCCTCTCCAAGCTACATCCCGCAATCAGTTTCCCCGAGCTAAAAGCCATTATGGCTCTTGTTGCTACAGTAAATAATAATTAGCAATGTATATATGCGAAACCCTAGGGAATAAGTCATTTTATTATATGACCGGTTCTTTCAGCGGTCAAGAAACAAGGGAGACTTTTGACTGCGCAGGCGCGTAAATTTTTTTTGTTTTCTCAGTTTTCGACAATGACGCGGTTTTGTGTGCTGTTGAATTTGACAACCAAAACTTTAACGATAAGGCGGCATTCTTAAACAGGTCGTCAGCAAGCCAAATCAAACATATTACCACGAAAAGCAACTTACGGTAAAGAAAAAAATTTGGGTGTGACATCAATTGTCGTAGTTTTACGGTCGGTAAAGGTCTGTTCGTGTGGAGGTGTCGACGGTCAAGATGGCGATTTGTCTGCAACGAGTATTTGACGAGCCCAGTGTCGATGCATTTTTCTGCCGTCCAAGAGTCTGCTTCAGATCGTAGTTAATGTCAAGCTAAACAAGTGGGACTTTTGTGGTAAGTACAACCCATCTTTGGTTCCTTGAGTTTGTTTTTTTAGGTTTTTATTTGCTTCGTTTTCTGCCAAGGAAGAAATCGTATTGCTATTATTTTCAATTCCATGGTGTTGTTCAACAAGATAATCTTACCGTTTTCGTTTACATCATTTCTTCATGAAAGTCGAATACAACACTGCAATTAACTAATCCTTCCATTTGATGGGTACAGCTGTCGTTTCATATCCATGATCTTTGTTGTCAGGCAAGATGAATGGTTTGATTAGTAAATTTAGTTTTTGTATTACCTCTATTAAAAGTTTGTCATCACACCCCCGAGACTTTTGTTTCCCTTCGTGATATGGGAATTCCCATTAACAGGGGATACTTCTGTTAGTGTACTACCTGTTAGCAATATCTGGTGTAATTTCGTGGTGCACCCCCTATTCACCCTGGCCAGACAAAGATTCGTTGATCGAATTTCATTTTCAAAATATTGGACTTTTAGGCTCACGCTTTTACCTTGCCTAGATTTCGCAAATTATAATCTACTATCAATATTGAGTTATCACCAAGTTGTACTTACTCCAAATTTATTTTGTCTTAAATCTTAAATTTGTAGACCATTCCGTTAATTTATTTTGGCGTTTGTTGTCAGGACAGTCGTTCGCAAGTGAAATTAAATTGTGCTTCGAGATTTGATTGCGACTACATTTTTGTGTATTCCCGAATAACTAATTCGTGATACGGGGATCGGCCAGGAGGAGAGATTCAACAGAAATTCAACAGAAATTTAAGTACTGCATTGATAGACCAAATTTTCGATCAAAGATGATTCTTGCGTGAGCAAGTTTGTTCCTCCTTTGATGGATGCTACTCGAATTCGTTTTCGTCAATTTGTCAATATGCCTTGGTCAAGCCCCCTTAATGCAGCTTTACGTCTGTTTGCTCATCCTTTTTCTTACTTTTCTCAGGTAATTTTGAGTTTGACTGCAAATTAAGAGGGTAGAGAACGTAAAACTATTTCAGATCAGGAGAATTCATAGGAGTAGTGATTTTAAGTGATAGGATGGCAGAAGAATTTCCAAACTGACAGCTGATTATGCTACATTTTCTCCAATTCTTCTGTTATTATGATAGCCTGTTTTGTTTGCAACATCAACACAACCAGAAGAAGGCAATTTAGCAACTGGATCCTTCAACACATGTTAGGAATTAACTGAAAAAACACCAAAAAATTTTACAAGTTTTTGTTTGGTGTTGCATCAACTCACTCAATTTTCATATTGAAACATCATTTTGAATCTTAAATTGTGTTGTGTATTTAAAATTCTTTTGCAAATTTGATTATTCAATACATACAAATGTGCTTTTCTTTTGTTTCACTTGCAGGGGAAGCAGAGGTGGAATAAATGTATTACAATATTAGCTAAATGGACACCCTTCTGGCTGACACCTGAATGAAAATTATTGAATAAAAAGTAATCATATACATTTGTAGCCTCTCTTTTAACTGAATCATCACTATTTAGACTTGATCATCTCTACAAAGAATTGCTGATGTATTTACATTTGTTTTTATTAATGTGTTGTAATGTACTTTTATTAATATTTCAAAAACTAAAGAAAATAGTAGTTTCCTATGGTGAATGTAATTTTACACAGATTATTGTGTCACTAGTAATTTCACTAGTTGTGGGTTTTTCCTCTCATGATATTTGTTGAAATGAATCCCTCTTTTATTGTTGATTTGCACAAGTGATGGTTTTATTATAACTCAACTTGAACACATTTTGGTCTTTCAAGTAAAACTACTACGTATCAGGCCTCTTACTTCAACAGTGTAAAACAAACCTCTACCATTAAAAAAATATTTTAGTGAACGATCAAAACAGAACTGATGCAAAACAGCAGCAATGCGTTTGTAGATTGGTTAGTAAAATTATTTTTGCTATCATCAGAATGTTGGGAGGAGGTCGTGCAAAACAAAATGAATCAAAAATATTTGCAGCAGCATAAAACGCAAAAGATATTGTTTGCTCTGAGGGCCTTTTCACTTCTTGGGAGATTTCTCCTAAATAAACCAGAAGATCAGAGGCAAGTTGTGTTTCATAGCTTATGTAGAAAATTTTAATTATAATTCCATTCTTAGAACAAACAAAGAAAGCAGGTAAGGGCAGCTGTTTATTATGAAAATGAACATGAGGGTTCACTATTTATGAAGAAAAGTATAACTGAGTTTATTTTGCAACAGCAGCCAATTCAAAGCCCAACAGATCAACTGAGGAATTACCAAGAAATCTGAGCTCCTCAATGGACAAGCTTCGGTCATTCCAATGGGCAAAATTACTCGAAAAATATAACCACTTTGGTTTATTTTGACTTGAAATGGTTTCCCTATACTCGAACGTTTTCCATGCACATCAGTCTACTCTTAATCCGAGCACAACTATGATCCAAGCAAAGCCTAAAGTATTCTTGGTTTTCACATGACGTCATAAAAAACTAAAATTCAAAATTAAACAGACTTCTGCATTTTTAGCTTCATCACGTAACAGACGTTTTAGAAATGTATCTGCTTGCATGTTTTCAGCTCGGTAACTTGCTTTGTTTTGAAAATAGAGCAATTTGAATTTTAGATTTTGTTACAATGTGTGACATAAACATGTCTGCTCACAAGCATGTCACGTACATGAAAACGCCGATTCCCCGTGCGTTTTTTTAAGGTCTGAAAAGCCAACGTGACAAGAGAAACGTCTATGTGAATGTTTGCAAGCTCAAAATAGAGAAGAAACCCTTTGAGATATCAAAAGTAAAGTCCAAATGTTTTCACTCGTTTCCGGCCGCCATATTTGTGCCCCTCAGAGGGACACTAACATGGCGTTTCCATACTAAACTCTATAATTTTGAGTGGTAGATTTTGCCGAATAAATCGAATACGGGATACCGCACAGCCCTGGGACTTCAGCATGTTGTTTATTTATTACTAATCTACAATATCTCAATTTCTTGACTTTATCTATCGAATGGTTGATGATTTTACTTTTTTACTTGCGTGACTGAAAACCAAGAATAGTTTAAAAATGTTAAACAGCAAAAGCCCAGTTGCAGAAACAAGGGAATCTGTTGATCATAAGTCAAATGTAGCAGTTCATTAGTCTTTGCAGTGATTGAATCTTAAAATTAACATTAAGAGCTTTCTGCTTTTATTTGAAAAGTATAAGGAGCTTTGTCCGGTACACTGGTAGACAATTGAAAACCTAATACACCAACCCAGCCTAATCATGAAATTTGATAAATGAGCTCCTTGATGTAAGCGTATATAACTTCAATTATTGAATATTTCAAATACATTTTAAAAATAACACTTCCGCTTATTTTCACCAGAAATGGTTTTCCTGCGCTTTGACCTTTTCTGTGTACATCACTGTCAAACTGAGTCTAAATTATACCGAAAAACTCACTGAATGTTGTACAGAAAGAGCCCGTGAAAGTACGTAGTTCAGTTTAATTTATAGAACTAACCTCGAAGCACATCGGTCTTCTGTTGACAAAGCCGCCGTTGAACTTTCGCTGACCTCTGACACAGCTATGAAGTGCTTCGTCATTTTGTAAACTTGACGGCATAAAGAATTTTCCCAACCCGGTATTCCTGCTTTTAGAGCAGATCGCTCCTCATTCAAACCGTTTTTTCCCCCCAACATATTCACGCTTACACGTCGCATGAACCTCCACGCAGGAAAAATCCGCTTGTACACTAGAGCGGATACTTGTACAAATAACATTTTATGGTCCTTAAGAAATCATTTCCAATTTTTACTATCATTAGGAAAGAGGAGAATAAGTGATCCAGTACATCTTTCCACCGGCGGCCATGTTTGTTTACACTGAAATCTCTTTGGCGCGCGTGTAGAGGGGTAAGAATCAACCAATCAGACAAAAGTCTCCCTTGCTCGGTCAAGATGAATCAATTCTCGTGCTGTGATTGGCTACCCGCGAGGTCAAGATGGAGCCATCTTGACCGCTCGGGATAGCCCGTTCATCCCGCGTTTTACTGTCTTTTTATTGACCAAACTTGTTCGGTCAAGATGGCGGGGGTATTGGCCTCGTTCTTTTTTTGCGTGTTTATGGACCTCGACTTCGTGCCGTCCATAAATACGCAAAAAAAGAACCAATATCTTCTACGTCACGCTTGGCCAATAACCCATATGTCTTAAAAAACAATGAAGCGCATACATAATTAACGAAATAGAATGTATAATTAATGTATGGGGTTATATGGAAATTTTTCCACAACGACTGTGATGTTTGTCAAGCATTATGCAATTGGCATCTACCTTGACAAACAGACAGTTGATCACTCGTTTCTGTGGATTGCATTTTTCCCATGTACGTGTCACACATGAAAACAATAGCTTACGTAACCGTTACCTTAAATACAAATATCTATTCAATGTCATTAATTGCTTGATTTATTGTTTTCCCAAAAAATACAAAAGGGGGGTGGCATTCGATGATATAATTGTAGGCAGAAAACAATAGGTTTGGATGATGATCAGTAATTATAATAGCCCCTGCGGCCTCAGCTGCCTGCATTACAACCAATAATGCTGCAAGCCTCAGTAATAATCTATTAAATATAAACTAACAGGGGAACCAGTTGACAACAATAAGAGGCTTTGAATGAGGTTTACGAACTTCGACACATAAATTTTCGAGATCGGCTATATTTTAGATAGAAGATGATTATTCAAAATAGATTCATATTTAGATGAAGCAAATTGATTAGAATTGGATTGACGAATATTTTTTCACTAAGATTCACTGAAAGCAATCGGCATAAGGAGACAAGCTAATGATTGTTTAACAAAATGTCTGAATAACAGCTCATACCTTCTCTAGTAAGATGAGGTCCGCCATGGTTCAAATGTTTGCCAGAGATATGTGTATGACGAATGAACTTCGACTGATGCTGGTTACAGGATTTTTTTGAGGAGTTTATTAACAACGATTGCATCGGCGACTTGTTTGGGCTCTTTATTTTTTAGATCGTTAGTACAAATATGGAGACAAATTCTTTCAGGAGTAGGCCGAATGTAGGATTTCATATCACTCATTGTAGTCGCACCGCTAAAACGATTTAACCACAACGTGATGGTGGACTTCTTTACCAAGCTTATATCCCTGCAGCTTTTGTGTGATAGAATCACCAAGAATAACTGTTGTTTGGCTAGATTTATGAGGGCTATGAGGAGGGTTAGCCAAGGATGTTGTTTAGCCTTCGGTTACAGCAGCGGGATTACTAGCCATATATGGTCCATCGACGGGTTCCACTTGGGAGGGCACAGGAGCAGCGGTAGTTGACTTTGATTTATAAAGATCTTTCGATAATAATTGCACCACGAGTTTCAGGGGAATCTCTCTCCTCAGCCATGCTTTTGCAAAGGTCCTTCTGAGAAATAAGCTCTCGTCTTAAAAGGTCGTTCTCATGCTTAAGCTTGTTGAACATTTCATCAGATTCAGAGGCCAAAGAAGAGCGTGGCGACCAGCTTGACGAAGGTCAAGCAGCTCTTCCCTCATCTTTGCTATTCAGAGTTAAAATGGTTGGTAAAAGCACAGTGTGGCGTAAAAGGTTGATTGCTGAGGTCAATAACTTGAGGCTCGGCGGAAGAATAGATACCAACATGTGAGTTGGTTTCGTCCGGTTGGGAGCCTTCGACGCCCTCTTGGTTCGGCGCATCTGCCCGTGTAAAAGACGAGGCGAGGACGCTACCAGTGCAAGTACCATTCTCTTTTGCAAGCGAAATAAGATTGTTTTTAAGTTCATGGTTCTGCTTCCCTTGAATTTGTAGACTTTTTGCATTAGCGTAAAAGTTACAAGTGATGTTACCAGATCTGAGGAGCAGTGACATCACAAACAACTAGCATGGGAAAAACTAGACCCAGTCTACAGGACACCATCGAAGGCGTAATTGCGCGTATTTCGAGGACAAAAAAATGCTTGTTTTAGAAATTTCTACTACTTTTAAAGCTTTATTCCGTTTTTTTTATAGACAATAGGGACTACGGAAGCGCTTAATACGGCGGGTTTTGACCGCGGAAGAATGGGACGAGTACGTTAAGTTCCCCGGAAACTCGAAGCTCTTATTTACATTAAGCAAGCCGTACTACGTCGCGTCATACGAAATGTTTATAATCTTTTTCGGTGAAGTGGGTACGTCATGCCATCTCTTATAAAAAAAAAATAAGAGATTTGCTTCTTTTTTCCCACTGTGTTAATTTCATTTCTGTATACAACACAACATTATTTTGTCGACTCCATTCCATGCTCGTAAAAACAACAAAATTAATTTAATATCGAACTTGATTTTCTCATACGCTTTCCTCTCCCAAATGCTAACAAAAAAGTTCCAATAAGGTTTGCTTTCACGGCTTGCCAGAAACACGTTGTTTGAGTTTCACGCCTGCCACCGCATTTAGAAATCACCAAGCATTTTTGGAAATTACCAAGGACGGCCAAAAAAGGATAAAATATCTATATGTTGTCGTTTAGGTTAAGGCAATGGCATATACGACGCTTGTACAGTGCAGGAAAATACATCAACGTACTTTCCACTAAGGCCCGCCATGATATCCTACGTATTCGGGGAGCTGACTACGGCTAGAAACCAGGCCATTGCCGAGTGACGGGAAGCAAAATTACTTCCGGTCACCATACTAGACGCTTCCGTAGTCCTTGCTTAAAATCCCTATTAAACGGCAAGAAACCGACGAAAACAATTTCTGTCAAATGCACTTTAAACTGAATAAAACGAATAATAAACGAAACTGGAGCCACTGCTCGTGCAGCCAATCAGAGAGCTGAATGGCAGTCACAAACCCAATTCTCGAGGAAGAAAAAACTCGCAAACAGAGGCTTGTTTTCGATCCTTTTCATATTGCTTGTATTGAAACCGAAAATTTTCTTCGTAGGGCATCTAATATTTCATTAAAAACATAAACTTTAGTCGTGAACCGTTAAAAGCTACCTCTCGCAATTCCATGCGAACATGGGAAGTATTTGATACGGTTCATTATATGAAAAAAGAAAAAAAAGGAATCGTTTGTTGGGGGAACTCAAAACCAGAAATGGAATTGCGTGCCTTCCTTTAGTATAGAGGCTCCAGCTGGGTATCCCAATAAAAATAGCAATAATCGAAAATAGCAAAGCGCAGGAGCCTCTGCCATTTAATGCATCCAAGATGGCGCCGAATTTCCAAGTAATACTGGAACTAGAAGAGGACTCTCTCTCTCTCTCTCTCTCTCTCTCTCTCTCTCTCTCTCTCTCTCTCTCTCTACATATATATATATATATATATATATATATATATATATATATATATATATAAAATAAAACGATGAGAGCAAACAGACTGATGAGCTATTTCTATGTTTAGGTTGCAGTTCAAAATAAGTTTTAGGGTGAATATGATGGTTGAAAGACAAAAGAAATACAAAGGTTGAAACCATACATGTTCATGCACAGTGACCTCTTACATACAATATGGGGGTACAATGTCCTCTCTCATCAACAGAGTTATTCATCATTCCCTCTTAAAGTGTTGCTGGAAGACCAATTATTCCTCTCACATCGAGACAGTAATTCATACTTTCCTCTAGAGAGTTTTTTTGTAAGACCCCGTCCTCTGACATCTAGAGAGTTATTCATCATTTTTTAAAGTGACCATCGATTTGATTTGATTTGATTTATTTATTTGTTTTGTCACTTTACAGGTAACATAAATACAGTGTTTTTGGAAAAAAAAATAAAAGGATAGTGACAGGCAAGCCTGGCGCTTATGTGGGAACAGGCTCCCCCTAGATTAGTTTAAGTAGAAATAACATTAGGGAAAAGAAGACATAAACTACAGTTTATTTACATACAATTTATTTACGTACGAAACAACTTACAAAAAAAGGTTGACACATTTTATCAGAATATTTTGATAAAAGTTCACATTTAAGGAAAAATTTAAAATTAGCTAGACTAGTCATGGAAGTTAAATGCTTGAATGGTCCTTGATAGGGAATACTGTTTTATGATTGTGACAAACTTACAACTGCAAGCGTATGGGGTTGAAGGTTTTGAGCAAAACGAGTATTGTAATCATGAACAGGAGAACCAGATGTGAACAGATTGTTGAAGGTGGAAAGGCAATAGGTTGTTACAATATGAGAACATATAAATACCGGTTTGTAAAGAATTGATCTCCAAGACCTTTATTGTTTTGAAATTCTTAAAGCTAGAAATCCGAAGGAGGTCGATAATCTTTGTTGTCAATTGTTCGAAAAGTCGGAGGGTTTGTGACAAAAACAAGTTAACGGTAATGGTCAAGGCACTGACACACAACTGTAAAATAGTCTATTATAAAGCACCTTTCCATTGTTTTGAACCGGTTGTTTCAATAAATGGACGAATAAGTCTTTGAAGTGAAACAGGCTGGAGGTACATGTAATCACAAATAACTCTTTAAAAGTCTCAATAGTGACCAATGAGAAATTCTCACTCATTTTATGATTTGTAAAATAATATTAGTCACAGCAGAAAAATAAAAAGTAAACAGAAATTTAGGGAAGCTGTAACTTATAAACAAATGAGACAGTGTAAGTCTATTTCTTGAACTCAAGAGAAAAAATGTAATTTTAAATAACCCTAATCGAATCCATCTTCTTCGACTGCGGTTTGATGCCTTTGCTCCTCGGCTCAACAGCAGACTTTGAAATAGGAGTCAGTGAATGCTTCCCTGGCTCTCTTTTTAACAGGTGTACTGGTAATTGGGTGGAAATCGCCTTCATTTATCAATTTAGCGTGAACAAGAGGAAAAATAAGAGATACTCTGTAAGATTCGCGTAGTAATATTAATAGGTCGCGGTCACGGTACCTCACCGATTTGGCTGCAATTTTGCATGTAGTCTTGCTTTGGGGTCCTAACTACGAAATGGATGTTTCAAAGTTCTGGTAAATTTTATTTTGGGAGTTCTGAACATGGCCGGTTTCCGTCGGTTCCTAAGGGGAGCCAATATGGAGGATCAAAGGACTTCTTCTCATGGTTCCTTCCAGCTTACCATAATCTTTCACCAAAAATCATTAAAAAACCAACAGCCTTTAAAAGCTATCTTCCTTCTCACGTTCTATGCCAAATACTTTGCTGAAACAAAACGTTTTGGTCATGAACGAGCGAAAAGTTGTAGTGTACTTCCAGGATACTTTTGAAACACATAAATTTACTGTAAATCGAAAGGCCGATATCTCCCATGTTATGTTGATTGACAGTTAACTATTTAACCTGGATGTAGAACTGTTATAGCAGATTTGACAGGGGAAATGAAAGAATGGGCAACTTCTTAAGCACGGGAGAAAAATTAAACAAGTGTGACCATTGCACGACTATGAAGCGCTTCTAGCACGAACTATAGCAACGGCAAACAATTAAAGTTACCGTTAATAATAGTAGTATAGTGTTTGGGGGTATCAGCGCAAAAATTAATTTAGGGGGGTGTTTTAGCAAAATGATGTCGGATTTTGGAAAAACTATAGTTATTTTATTTTTGATCTCGTATTAAAATGCGTGACTTTCTCGGAAAAATCACCAAGCGTGACATTCTCGGAAAAACAGGGAATGAGTCATCACCTATAGCTATTATTTCTCATGTGGAACCATCCGATGGTTACATATTATGATCTTGTATTTTTGATCTCGTATTTTGGAATCTATAGTTTATTAAAAATGCGTGACATTCTCGGAAAAACAGGAAGTCGATGATCTCATCGTCAGGAAATGAGTCATCATTAATAACCATTGTTTCAGATCATGAGACGGTCGTATGATTATTTCTAACCAATCAAAAGTCGACCCATAAATTAACCAAAACCAAAAATCTAACCAACTGGTTCAGAATTTGGTTTATTTTTTGGTCAGATATTTTGCCATACAGAGAAAGGATGCCTTCATTAGAAAAACTTACTACTAGTTTTGAGTCCACATGTGCCAAGATTCAAGATTCTATCCTGAACTAGGCAAATCAGTGGGTTTGAGGCGATAAAAACACCACAACAGCTAGATTTTATAATATCCATATGCATAGCTTGTCACGCCATTATTGTGAATATACCGCTTGTCATCAAAGCAGCTGAGTGATACTTTATTTATCTCATAACTTCCTAGTTGATGGTTTTGGCTTCTAATTGTTTTCATTCTATGATGCAACTGTTTATTATCAAATAGTGTCTCTTTATAATTTTCATGTTTGATGTTATTCTTAATAACATTCTTCCCAATTCCTTTAGCTGTCTTCCCTCCTTTTCGGTTGTCTTTCATATAGCTATACATTTTTGATCGTAGACCGATGAATTCACAAATTGGAACTCCTGCAGCCTCATCTTTGAATTTACCAATTACTTTTTTATTCGTCTTATCGAAATATGGAGAGTATTCTGGGTAGTCGCTGTTGTCAAATTTATTTTTATCCTTCCAGAAATGTCTATAGACGTCTTGGGTTTCAATTTCATAGGTCAATGAGTCAGTGTCTGTGAAGAGCAGCTTCGCCTTGTTTCCGTACTTCTCTTTGATGTAGTTGTAGTGGAATTCATACATCAGTGTCTTGCTAAGGTCTAGAATACACATCCCCACGTATGCCGGCCGGTTTAAAGTAAGTGTTTCTTTTATCTTATGAACAGCTACTAGATTTTCATTGAAGATTTTACTGCTAACATAAGTGGGTTTACTAGCTAATTTCAATAGCTTCTTCTCATCAGTCACCAATCTGACGTCTACTCGCTTTCTGAGATTCTCCATAGTTTTACCAAATACTGAGTTATTCATCAACTTGAAAAAGTCTTTCTCAAAGGCATTTTTAGCATTGGTTCTTTTCTGTGTGTTGAAGTCGATGTACTGTCTGAGCCATGCGGACTGATTGAACTCTAGAACTCGATGGACTTTAGTTATTTTCAAACCGAGATCAGTGTATAATTGGAGGTTCCTATAATGAAGCACGTATTTTTCTTTGTTGCTTAATGTTGGTATCAGTTTATGTACCAAACCAGTTGATATATTGAATTTGCTAGCTATTTTCTTACAATAATCTGATAGCATGTCCCCAGTCACTTTGACCTTTTCCGGTCCCAGTGGATAGTCATTGTGAAGATCATGTAACTCTTGGGGGTATTCTAAATCAACTTCAAGAATCAAACCCTTTGCACTATCTTCTTTATACTTAGCCAGGTCTAAATTATTGATCTGTTTTTGTGTCATCCATCTGAATCCGCCTGTTGGTAAATATTGACTCATAGCCCAACCATACAAATTATTAGCATCGAGATACATGATGTACTTCGAGGGCACCTTCTCATCATACTCTTTCATGTATTTATTATTTGCTTTACCGTAACGGTTGGCTATATAGCTGATTCCTCCACGCATACCCTTTTCAATGAATTGAAACATATCAATATCAACCATAAGCTCTAGTTTAATGTCAGTCATTTTAAGCATGGCGTCCCAAGATAAACCGGGAGATGTGAAATAGTGACACGGGTCCAGTTTATAGTACTCAAGGCATGTTTTTCTGAAGTTTTCAAATACATCAGCCAGTAGGAGTACATCTGTTTTAAGGTACAGGTCATGATAATCGCCCATATTTTTGATTGAGAATGTATTCCACACATTTTGAGCATGCGCATAGTCTTCATCTGATATATGCTCATCACTCAATATACTGTAGAATTCTTCTTTTGACGGCAGATTTTGGTTAAATTTATCGAAACAATCCATATAGTCATAAGGATAAACACCTTTTTGCGCCATCAAATTAAGATCCTTTCCCTTGAACTCTTGTGAGGTGTATTTTAAGGCTTCTTTTGGAAGATTGCTGACAAGTTTTTCCAAACTTGAGCTCATGAATTGGAAGCTATCAAGAAAGGTCAAGTGATTACCAAGCATGAAAGCCATATACTTCTCCATGTTATTTGGGATAGCATTGATATTCATTTGACAGTCTTCACCTTTCTTGTTTTTGTAAGTGTGCTTCTTAACAATGGCTCCAATCTCCTGCATAATAAAATGACTATCATAGCCTCTTAGATTGTGAAATATGACTGGCATCTTTATTTCATCTGGGTTCACTCTGAGTTTTAGATTACATTCTTGATGGGCAGAGCCTCTGTATCTACCAGTGATGTGACAGTGATCTCGAACTCGGATATCTTTGTCAGTGTATTTTTTATCACAAATGTGACATTCTTTGGCTTTTTGGAATTTCTCTTCATCATCTTTAGTCATTTTCAATGGTTTGTTAAAATTTTTTTTCACAACATTCTTGCAATATTTGACTTCCTCCAGCATAGCTTCCATAAATTTGTACACAGCCTTTTCACCCCTGTATATTACTGCTGGTTTGCTGTATTTATCATCATAACAACAAACTACTTTATAGCCGTAGCCACAGTCAGTATGCTTCTGATAAGCCTCTGTATATGATTTATCACTGTTGGGTTGGCAAACGTGTATTTTTTCAGTGATGGCCTCAAAATCAGCATAGATCACAAATGGTACCTGCTGTTGTTTATGAAAGTTGTTGAATTTCAGTATGTTGTTATCTTTGTTTGGCATTTTTATTGCCTGTGTGCCATTTACTTGCATGCAGTTGTCCTTGTGATCATTCAGAACCCTTTCAGAGCTGAAGCATTGAAGACAGTGCATACAAAAGTGTTTTCTTTCTTTATGCTTTGTTTGATTGTACATAAACTTATTGAAATCTTTGATTAGCACATAATGCTTGTTTTCATTTTCAGTTATTAGAAGCAGATTCAAGCCGTCTGCATATTTCTCTTTTGATACATATATTGGATAAGGTTGTTTCTCCTCATAACCGAATACATTGATGTTGATCTCATTTTGTTTTTCTATTTTGTTGTACTGTTTGTTAGTTACTGGAAATTCAATACCAGTGTAATCCAATTTTTCAATGTATTTTTTGTCAACTTTTTTAATCCTCTGCGGATCTTTGTCTTGTGGGTTCAGGTGTCTGATGTGGCACCATCGGAAGCATTCATTATCCTCATTTTTCAAGTTAATTAAACCTTTTTTATTTCGTAATTCTGCTGGCAGTTTTATGTATGAAGAACCTCTTAAAAGTTCATATTTGACAACATTAAGATAATGGCTGTCAACAGATTCAATTGTCCAACCTGAACCTTCAGATACCCAAACTGCAATCTTATTCATTATTTGGTCTTTTGACAACTGTAGTGATTCAGTTACTTCCAGATTATTCACAATTGTTCGAGCTACACTGTTGAAATATGCGGTTTTGTATTCTATTGCTCCGTCAGTCATTTTTGCGAATGTTACCTTTAGCGTTTCAACAAATTTCAGTCCTTTCATTTCATTCAACAATTTTATAATATTATATGCAACAGCCTTTCTTGTGTTTTGCAGTTGCGCAAGCGGGTCTTTGTTATTTTTTATACTGATTTCAAAAGATTTTGTGAAACCTTTTAAAGCTTTCCCTGTTTGCTCTATCTTAGTCCTTGGTGCAGGCGTTGGTTTCTGAATCACCTGTTTGGTTCTGGGGCTGGGATCGGTCTCTTTTTCAATTGTTCTATTTCTTCCAACCATTCTTTTGGTGGTGCTGGTAATCTTTTTCTTTCGAAGTAATCAACCAATTCTCTGACTGTTGGTCTTTGTGTTGTTCTCTTCAGTTTTTTTATTTCTAGGTGGGGGGGGGGGGGGGGGGGTTGGTGTATAATCATCAACTATAACAACCTTTGGCTTCTTCTGTTGTTGATTCTTAAGCAGTAAATTAATGAGCTGGGATTTGCTCAGTTTTTTCAAACTTTTCTTATTCATACTATTGAGTGAGATAAAATTTTCCATTTATATATTATAAATTATAATATATCTTTAAAAGGGTTTCATAAAATTTTTATTTAAACAGATATTATCTAAATCTATATTATAATGAATAAGATTGAAATCAATGAACGTGTCTATAATATTCACCCTATTTACGATCTGTATGCTTCTGATAAGGATGGAAATGTTATAAATATTATCAAAAAAGTGCCTATGAATGGATCTAAAAAACACGATGGTTATATGATGTGTAGTGTTAGGAAACATGGTCAAAATGGTCAAAAGAAATATAGCGTTCATAGGTTTGTTTGGGAATGTCACAATGGTATTATTCCAAAGGATAAAGTCATCGATCATATTAATGAGGTAAAAGATGATAATCGTTTGTGCAATCTCCAACTAATGACACAACGACAGAATTGTATGAAATCAACAAAAAGTCGGGATTATTCATTTGCTACTACCCAAAGAAATCCAAGATGTGTAAAAGCGACTAATATTAACACTGAAGAAGTTTTATATTTTAGTAGTATTTATTGCTGTTCACAATATCTTGATATAAATGATGCTATTGTAAAAAGAGTTTCTGATGGAGTTAAGTATTGTAAATCAGGTGTCTCAAAAAAGGATGGTTGTTCATACAAATTTGAGTATGTTAAAAAAGAAAATATGCCAGATAATTACATAAAATCAGCTAATAAAAGACCAAGGAGAGTTCCCGATGAAGACAAAAAGAGTTACCATGCGTTGTCAATAATGGCAGAATAAGGAGTACAAGTGTCCTAGATGTGGTAAAGTAATGAAGAACCACAGCAGAAACAATCATAGAAAAATTTGTAATTAATTATTCTTCACCCTTCTTGATAAGTATTTTATACTCTCCTCCAAGTGCTTAGTTATTTCGTGGATTAAATCTTCGAAACAGTTGCTAACGATGTATTTACAATTGTTTTTCTCATACATTAGCTTCATATCAGACTGTTTGTCTGACACTTTATACACACCTGTTGGGCTTTTGAATTCAAGACAAAGAGCACTGTGTTTTCTTGTGGGATTCATCAGCATTAAATCACACTGTCCAGCCATATATCCTTTCTTATAACTTCTGATTCGCATGTTTGAGCTAATTTGATTTTCACCTAATCCCGCCACCATTAATGCACCTTCATATTTCTTTCTGATGAATGACACAATCTTGTAGTGCAGATCATCTTCACTTTCAATCATCAGCATGTTATTATTTCTGTCATTGAACTGATTGTAATACCCCTGTTTTCTGATTGATGGCAACACTTTAGATGTAACCCAATGTTTAAATTTTGCTGCTTCCTGTTTTTTAGAGGACAGTATTAGTGAATAAAATCCTGATTCATTTATAAAAAAACATTTGAAAGTTTTTTCAATGGTCTCAGCACGAGGGACCGTTTTGTTACATCGTGAATCAGTGGCCTCAGCACGAGGGACCGTTTTGTTACATCGTGAATCAGTGGCCTCAGCACGAGGTAACGTTTTGTTACATCGTGAATTTATGCTGATTTTGTGGTCTCTTAAGATTCTATCATCAGATAAAACATGATCCTTGATTGCTTTTTGTGGATTTTTATATGTCTCTACCTCTGAACCATATATCATTTTTATCATCAAGATAACAATCTATTGATACATCTAATTCTTTATTATCGTAGGAATATTTTTGCTATTTGTAAATTATATTAATTTATTTTTTAATTCATTTTCGACCTGTGTTTAAATATAGTCAGGAATAATAATATTCTTGGCTACATAATAGCAAATAACAGATATACTGTGGGTCTCCTTGTATATATGTTAGATAATTTTCTCTTTATAATATATCTTTTAAATCCTTGAACGATATCCAGCTGTTGAAGTCGTCACTGTAACCCTTCCACTTCACCAAAGCTTGTTTCTTCTTGTGATCTCTGCGAATGACTTTATCAATACGGAAAACATCCTGTCTGGCTTTTAATAATTCAGCTTCATAAAAACTCCCTTGTATTTCTTCATCGTTGAGATCTTTTAGTTTGTATGTTATTGGGTTTGTATATTGGATCTTATCAACTGTAAACACTTCTTCTGTCCAATTTGGTGTATAGCTCTTGTCGAACACATTCCGTTTATACTTAGATATTCGGACCTTGTCACCTATTTTGAATTTCGGTTTCTGTTTTAATGTTTTCATATCACCATACAAATTGAAGTAAACAGTTCCTTCATTCCTCTTATCAGATGCTTCAACGGGTTATCTTTGTGCTTGAATGTTTGGTATTATTATACTGTTTCACTGATTTTGGTAACATGTCTAAATACTGTGTATTACCTTGAACAGTGAACTGCTTCCACATTTTGGACTTCATTGTCCTATTCCATCTTTCAACTACTGATGACTTCTCTTCATTCTCAGTTGAGTACATCTGTACACTATGTTTCTCTAGCAAGTCCTTCAAGTGTTTGTTGTAAAACTCTTTTCCCTTGTCAACCCATAAATACTGTGGTTTTCTGCCTTCCTTGAATATTGTTTTGAATGCTTCAGTGACAGATTCACCTTTCTTATCCTTCAATGGGACAATCCAACCATATTTGCTGAAGACATCAATAACCATAAGAAGATATCGATAACCTTATTCCATTTACTGAACTGTTGCATTTCAACTAGATCACTTGCCCATATTTCATCAATTTTATTTACAATCACACGCCGCCGAGTGAAATTTCGTTTTATGGGTGCATGTAATTCATCAGCTAGTTTTTCTTGCCAGTTTTCTTCACTCGACGGCTTTTTCCGTTTTTTGAAACACCAAGACCAAGTTTCTGTTTTTTGTCGATTAAGAATCTAGCTGTTTGACCCCATTTTGGCATCTCACCATAAGGAATCTGATCAAGTGACTTGATCATTGTTCTATCACAATCACCTTTGTCTTTTTTCATATCATAACAAATATCATGGTAAGCTGCAATCTCATCTACTTTATTGTAAGGTAGGACATTCCATTTTAACACCTCTCCAGTCAATGGATCATATTCCAGTTGTTCATCCAATGGATTATAAGGGCCCATATATTTATACTTACTTGGAGTCCAACCTGCTTTTGGTTTAGGAAGCTTGCCAATAACCTTATGAATATCAATAGCACCACCACGTGTATAATCAATGCCTTTAATATCTGTTTTATGGGTTTGTCTCTTATCAGCACGCTTTGGACGTATTTTTGTACTTAAATCAAATAATGCTTTTTTCCCAACTGAACTAATAGCCGGCTTTGCTAGGGAAAGTCCTTTGTCAATCAAATACTGTTGATTTTTTGGATTTCTGAGAGCTTCTGAAGCGTAATATCTTCCAGCTTGCAATGCCTTTTTACCAATCATTGGAGCCTCATGACCAAGCAAATCTAATCCAGTTGTTAATATGCCCGCCCCTTCAGACGGGCTAATTAGTTTCCCCGATTTCTGACAAATTTAGTCTTTGTGATTCCACACTCAGCACAAGTGCATTTCATCATAGTTCGACCATTTTTCGTCTTCTGATATCTTTCACTTCCTGGGACACATTCAGTGACTTTCTTCTGTTTGACACAATAAGACTTCATATACCAATAGGTTAGATATTTTCGAAGTAGTCTATGATGAATCTGTGATTGACACTTGTATCTGTTGGACTGAATTTGGAATTATGTATTGTATCCAGAATCGATCTGCCTTCTTGTCTCGAGAAGATAGTACAAACACCAATATCCACACAATACTGAATCCCTTTCTTGTATCTCATCACCAGAGTATTCAAGTTGTTTACCGCTTGTCAACATATATTTTTGAACTTCTGTCGGCATCATTAAACCAAAAGAGTCGAAGTATTCACAGTATTTATCATTTTTGAAATTCCTATAACATACCCAATGTGTACCTGGTCCAATTTTGGAATCAAGATTGACTATTCCACATTCATTGTTTCTCATCAGGTTTGGCAGATTGTCTCTTGAAAATACTCCTCTAAAATGTTTTATTCCAAGTTGTTTAACCCAATTGATTAAATCAAAGTTGGATAAGGGTTTATTTACAAAATGGTTCCTAGTATGGGGATTGAATTGAATGGACTGTTTTTGCCCAGTAGAAGTCCTTTTCCCTTTGTCTTTTTTTTTTTCATTCCATAACCGATTGGGTTATCCCATGTACCAATAACAGGTGGGATCGCCATGGCATCATAGCATGTTTCCCACCACTTTTATTTTTATTTATTGCAATGGAATCTGGAACATGAACTGGTAATGACCGTCTTGGACGGCTGCTTTCAACATGCAAACCTTTTCCAGTTAATTTTCTAATTGCTTCTATGGCCAAAGGAATTCCAATACTGGCGAGTATTGTTCCAATACCATTTCCAATCTGTGTTTTTGTTGGTTTTATAACAACGTCTCCACCATACTGCATTTTTTGAATAATATCTGCCATCTGTCTCGTATTCAATAAATTTCCTACATTCAATAATTGGGATAAATTGGCATTAGGAATAAGAAATCCTCCACTTTGTTTCTTCCCAAATAGTTTATCAACACCGAGACTTGCTAATGAAGACAGAGCACCAGTAGCCAATGCTGGAGCCGCTTTAGCTACTGCTTTACCTGCATAAGGCAATAGTCTTGTTCCAAGTGAAAAAAGACTGGACCAAAGAGAACCTCCTTCTACAACAGCTTTTCTGATTTGATTTTTTGATATCTTGATGTCTGAACCTTTTCCTGATCTACTTGATTTAATCAGTTTGTTGATTTGTCTCTTAGTCAACATTAGTTGATCATTTCCAGACAATTCACTATGCGTCAACCTTATTGTTACAGGTGAATTTGTTGCATAAGCTTTTGCTAGCTTTTGTTTCTGACTTTTTGATAGTCTCACACCATGTGGATGATAAGTAGTCATATAATATATGTTTATACTAAATTGTATTTAATATAAAACATTTGATTAATAATTTATTTATTTAATTTATTTAATTTAATTAATTATTTCCAATTAATTATTCCATTTACATAGATCTCAAGACGATTTTACCATCAGTCGTTCTCATCTCAATATCCTGCTCATAGAGGACCAGTGCATACACACTGTAATCAGCATTTGTTGCAGCACTCAAAGTGTATTTGAAAGTCAGTTTTGTCATTCCATCTTTGATATCCTGTTTCTGTTTCGTCAAATCAAAATAAATGAAAGGGAATATTGTACCGAAGTTGCCCCTGTTAAGAAGGGTACTTTCACTGAAATCATTTACAGCTTGAACATATTTCAAAACATCTCTAAATACTCTTGTTGGTTCTGTTGATGGTTTATAATGAACCTCTGGATAATCATTACCATTGCCAACCTCAAGATAACAATCATTCAAAGTTTGGTTATTTGCAACTGAAAAGCTGTTATAGAGAAATTTATTGGCTGTCTGATCAGAATCATTAGCGTCATTGATGATGAATACAAAGACATGCCTGGGTTTGTTTATTCCTGTGGAAATACGGAAATTGGCTGTCTGTTGTCTTGTTGAATTGCCTCTCTCAACCATTTCTCTCATGTAAGTCCACTTTCTGTTGTCAAGATACTTACTCATGTACAGTGACTTTCCCGCTGAATTAAAAATGATACGAGGAACAATAAGCTGAAATTTAGTTAGTACCACACGGCAATCATCAGCAGCTTGCCAAATCATATTGTCATCACTCTCAAGTGTCAAGTTAACCTCCAATTTAGAGTTTGGCAAAAGTTCATCCCTAAGGCTCTTGAAAAAACCGTATCTGTTCAATGCAAGCTCTGCATTTACTTTACCACCAGCAGTATTTAACGGTGCTTTGCGAGCTGCGAAACCTTTGTTATAAGTAGCCACCTGAGCAACTCTGTCATCAGCAATCCTGTTGGTGTCAAGATAGAAAAACTCATTTGTTCCTTGACTTGAAGCATAACCTTGTGAATACTCAAGCAACGACTTAATATTTGTGGCTTGGTTGGCATCTCTGCACTCATAAACATCAATACCATTCATTTTTACATTGAGAGTGTTTATAAGAGCGCGAACTGAATTAACGATACCATTTCTATCATTTTCTGCAATGGCGGCTCCATCTGCAAGCTTCTTTACAATGAAATCAACATTCAAACGGGCATTGTACCAATCAAATGGTGTAGTCTCTCCACTGTTATCAACAACGAAACGGTAACCTGTTTTCCTCTGATGAGCATTATTTGCTACTACAGTATTAAGTGCTGTCTCTAGTTCGAACACTACATCTTCATATCTTTCGATATATTTTGAGTCACGATAGTTTGACATATATTATTGTGTTAGATAAAAGTTATTTGATTTTACGAGGTATGCCTCTCTTTCTTTTGATTAAACCACCAGTCTGGCTCACACTCTCAGTTCCACTCTTGTTTCCACTTTTTCTCTTTTTCAAAAGTTCTATGATTTTGTCGCCAGCTTTTTTGCCAGCATGTTCACCAATTGTTGTGGCTGCTTTTTCAGCTGCTTTTTTCCCAACTGTTTTGATAATGTCAGTCATGACACCTTCACCATGTTGTTCATATTTTTTAAACTCAAACCGTTTCATATACTATTAGGTTTTATAATTCTGTCCCTCTCAAGAATAACTCAATATACCAATCTATCCCGTTTAAATCAACCGGTTGTCTAGAAGAATCAGTGACATAAAAACGTATTGAGCTGATTGTATGTGTTGAGACAGGATTCCATGAAAGAAAACGAGGTTTGTAAGTGAAAGGTAAACTTCTAACGAGATCTGTGACTGGTATAACTGCGATTGTATTTGTGCTATTTCGATCAACAATGCTATCTATCACCATATCACAATTGATATAAATCTACTCCTCTTGTAATATCAGGTAGATTTGTTCCATATTCTGTGGCTGAAACTAATTTTGAATCGAAACCGATAAGTTTTCTGAAATCAAGATTTCTCAGATCCACTCGATAGTTTTCATCAAGTTCAATCAAAATGCGATATGCTGACAAAACGAAATACATGTTAATACCATACATGAATTTTGATTTGTCTGTTTCAGATGGATTCAGTACATGGTTATTTTTTCTCATATACTCATGAATGTAACTATTGATATCGTCGTATGAATACATCCCGTCAACGAATGTTATTGTTTCCCATTTTGCACCTTTGTCGTGGCTATATTTCATTTGATTATTCCCAAAAAATTCTCTGATATTGTACCAACTGTATGTCATATTGATAACATTCACTGCCATTTCATATTTCAAATCATGCGTTAAGTTGATAGGTGTATTGAATCTTTTTTCAAAATCATGACTCTTGCTGACACCAATTTTGTCTCTGTTTTTACTGTTGAATCGTAATGAAATTTCTGTCATATACTTTTACATTAGATATTTCATCATTATTTTATTTAGCTCATTAGTTCCAATAACACCCAATCTGCTTAATACATGTAATATATTCACAAACGCACTGTTATTACCTGCAAATAGGGACCCACCAAGTAATTGCAATCGTGAAAGCAAGTCTCCAATATTATTGTAATGAAAAACACCTGCTCCATATTGTTTTCTCTTTCTGATACCTGAACCGATAGTTTGTGCACCTTCCTCAACGGCGCCAATTCTTTTTCGGTACTTTTGCAATAATTTGATCTCTTGAGTTATTTTATGAATTTGTTCTTTATTTTTATCCCTATTCTTTTTGGTTGTTGATAGATGAGCTTTTTGTCTTCCAATATCTTTGGTTAATTTACCAATCATTCGATCATACTCATTAATATCGATTGTTCCATCCATATATGATTTAAATATCTGTGATGGAGGAGCTAAATTATGTTTCATCAATGTTTGAATATCCTCAAGTGAAAAACCTTTATCAAGATTTGACTTATAAGGTGTTTCAGTTTCAGACGTCATTTTTGGTTTGTAATCAATTGGTAATGTTGTTTTCACAGGTACTGATTCAGGCAGTGTGTTCAAAAGAATGAGATCTTCAAAACCAGATGTTAAGGCTTTTTGATTTTTTTCAACTGTTCAATAACTTCATCCTGTTTTTTGTCGACACTTTCTTTCACACTCTTCTGGACATCAATAGAGGGTTTCAGTAATTCTGATGTTGTATCATAAGCATCCTGTTTTCTGTTTTCATAAGTCTTGATAGCCTCACGAACTTCTCTAGTTTTATTTCCAGCTTCAATTCCACTTTTAAGAAGCCTTTTCATACGTTCTATATCCATATACAATTGTGTTAGACTAATCTAAACTATTAACATATGGAAATTCCAAATTATGATATCATTCAGAATTCAAATAATTCATTCAGACAGTTGTATCCGTATATGCCAAAAGATACATTTAGAATGTTATTGGCTGGTAATTCTGGATCTGGAAAGACAACATTGTTCATGCATTTGATTATGGAACCTTTGGTCTATTATGATCAAATACATTTATACGCCAAAAACTTGGATCAAGACAAGTACAGATATCTTCGGAAAGTAATGGATGAAATAAGCAGTCACATTGGATATCCTGCCTTGGTTTGCAGTCAAGAAGAGATATTGCCAGTTGAACAAATAAAAGACACAGATTTGCAGCGATTGGTTGTTTTTGATGATTTCGTGACTGACAAGAAACAAGATCAGATAATCAGCTATTTCATTCAGGGGAGACACAAGAACTGTTCAGTCATATATCTCACACAATCATTCTATGGCTGTCCAAAATCAATCAGACTCAATTGCAGTCACTTCTGCATTTATGATTTCCCATCCTCAAGAGAAAGGAATCTGATTTCACAAGAACTTGGAATTGACAAGAAGAAATACATTGAAGCAACCAAGAAACCATATTCCTTCTGTTATGTTGACAAGCCGATGAAGACAATCAAGAGAAATTTTTATGGTGCAGTTTAATCTAATCCAATATTATATGGCAAGATTCGATCCAAATCCAAATATATATGAAATGATTCCTACAAAAGGTAAAAAAAAAATAACAATGGCAACAATGGCAACAATGGCAACAATGACAACAATGACAACAATGGTAACAATGGCAACAATGACAACAATGACAACAATGACAACAATGACAACAATGACAACAATGACAACAATGGTAATTAGATAGATCAAACTTCACTGTGTTATCTAATCTAATATTATATGGGAGTTTTTAATTCTCCACAAAATCAAGATAAAACAAAAACTGGAACTGGTGAAAGAGGCCCAGCTGGTCCAATTGGTCCCAAAGGTGAAAAAGGTGATAGAGGTCCAAAAGGTAATACAGGTGCAATTGGTCCACAAGGAGCTACTGGAGCTGTTGGTCCCAAAGGTGATGGATTCAAATTAACACAAGATGGTAATTATGACATTGAAAACAAAAAAATTAGTAATGTAGCAGACCCAACTTCTAACAAAGATGCTGTTAATATGAGATACGTAAACGATTCTGTTTTATCAATTGAAGGAACAAGGGAAAATCCATTTAAATTTCTTCTTGAAGATATATCAAAAACAACCATTATCAGAAATGCGAATAATCTGCAATTAGAAGACTATACTAAAAGCCCATACAATATCAATAAAAAAAATCATTGTCTTTTGTGATTCCTTCTGCTGGTCTTACAACTGTTCTTCGTTTTGATCTGACACAATTGGAAGTTTCAAAGTACACTTTAGTTGTTGAGTTTTATACTGATGGTAATCCATACAATGCAACAGTTGATGATGATGTTTTGTCATCAAATTTAATTGAAAGAAAAGATTCAATAAAAAGAGCATTTCCAAAGACTCATCTTGTTGATGGTTATCTTAAGAGAATATTTTTCATTGAAAAAACAAGTCAAGGAGCTACATCAATGGAATTATTGTTGATCTCACCATATTTATCAAATAATGCCAAACATCATGTCATAGTTTATGGTGTTTATGGATTTTCTAATATCATTTTATCACATATTCACGATCCTGTTTTTGAAATTGAAAATGGTAATGTTGCTTTTGGTGGGAATATTGACATGAAAAATAATAGAATCATGAACCTTAATGACATTCCATCAAACCCACAAGACGCTGTCAACAGAAACTATGTGAACATCAATTTTTTGGATGTATATGGAACCAATAAAATGTCTGAAAACCTTGATGTTGATGACCATAAAATTATAAATCTTACGGCTCCAACTGATGATAAAGATGCTGCTAACAAAAAATATGTTGATGATCATACCCCAAATATTGACATGTCTCCATATGTAAAAAAAAGATGGAAGTGTTGCAATGACTGGTAATCTGAACATGAGTGGCAACAGAATCAGTGGTATACCATTCCCTAGTTCATCATCTCGAGTTAGTACTTATGATGCGGTTAATTTAGGTTATGTACAACGCAATATACTAAGTATCAGGACAAACACATTATTATTGGATGGAACAAACCCGATGACTGGTGATCTGAACATGGGTGACAACAAAATTACAAATGTAGCAGCGCCAACAGCAAACAATGATACAGCCACAAAGGGGTATGTTGATACTGAAATTGCTGGCATTGATGTTTCACCATTTCTTAAAAAAGATGGAAGTGTTGCAATGACTGGTGATCTTGACATGGGTGACAGTGAAATAACAAATGTTGGGGCTCCAACTTCTGACAAAGATTCTGCCAACAAAAAGTATGTTGATGACCTTGTTCTTTCAGCATCAGGAGCTCAACGCAACCCATTCGCTTTTCTGTTAAAAGACATATCCAAGTCTTCTGCAGTCAGTGGTGTGGAAAACCTTCAAATTGAGAATTTTGATAGATCGCCATACCACATAAATAAGTCCTCATTGTCTTTTTTCATTAAACGAAGTGTCAACTTTACATCCAAAATTCGTTTTGATGTGACATCTTTGAGTAACAGTCAGTACACTTTTGTTGTTGAGTTTTACTCACCATCAGACACAAGAAGTGCAACAGTCGATTTAACCCTTCCAACTGTAAATATACGAGATGCGGGACAGCCGTTTCAAAAACCTTTTCCTGAAACTCCACACGTTGATGGTTACATGAAAAAACTTTTCCAGATAGAAAAAACCAGTGGTGGTCAAGCGGCGATTGAGGTGGAACTTTCCAGCACAGCTCCTGCGTGTAACACCAAAACACATATCATCGTTTATGGGGCCTATGGCTATCATACCAATTTGTCTTACTTTGTGCACGACCCAGCGTATGAAATTGAAAACGGCCATGTTGCGTTTGGTAGTAATATTGACATGAAATTAAACAAAATCCTCAACCTGCAGGATAACCCCTCAAACCCACAAGATGCTGTAAACAAAAGTTATGTGGACCAGAGGTTGCAAACCAAACTCGATACGATTGCACAACAAAATCTAAATATGAACAACAATGCCATCACTGATCTTGCTCCACCCGTCAACGCAGACGATGCGGTGACAAAACTTTATACTGACGAATATTTTCTCCGACGAGACGGTTCGACTGCGATGTATGGAAATTTGTCAATGAGTGGAAATAGAGTGACGAATTTAGCGGACCCGTCGAATGAAACTGATGCTGTGAACTTCAGAGTTTTAAATCGAGCTGGAATAGTTATTAGAGCAAACGCTTTATTATTGAATGGAACAAATGCGATGGCAGCAGACTTAAAACTTGGAGGGCATAAAATCATTAACTTAAAAGAAGGAACAAATAAAACTGATGCCGTAAATTTAGATCAATTAGAAAAAAGTCATATTTCATCTGCTTCTCATCCAAAGAATGCTTTCAAATATTTGATGAATGATATCGATGAAATCAGCACTGAATATGGCTTGACAGTTAATGGATATGTCAATTTACCTCGTTCACCACATTTGATTTTAAAAAAGGTCATTGATGTAGACTTGAATAAAGAAGCTAATCATATTTACAGAGCTAGAATTGGATTTAATATGTATACAATAAAAGATGGAAAATACACTTTCATTCTTGAATGGCTATTTCCTGATTATGAAGGAATGAATCTTAGTAGTGTAACATTCAATGCAACTGGTAGAATTACAATTCATAAAACTGTAGGGAGAAAATTTGACAACAGAAATGAAGATCATTCGAGATATTTATTATGGATTGAAAAACCTTCAGTAAGTTCACCACCTGAATATTTATATTGTACAATACATATTAATGCTAACCCAACTTATCCAAATAAGTACAAAGTTCATTGTGTTGCATATGGTATTGATTTTGAAGCTGTAGACGTTCCATCAAGTGTTTACGACTTCGCAGAAGCTTATAAAATCGTGAATGAAAAAATGCAATTACAAACTGATTTAGATTTGAATGGTTTTGATGTGAAAGAAAATGAAAATTGGTTGTTTGGTGGAGACAATGGTGAATTTACAATGCTAAATAATATTAATATGAACACTTATCTGATAAAAGAGGCTAAACTTGGCGGTGATTTAAATCTGAATGGCTATAGAATTCATAATAATAGTTTGAATCTTTTTCGTTCAAGTGTCACAGGCGTAATTATGGAAACAGCTTTGGATCTCGGAGGATTTGCTCTCTATCAGCCAAAATTAGGAGGTGATCTAGATTTGAATGGGAATGGAATAATTGGCCAAATACAATATTTAAATTGCTCTGTTAAAGCCAAACAAGGACATAATAAGAATACTTTGAAGCCTGTATTGATAAATGGCGCTGAATTTTTAGTTATTCATAACAATAACTTTCATATTAAGAATATGTATGTAATACAAGGAACAAAACCCGGAATATTCTACTTCAAGAAAAAGAATGAAGGTGCTGGGCAATTGCCATTACCAGCAACAATTTTTGAATACAGACATGGTGCTGTGGGTAGAAATATCACAACGGTTAACATCGATAAATAATTATCGAGAGGCTATCTTATAATTGACTATTCACATCCCAATAGTGGAGCATTTGATACAGCATTCACACTTGAAGTGGTCATGAATTAATCTAAATTAATATTATAATGGGAGTTTTTAATTCTCCACAAAATCAAGATAATACAAGAACTGGTGAAAGAGGCCCAAAAGGTGATAGAGGCGATGCTGGTGCAATTGGTCCTAAAGGTGAGAGAGGTGATAAAGGAATTGGTTTTACATTAACACAAGATGGTCACTATGATCTTGGAAACAAACATTTGACTAATGTAAAAGCAGGCAATGATTCTGATCATGTTGTAATCAAATCACAAGTTTCAGATATTGTCAGAGACAGTTTTTTGGATTTATGGGTTTCTGAATTCATCAGATTATACTCTAAATGTACTTATCAAATCGACAGAGCGAATAATAATTTTTTAGATATGAATGCAGACAGAAAAGTTGAAACATTGTACGATCTCTCGAATGAAGAAAATAATGCAACACAATCAACTTTAAACATAAGACCCACTGTTTGTACCAAAGCTAATAAACATAATGGTCGTTATTATTTAGACTTTAATGGATCACAGAGAATGATAAGTCAAATCAATTTAAATAATGATGTTGTCAATATCTTCATTGTTTATAAATTAAATTCAAATACAGGTGGAAATCCATGGAAAAATGGGCTTTTTGGTCATGACGATGGAGGTTATGATAAGTTTGTCAGCTACTACAATGGTTCAAATTTAGCAATAAGTGGTGTTGATGAAAAGAATTGTGTGTATTTCGGTCCTGATGCATCCATACAGAACTTCAGAAAGATATCAGATTATTCCTCAAATGACTTGGGGCAGATTAATGTTTGGCACTGCTTGTCCGTTCATTGGGATAATTTATCTTCTCCAAATACCAATACCAGCAAGATCTATTGGAATGGAAAACATATGGCAGATTTCACAGCTGCCAATAGAAGTGGTAGTCAGCAAATGACTTTTGGTGATTTGGATCCTAGCTCTATCGCACCTCTTGACGGTAGTGTTATTTTTTTCTGTGTGTACTTGGATTTCATGTTAGATGAAAAAACAATTTTGGATCATCATAGCGTTTTAATGCAACGATATAATATATGATAGAAGACATAATAAAATATGTTGAACATTCATTCGAAGAAACCAAAAAACAGTATCCTTATGTTGATGACTCGATACTTAAATCATCTCTTGTATACCAGTTTCTGTATCATAAGCATTTCAATAAATTGCATACAGTTGAAAACATATTACATGTTCACAAGGATATTGGGCTTATTGGCCCTGGGAGTGGTTGTATTACACGATTTCTTGAAAGAACACTTGGTTGGATTGATGTATTGAACTCACATGGTATTCTACATGATGCTTTCGGTAGATTCTATGATTATTATTCACTTGATCGAGGGTACACATATGCTTTGTCTGAGAATGCAACATCAAGATTGATGAAAAGATCTCCATTATGTGGCCAGATATCTGGAATACTTTATTGCATATTCAAGAGAATAGTTATATAAAATATATGTATGAAAGAGCGAAAAAGCATATTCAGCTGGAACCATATTTCAGGTGAATTAACAGAAGATCAGGTAAACGACTTAAAATCCTATTACCGAACATATCACAGAAAGTGTTGGGCTCATAAACAGGCGGTTAAACGGTTCAAAAAATGGAAATTACTGGGGAATTCCTTGTCCATCATCTTTGCAACTGGGGGTCTCGCCACAAGTGTGGCAACAGGTGGTGTTAGTTTGGTAGCCATCAGTACAGCAGCACTTTTGATACAATGGTGGATGAAGCATAAAAACCTAGATTTGAAAATCCAGAATTGCACATATGCTTATCAAAGCTATCAACATCTACTCAATTCAATAAAAGACAAGTTGAGAAGTGGTGATTTTGATGCTTCAAGTATACAAATCTCAATGAAGAATATCGATGATTATGTGACTGATAATAGTCCAATTATTGATAAGTACCTACTGAAATATGATGAAAAATTCACTGCTTGATAATACGAATAATCTTATCAAATCTCAACATCAGAATGTCAACCCAATATCGATCATAAAATCCAAGCGTCTTTTTTGATCTAGTAACTATTATTTCATCAAATGGAAGATCAATTATTAAAAATATTTGCTTAAGCATAAATTTAGTGCTAATCATTCTTTTTCGATTCTTATTTACCAAAGGGAGGATAGTGTCTATCTCTTCGAATATTTTCAATATTTTACCCTTATCTTTTACAGAAATTTGAAATCTATTCTTGCGACATATTTTATTTATTACATTTTCAATATGATACTTCCGGTGATATACTGATTTTCGCTTTATTTTATACATATTATTATGAAAGTCAACATACTCTTTACAATAATCATAACCATGGACTGAACCACAATTCAGAGAAACATTTTCACCATAATCATTAAATATTTTCTGTTTATCGCAGCAAGGTGCTTTCACACTTTTAACAACTTTGACCAATAGCTGATCACAAAAAGAACATGACAATTCTCCCATATTTTTCAATTCATTGTGAATTACTGAATTACAACTCATTTCTATACTATTATATGAGATTTTATTTTTATGTAACCATCGGATGGTTCCACGTGAGAAATAATAGCTATAGGTGATGACTCATTTCCTGTTTTTCCGAGAATGTCACGCTTGGTGATTTTTCCGAGAAAGTCACGCATTTTAATACGAGATCAAAAATAACTATAGTTTTTCCAAAATCCGAGATCATTTTGCTAAAACACCCCCTAAATTAATTTTTGCGCTGATACCCCCAAACACTATACTACTAATAATCGTGGAAATGTTAGCATACTTTGCTTTTAAACAGCCATTTACTGACTTTACTACTTTATTTGTACTTGTAATATCGTTTGAATGATTTATCAAAGAGGATCTGCTTGCACTACTGTAAATAAACAAACCCTCGAAACAAATCTTATTCACAAGGGGAACCGCGCTCCTGTTAAAACTTCGCTTACCGTAAAAGAATTTCCGTTGTTTACAGTAGGGTATTTTTTTCGCGGCCCTGGTTCAACAACTCAGTACACCTTATTCCAAAATGGCGGCCGCTCGGAATGATCTGGGGAGAGCAGCGCGGAAACGAGGCATCGAGGGCCAAGTCATAGTCAGGTATATAAACAGCAATGGCGTTCGTAGTATCTATCAGGAGAATTGAAGACATCCCTGGCAGTTCGTTGAACGGATGGGATCCTAATAAGTTGAAAAATGCTTAACTAAAATTTTGGTTCAAGTGTCGTGGTGATTCTTGTAAAGGTTTACGTAATTACCAAAGCACAATTTTGTAAACGGTAAGTGATATAGTGATTTTGCTGTCGGAAACGCCGACCTTGCTAAGGCTGAGTATTATTTGAATTAAAAGACCGACTATCTTCTATTCGACCCGGACGAAAATCTCATCTATACCCGGCATATAACGACTGAGCCGGTAAAGAGCTTTTCAGGCTGAGGTTAGCGCTAATCATGATTAAGATGTATTTAAGCCTATGCAAACTGAAAATAAATGACCAAGTTACCTGTACGCGAGTTATGTGCTTATGCTTACAAACACACCACATTTGACTGACAACACTAAACAAAGTAAATGCACTACACTGTCCCATATGTGAAAGTCTTTTGTCTTGTTGTTCACACACTCCACGTGGATTTGAAGGGAGACAATTTGTTTCCTCAGAGGTCATTTGACCTTTGGTTCCAATAAAAAGTGCCCCATGGAAAGTTGACTAATAAATGTTTTGGCACCCCCAGGTGAGATTCCAATGAGCTCCTTCAGATTGGTATGCCGGTTTTTATACGAGCTATAAAAAGAACACTGTTTAAACGAAGACTCTTAGGCATTTGACAGCAGAGCTCACTGCAGTCAATTATAACCCTGGTAAAAGGATATTTATCTTTAAAATCAGCAGGCATGTGGTCATTGATCTTTGCCATAGAGGGTCATACTGAAATGATGCTGACCTTCAGAAAGCTTATTGCCTTGGTCTTCCTTGTTCAGGGGCATCTTCATCATTTCTCTAATTCATATTTGCTACATCATGAGAAGGTGAATGCCAATAATTAATGTTTTCACCTTCTTTTACCGGATTTAAACACTGAATTATACTCTTGAAAATGTCTCTATTGGGAAATCCAGAATAAAAAGCCAAATCTTTAACTACTTCATAAATCTATCGACGCTAAATACTTTTGATTGTAAATCTTGGAAATATCCGCCTCGAATTGTGTGAGTTTTTCAGTAAGCTCGGCTTTCTCACAGTCCAGATCATGGACAGCTTTCTCACAGTCGTTTTATAGCTCCCTAGAATCTCTATCAGGAGTAAATATCTGAATCACGATGTCTTGGTTGATGACATTAGGTCAGGAGTTGCTGAGGTTTTCCTCAGTCTTTTTCGTTTGATCGGACTACTATCCTTTGGTGCTTTTCGTTTTACGAGCGAACACTTCTTCCACGGAAAAGCGGATGGTACAGCAGTAGTTTTCAAAGTTTTCTCGCGACCAGCAAACGAACAAATATAACCCGAAGACTTGAAGTGGCGCAAACATACCCTTGATTGAGTGAGTTAATTCCAAGATCTCTTCGTATGGCAATAATCCATTCGGCTTGAACACACTACACGTCGGTCTTCTGGAAACTTCTGATAAGAGATTTTCACACCATTTTTCCACATAAATGTTCTTAGGACAGAATGGAATAGAGCAATTTTGAAGCATGATCGCCATATGTAAACACCACAAGATTTTCACGCCGGCCCTCGTGCCTCGTTTCCGTGCTGCTCTCCCCAGATCATTCCGAGCGGCAGCCATTTTGGAATAAGGTGTATTTCCTTACACATTTAGACTTCCCGTGTTGGTGAGTGAAAGCAAACCCTTCAGCATGTCATTGTTCTTAAAATATCTAGAAAAAAGCCATTTGTATTATTAAATCATTGAAAAGATGGTATTTTCAGCACTTACACAAAGACTGATTGTAATGTCATAGCACACCAGCTGAAAAAGTTCGTTCACTGCCAGCATCGTTTTCGGTTCATTATACTTCATGGGTGGCAAACCAATCAAACACCTTTTCAACAAACTGAACCCACGTGAGGAGAACTTCTTTAGCGTCGCATGAACTGTAGCCGCTTTGCCTCGAGAGAATCGTTTTGAACTGAATTTATTATTGCTAGGGCAAAAAGCGCGCCCGTTATATCATGATTGTGCTTTATACAGGGACCGCGGAGATCATTTTAAAGTGTTAGGGCTAAAACATCTCGCCAACTTCAAGCTGTGAAATTCATACGTTATCCATGTCATCTGCAGTCATCTGGAGCCCTAAGAAATCAATCCAAGAAAAAAGTGGTAGGACTATAGTCCTACTACTTTTTTCTTGGATTGATTTCTTAGGGTACCAGCCCCTCTCTCCCTCTGACCAGAAGACGTGATTTTAAATGACCGGCTAATCTTCAGCCAATTAAAACAGAACTTTGTCATTTCTATTTTTTCTGGACCAATCAGAAAGAACCCAGTATTCTAGGTTTTTGTATGTTTTACGACTCCGTTGAGGTTCGTCAAGGATTGCTGCTCGAGCAGTGATTCTGAACTGGAGACGCCTATTTTTGAGATCAAGAGGTGATCCTAAAAACGCTGTAAAAAAATAAATGAATAGTTAGGACGCGTTTCACAGCACCTGCTACAGGAAATGAATCCAGCAAATTTTCATCAGCGCATCGGGAAATGAATCTGGTTTTGACAGTTCTTCTTTGTTGTTAGAGGTCTTGGGTGGAATTGTCAAAATGAATGACTCACAAATGCAATTTTGTTGCTATGGGGTACACTCTCGTTATTTTTTGTTAGTTTTTCCGCTAAAAACGTTATTTTCAGCTGTACTTCTTTTATGTATTTTTATATTTTTTTCCATCCGCATTTTCCCATCAGCATTTTTCCATTAACTATCTGCCATCCGCATCCGCAATCTGCAGGTATCCGGTCCTCATTTTGCAGACACCCGCCATCACCTCAATGATTATAAAATGAGTTTTAAATTTTAATAATTTTAAAAGAATTGATAAATTTAAAGTCCCAGTCTTTTTATAGGTGGCCCATGGGCTAAGCCCATGGGCCCTGGCCCAGGTTTTGATAGTACATCGGAGCCGTGTCCGCATGATTAACCGGTAAGCAAATTAAACGTGCAGCAGTTTAGAAATGCTTTCAAACGGTACTTGCTTTTGTACATGCTTACACAATTTTCTTCCGCTTATTAATTTCGAGACTTAAGCAATTGAATGTAACATTATTATTTAATGACTTCTATTTCGTGATTCACGCGAGAGCGGCTTCCCGTCAGGACAGAAAAAAAGACCGTATCCTCTTTTCATCAAATTAAAACCAAATACCACCTATCCTTCTGAAGTTTTAGTCGCATCAAATGCAAGACCCTCTAATAACCTGACGTTTAACAACATTTGTGCTCGATAGAGCACCTTTGAGTTTGCAAGTTGATGCGTTGCGCGGTGACATTGAAACGGTGGTCCGAGAGGGCTTTCGCGTACTGGTCAAAAGCTGAGTTTTTGCTAACTGAAAAGTTCTTGCACTAGAAGAAGTATAAATTTCAATGGGTCAGGGATGTAGCGTAATAACGTTTTGTTTTAATAACAAAACTCAATCACAGATGTTTGTGTTACTTTACGGCCGCCATGTTGATGTCTCAAAAGCAAAGCTATATAAATCTGGGATAAATATTTCTCCGAATAAGGCGCGAATGAAAAACCACACAGACCTAAATCTTGGTGAGGTTGTTTATATATCAACCATCTGTCATATCCAAGATTCTTGACTTAATTTATTGAATGGTTGCGATTTTTATTTTCGATGGCGTGACAGTGAAAACCAGCAATCACGATTATATGGGCGGTTAACAGTCTCACACTGGTCACACTTGTTTCATTTTTTTCTCCCATGCTAAAGAAGTTGCCCAATTTTATATTTCTCCTGTCAAACCTGCTATAACAGCTCTACATCCAGGTTGAACAGTAAGCCGTCAGTCCACATAACATGGGAGATATCGGCCTTTCGATCTGCAGTAAATTGACGTGTCTCAAAAGCAACGTGGAAATACACTACAACTTTTCGCTAGTTCATGACCAAATCGTTTTATTTCAGAGAAGTATTCGACATAGAATGTGAGCGCAAAGATAGTCCTTACAGGTGGTATTAATGGTTTTTGGTAAAAATTATGGTGAGCTGGACGGAAGGATGACAAGAAGTCCTTTGATCCGCCATATTGGCTCCCCTAAGGAGCCGACCGAAACTGGCCATGTTCAGAACTCCTAAAGTAAAACATGTCAGAACTTTAAAACAGCCATTTCGTAGTTAGGATGCCAAAGCAAGACTACATGCAAAATTTCAGCCAGATCGGTGAGATAACGTGGCCGACCCGAACTAAAATGTTTATGAGAGATACAGAGCTGCATACAACATGAACAAAAAATCCAAAATGGCAGACAATCGGTCGAAAACAGCAAACAGCTAAAAAATAACTTTAATAGTAACCGATCTGCATTAAACTGCGTCTATTAACCTTCTATACTCATATCTTTAAATGAACACCCTAAATCTTCCTCTGGTTCCGCCATTACCACAGAACCACAAATCCTGCCAGAGAACCGCACGTTAGATGGCAGAGGTCCCCTCTCCTCTCTTTCCCCTTCCCATCGACCCACGCACGCTTTCATTTTTTCCCTCTCCCCAACCTCCCAGCGACACAAAAAGAGACCTCCGTGGAGGAGAGAGTTACCACAGTAGCTCCTAGTTCTGCGTTTTCGGTCATTGACAGTTTCAGTTCTGTTCTTGAGATGCTAGAGGTGTCAGTTTGTGATATTCATTGGACGCAATCGGAACGATGACAATAAAGTGTCTTCAGCTGTAATAATCATTTCATTTATTTATCTCCCCTGCTGTAGCAATGTGTTTGGAAAACAAAAAGCAGACGGAGACAAGACGTCAGTCACCCCAAAGCAGCGTTTCATGGAACTGCACAAGTTTATCTATTCATGTCTATAACTGTAAGGACAAGACATTAGACGGAACCAGAATGTGCTGTGAATTTTCCATTAAAAAGAAGAACAAAACGCTTTCAGCAGGACCAGGTACACGTATCGCATCTATTTAACTTATCGTATCTGGGGTCTTATCTAGTCACAGGTAACTCGGACTAGAAAGTAAACGGACGTAACCTAGGCGTACTGCCAGAGAAAGGATTTCCATGGAGATAAAAGAACGAGGAAGACGTGGACGGGGGATGGGGATGGGGGTGAAATACAAACCAAGGCAAAAGCGTAGGAATAGTCGGTATCTCCTTCCTATTTTGCGGCTTTGTTTAATCGTTATGACCTTATATAAACGTAATTTCGTAGCATTTATTAAATTTTAGAAGTAAGACTCTTTCTTTTGCTGTAGCATCTTGTATTGGTAATCAGACGGTGCGGTCCTGGCATTGCTATTGGGAATTTGCTTCTCTTAGATTCTTATCGATACCTGGATCTATCGGCGACACAATGAATACCTGGAGCAAAAAGCCTGCAGTGTATTATGATTGTAAGACACCGAACAGCACTTCATACATCCAAAATTGCTCTGGTGAGTATAATCTGTCGTCATTTCTATGGAATATTTTTATTAGCTTTGTTTGAGACTGGGATGTGTGCTGTCGAAGGTTTCTTTCAGAAACATATTTCTTACTTGTTCCTAAGTAATGGCAGCCGTTGGCGTCTGTGGACTCACGAGTTTTGTGGAAACGCACACGATAAGAAACTCGCGCTAAACTTTCTGATGTACGGTTAATCATAAATTAGAATTTTTTCTCTAAGAGAAGAATCTCGAATGAGCTACCATATTAGCTGTTATTCTCACTAATTTGCACACTTAATTAATCACACGTAATAGACGGACCAGTAGTTTGAACAGTTTCAAGGACAGAACATGGCAAGACCATCCGACCCACATGTAATAGTAAACTCGTAATTTCAACGCGGCGCAAAGAGCGGCAAAAGGTGGTTCTTCATATTTTTGCTGTGTTCTTCCTTCATGAAGTCTTTTACGATTAACTTGGTTGACATGTGGTTATTTCCTTTGTCGTTCGAAAACAATTTTCAAGTCAACATATGTGCAAGAAAAATTCAGAGCAGTCACTTGCAAAGAAATTTCCAGAAAAGGTTGAGGGGTGGTACACCATTTGTAGGTCTACTTCGGGGGTTGAATAAGGAATGTTTACCGGTATGTGTCCTTATTTCGCAATGTCATTGCTTGTACGTGTGTACGTGTTCTTGCACCGCAAAGGGAGAAAACAGTTCTTATATCGCAAAACTAGAGAGTTCTTCAACTCTTTATCTTCATTACACCTACAGACTTCGGCCTTACAACAAAAACTGAAACCTCACCATCCTTTCGACCATTAAACAACACCACCAGCCCAAAGCCAGCGCATACATATCAAAGCAACACTACACCTGTACAGCACAGCACAGCAAAATCAACTCAACCTGGGAACTTCAGCACAGCAAAACCAACCCAACCTGGAAACTTCAGCACAGCAAAACCAACCCAACCTGGAAACTTCAGCACAGCAAAACCAACCCAACCTGGAAACTTCAGCACAGCAAAACCAACCCAACCTGGAAACTTCAGCACAGCAAAACCAACCCAACCTGAAAACTTCAGCGCAGCAAAACCAACCCAACCTGGAAACGTGAATTTCAGCACAACAAAACGAGGGAAACGAAGCACAGGTAAATTAAGCAAGCCTTTAAAACTCTCCACAACTGGAAAATGTTAATTTTTTATTAATATACTATAATATTAACTTTCACGATTTGAATTTTAACGCATTCTATTTTTAGCAAGTATTAAATTTCGGGATATGTTTTCAAATGGCGAAAAAGACGAAAATTAGTTACAGTAAGGTAATTGCCGTGTAATGATAGAATTAATAGCACGGTGGCCATGACGTTTGTTATTTTGTTGTGATTTACAGACACAAAGGACGAGGATAAACTGTCTGGGATAAACACAAGGTTTAGAGCCCTTGTAAGTCCTCGTTATATTAAAGTTTTAACAAAACGTTAATCATCAGTGAAGTGCAACACATGCAGTTAAATATAACCCACAAAAAGAGCTGCATGAATATGGTATTTCTTGCTCCTTCTACATGTAAACTTTCTACATGTTAGGTTGGCCTCTGTAAAAGAGAGGGTAGGGAATAATTGTTGTATCTGCCCTAAAGCCAGCAGTAACATTGGCTGTCATTTGTCCCCCATATGTTTCTCATGAGGTACAAAAAAGATGTTGATGACACAATTCTTGAGAAGTACACAATGAAAGGAAATAAGCGTTTCAACTAGTTATAAAAATATGGAGCTAGAGCTTGATGTATTCTAACACACCTCGATGGTAACGCTAAATAACCTTAACGCTCCAAAGAGCAGCCTAAAAAGCCTCGCCTGAACAGCAATATTTTCGCTTTGGGGTCCTGGAATTAAAATTATTATAGAAACAGGTTTCGATTTCCTTGACACTACAACACTGATCTTTTCGACGTATGACCAAAGTTTATTTTCTCATTGGTTTCCAAGCAACAGCTGTTACCATACCGACGGTAACGCCAGGCTGCTCATTTTGAGCCTCCTGGGTGGCTCACATTGAGCTTCTTAGACGGCTGTGATTGTAAGGTATTTAAGTTTGATATGGCTAAATTGAAGTCGCAAATATCGCAAGTTCTAAAACAATCACAGCCACCTAAAATGGTAATTGTAAATTGGTAAAAAATGCTTTGCTATCATGATAATTCCTTAAACAGAGAAAAAAGGATAAAAGTTTAATATTTTCTTGTAAATCTTGGACGGTCTTACAGACTTTTTTTTTAATTTGGGACTTGAGTAAATTATACTTATAAAATTTTGTTGTGAAGTGTCTGACTGAATTTCGAGATAATTAACCTTCAACAAAATGAGCGGTCATACGTTACCTTGGAAACCAATGAAAAAATAAACTTTGGCCATACATGAAAAAGATGTTGCAGTGTCAAGGAAATCCAAACTTGTCTTCTGTAGGAAATGTTAACTTCAAGAAGTACACCCCAAGTCCAGAAACCTGATGCGAGCTTCCTTATTCGTTAATCTGTTTCTATTTGTTATACCAGGGTAAATCATTGACTGAAAAAGTGAGCCATTTTAAATGCACCTCTTATTGGGTGAGTCACGAGGTTTTTCCTTTTACCTCTTGTAAGAGGATCCTTATCAATTCATATGACACGTTCGCTTTTTGTTAAAGGTAGTGCCACTGTAGGTTTTGCTCATTCGGAAAGCACTGCAGGGAAGGGAAGTAAAGGCTACGGCAACAACGACGAAAACGGATTATTAACGTTACTGTAACTAATTCGCGTTTTTTTTTTTTTTTCAGATAGGTGAACTTCTAATGTGTAGGCACATTATGTTGGAACTACTTGTAGATTTATATGAAAGGCGCCAAAGTTAAGAAAAAGAATGACAAAATCACCCTCATGTGCTCAGGGACTCCACAAAATGCGCCAACGAAGTCCTCCTCTGGTCATTTCACGTTGCTGTTTTACAGAGAACGGCAACAGATAGTATCAAATTTTATAGCTCACGTGCAGAACCACTGTTTTTGCTTATTTAACCTGTTTGTGCTGTGACGTTCTCGTTGCCGTTCCCGTCGTGGTCGTCGTTGGATTTAACTAAGTAGTTCATATATTGGATGGAGTTTTCCTATATATCGTTACTCAGAGTCTATTGGCTCCTGCGTTTTCGTTTGGGTATTTGTAAAGTCTAATTGTAGAATTTAGCACAATTGGTGCAAGTGAAAGCATACAAAAACAGCAATAATTCCTCAGGAACCTAATTTTCTCATCGTCAGTCTCGAAATCGTTTGCACCATCCACCTATCATTGTATAGGGATTCCGTACATTGTACTCATTCTAGCCTATAAGGGACCTTTATCCTGCCACTTTCTTGCCTTTGTCAGGTTTATTGCTTTCGACCTTACCCACGACCATTAGGTGGCTCTTGCAAGGAAAATAAATACCCTCGCCTATAATATAGACCAAACAAACGAAAGATATTTTCGCATTAAAAACAAATTCAAATTCGCTCAAGTACATGGGCAATGACGATAATGATAATGACGGTAATCATCATCGTCATCGTCATCGTCATCATCATAAGGAAACCAGCTGCCAAAGAAACCTCAACTCAACCAGCTAAATAAACCACACTATCTTTATTCAACAGATTCAAACCGTGCTCGGGGAAATAGAAGACAAAGTGCGCCAATTTCTGAGAGATATTCTTAAAGCAAACATCAGTGTAGAGCAGTCATTCTCTAACCAGATCATAGGTACTTTTTATTGTTCTCAAACCTTCTAATACATATTCTCCTTTTCACTAGACTATTTACCTATAAGTAAAGATCGTCAAAGGCGACTAAAACGCTGCAAAACCACTACCAAGTGGTGTACAAAATTATACTTGATGGCTTAAACATACACTCACATGGCTAAAGAGTTTAGCATTTTCATATTTTGGTCCCCTTCACAATTAATTATTCACCTTGAGATTGGATACGAATGATAAGACTTTGGATTATGAATACACGAAGACGGCCAAATGTATGATATAATCATATGTTAGATATCGCTTATTTAGTGGTGTGGGCATTTTGCGTTACTTCTCTTATTGTTCTTGTGATCTACCGTCTTTCAAGGTCTAGGTGAGCTTACGTAGTTATTAAGGAGACTCGATACAGTTTTTTTGGCCTTCGGGTGTACATGTTGACATCAAAGTTTCTTCTAGAAGACAAGCTTGGATTTTTAACTTTTACACTCTTATTCTCTTTCCATGTTATCAAAAACACTTTTAATTCACATTGAGCCTGCTTGGTAGCTGTGATTTTCAAATATTGAAAGCACGGAAAAGTCACAAAGCTCCTAATTTGCATACATTTAGCCGTTATCGTACTTAAAAATCTTACAATCACAGCCATCAAGGAAGTTCAATGTAAATTGAAATTGCTTTGCTAACATGAGAATTCCTTGGAAAGAGAAAAAAGATTCTGGAATGAACAAAACCGGCCTCATTTGCAATTGACTTGAAAACGCTGCTATAGATTCTTTTCTAATTTGGCCTACAAGTTGGGAGACTTCCAAGTTTACTAACAGAGAGAGAGACTTTCAAGTTGGGAGACTTTCAAGTTTACTAACAACGTTACGTCTGAAATTATCCAAGATCCCACAGTCCGTAAACCCACTGAACATGTCTAAAAATTGAGTATTTAGTTGGTGGCAGTAGAACCTGTTGGCCGTTACTTATGAACTATGAGAAAATACACTTGTCTTGGCTCGAATTGCGTCCCGACCATATCTGAATCCTAGTCCCTTCAGAACTAATATTAGGAAATTTTGCCCAACAATTATTGAATGCTCTGGAATGATTCATTTCTATTCGCCAAAAACCCACAAAACAATTATTTAAAAGAGCTCTCTTTCGGTGTTATTTTGCCCAGTTTTAATTTCTACCATGCGCCTATTTAAAACTTCTTTTCCTTCAGTTTCGCATCTCCTCTATTTATAATAAGGTTTCCTCTTTTTATCTTAACAAATTATGTATTGTAATTTAAAAGGGGATATGATTAGTCTACTATATCATGCCCTTCTCCACTCCTTCTCTATTCCCAGTCACTGTAAGAAATCTCATATGATAATGTGGAGTAAATAAAGAAATGAAAACGAAACTTATGAACTAGACCTGAGCAGTTGTTGTAAACGGCGGCCGGGAGAGTAACATAAAATAATGAAAAAAAACAAACAAACAAACAAACAAACAAACAAATTATTATTTCCAATTGCCTGCACTGTTACTGCATTGGTACCTTATCACCGAGGCGAGTTTACCTACATTTGCAGCCCAACGTATGCACACACTTGGTCTTGTAGCAAAGAACCAAGGACTGAAACGTTCTCTTTTACCTTTCAAACATAGAAATAAATGTAGTTGTTACAAGAGACTTCAACGGCACCATGACTATTCCCGCGGAAGCCGATAAACCTTTACGAGGATTAGTCAGTATACCGCCTGGCTCCATTGATGTCAAACATGGTAAGTGATTTAAAAAGATTGCAATGCGCTAAAAGTTGTAAACAAGTGTTTCCTCAATTTTTATGTATAAGGAGCCATATGTCTGGGTAAAGCAAAGTTCTCCTATTTAGAAAGCTATTTAATCGCCCAGTGACTTACGGCTCTGTGCAACCCGCCAGATTTAAAAAGCATATGTCACTAGAAAGACTCACATTCTTCATTTGAATTTGGTAGGCCGTCTGGGAATCGTAACAGTGGTGTTTCACTTCGAAGGTCTTTGCAATAACACAGAAGAACGAAATATGGATACGGCAAGCTCAAATGGGTCAGTTTTAAGACTTTTGTTTTAAAGCCGTAGAATTATTAGATAAATAAATTTCCATTTCCCATTGTCAGTAATAGAACGCAATGTGGTAAGAACGACTGGTTTTATCCTCCGTTAAAGAACACAATCTTAGCTAACTCTCCTTTGGCCAGACATGTACTTTCCGAGAATTTCGACTTTAAAAGTCAAGCCACGCAATCATACCGCAGTGCGACGGGTGGCGGGGTGCGGTTTGGGCCTGTCCCCTATTGATTTTTTATGCTTCAATCGTTTTATCATCAAGACATACCAACTGTGTCCTCTACAAGATAAGAGGGTCTTATGACGAAATGACGTCATTATTTTTGTATAGATCCGCCATCTTTGATAAACATTGGAGGTTTAAACCAAAATAAGTGGAATTGATTGGTGAACTATAAATCTGGAGGCAAAAAACAAAAAAACAGTGAAAATTTATTTGGTTGTAATAGCAACGTCACATGATATACGACACAAATTCCCAAATCATAGTATACCCAAGGAGGGTAGAACAGCTACTGAAAGATTTGGCGTAGCGTCTAAATGATAAAGAAACTAAAAGTTTGAAAGGGTGTGAGGGCAGCACCCCCCCTCCACTCCCCCTTACACGTCAGAGCGTCAACACCAATTTTAGAGGAATGCATAGCAAAGACGTTCCTCATAAGTTCCGTATATTGTGGCCCGTGTCTTATTCTAGGTAATCAGCCTAAGTACGTCTCACTCAACCTCTCGTTTAGTACGTTCAATGGTTCCTTCCTGTGGTTGATGAGTTGAATCCTCCATATTATTGCTAGAGAAATCTTCTTTGACCATCACCACCCACAAACCAAAAAACCTTTCATCCGTTTTAGATATTCGTCATTGCAATCTCCGACAGTGTCTGTATTGGCCATGAGCCCAGAGGGGGACATTAACGCTCTTGAAGACAACGCATCCATAACCTTTGGACCTAAGGTAGATTATGTCACTTAATAAAGAAATAAATCACAGATTAAAACGACTGTCCAATTCTTGGTATACCAAAATGTTATATTTTGTTATTTGTTTCCTTTTTTGGTTTTCGTAAGCTTTTATGGGATATCTGACGAATATCTTTGCGATACAAGTTTAAAGAATCACTGACACCAAGAAACATCAGATGCACATTTTATAGCTCCTTCCTCTAGTTTAGGCTGCCTTTACATCAAACCCGGCATGTTTTTCTAAAAAACAATTTTATCCAGATAAATTGTAAGCCTCCATTTACGGTTGAAAAGCAAGGGCGTTCAATTTTCGCCTCGAGCAAAACTAAGCGATAGAAATGCAAACTAATTCACTTTTTAAGCACTATTTATTCCCTCGAACTGCCAGGACCACGTTTATCGCGAACTAGCTTCGCTGATAAGTTGTTTACAAATGTTAAAACGACGATTAGGATGTCTTAAAAGCAATGTAACTTATCAGTCCTCGAAGAGGGATTTCTTTATTATGAACTGCTTTCCACCGTTTAAGCTGTCGAGTGTTTCTTACGGCTTATTCTTTTGATTTACAGTTTTAACAAGCGGTGTTTCCTACCGAGACCGGCGAACTCCTATCTTTTATATTCACGCTTGAGCAGACAGAGAAGCAATTTTGAACCTGTTTTGAACTGAAATATAGGTGACGAAAACCTGATTCTCTAGCACCTCTAAGTGCACAGTTAGCGGATTCTGATTGATTAAAACTGTTTAAAATAACGTGTCGATTTGCGTCGACGATGAAGAAAAACAATGACCGAAATCTCAACGTGGTCGCCTACGGTATCCCACGTAATTATTTCTTGCCTGCTGGCAGTAAGAAAATTGCAAGAAAACGAAATACGGTCATATGTTTCTTCGAAGATATCTTAGAGAAGGTAGAGAACTTTGACAAGTAACAAAAACATATCCGTAGTAGGCTAGTAGGCAGCGATTTTGGCATAAATGTTCGTAGAAAGACAAAAAGGAGTACGAACCCAATAGTTTAGAGTAGGCAACAGGAACAGACCGAGGAGCAATTTAAATCCACACGTACGGTCGTACGGTCGGTCAGTCGGTTGTACGTTAAACAAAACCAAATTTTCTTGCACAGATGCGTTACCGGATCTTTAGCTATTGTTTCGAATTGCTGACGCCGCCTACATTATCATATTAAGGTAATCTCGAATCTTCCATCTGATGACAAAACCTACGCTATGTTTTTTTTTTCAATAGATCAGAGACCGATCGTCACCAAAATGTATGTTCCTAAACCGAACAGGGTAAGTGTATTCTGGATGAGCTTCGATCGTTCGCAAATGAGCGTAAACCAGGGAAAAGGAAACATCCTGAAAGAGGACAAACGGCTGCTCTACACAACTTCTTTTCTTTTTTGAGGAGAGAAATCTATGGTTTGGTCTTCTGGTCACACGTTGGTACCCCATGATGTTATAACAGCTTGATTAAACTTTTTTGCCTGTTAAAACAGCCAAATGTGGAATATTGTTTTACAATATGCCATGTTAACGGGTATCAAAAAGGATAAATTAGCTGTGTATACAATGCTATGGATAGTATGATTGTAGACATGTACCTTTAGCCAACCTACGGAATTGTGTGGTATCTCCTTTGTTTTCAACGTTTCACTGTAGGCAAATATTGTTGTGCTGGTTAATATTGAGGTTAATACTTGAACTTTGTCCGTTTTCTGCAGCTTTTGGTCATTTGAAGGGATGACATTAGTTAGGGAGCAAAATGCCAACTACACTACTTGTTTGACAGATCACTTCACCAGTTTTGCTGTTCTCATTGATTACGACAAAGATTCACCGAAAGACCAGGTATGAACGCCGTCTAGGCAAATTTATAGCAACTAAAGGGGCGAGGAATCCGATTCGCACTGACTTTGAACGTGCATAATTTTGTTATACAACCGGACTTTTAGATACTTCTGTGCGAAAAGTCCATCTAGTTAGGGTTATGTTCATAGAATTTCTTTTTCTTTACACAAACTGATAATTCGATCTCAAAAGATGTCTGTTTTGCTTTTATCTTTTAGCCTTCCCAGGCAGAAAGGCTTGCATTGGACCTCATCACGAAAATTGGTTGTGGAATTTCTCTCGTGTGTCTTCTTGCATGTATAATTACCTTGTAGCATTTCTGTGGAGAAAATAAAACGTTTTCTAAATAAACGATGAAAGGGTGCCCTATGAGGAGATAATAAATAAGCTTTCGTTTCTGTAACCTTGATTACTGTTGACCGACTTTAGGTTGCTCCCAACGGCGTCCAGCACTTTTATTTTGATGGATCAAATAATAATAATAATAATAATAATAATAATAATAATAATAATAATAACCTTTATTTACCCTCGGCAGTATTTATAGCACAAAGGCTAGTGGGGCCGAGCAAATACAGAAACAAATAATTCAAATAAACAAATAACTGGAAAACTTGAACCATTTATAGACTTCAAAAAAGTTTGTCAAATCTCTGTAAAATGTATACATTTCCTTTGTAAATTGCAATGTCTGTAAACGTGCACACTTACAGAGATTTTATGAACCCTATAAAATGTCTGTAGATTCGACCGAATTTTACGCGTCCAGACCCCATTAAATGTCTGTGAAATCTCAATGTTTTCTCTGTAAATTGTAAGCAAAATTTACAGAGATTTCATAAACTTTGTAAAAATCCTTGTAAAATCTCAACGTATTCTCTGTAAAAAAAACTCTAGGAAAAAAACTCTGTAAAATAAAGAACATAAAATGTCCATAAAATCTTCCTAAAAATCGAACCAAAATAACTGCATGAAATGTTAATAAAATGTACACAAATAAAAAGCACACAATGTTAATAAAAAGTGGGTGTAATGGTTGTAAAATATACAAGGAGTACCATATGAAATCTCAGCAAAATCTTCATATTTTCTCTGTAAAAGACAGAGGGAAACAAACCAGGATGAAACGCCAGAACACAAAATCCCAACAAAATGTCTATAAAAAGTTAACAAAAGCTGGACCACAAAGTGTCTGTCGATAAATAAAGTGCACACAATATCTTCAAAAGATATGTATTTTATTGCAAAATGTTAACGTCTTCTTTGCAAAAACGAGCTGGTACTAAAGCGACCTGAAAAACGCTAAAAACGTCAGTGGCCGTGAATTTTTCAGGGCCGAGCTTGCCAGTTCATCGCCACTGAACATTGAACGGCATTAAAAAGGTATCCTTTCTATTGCAATTGCCGCAGAAGTTGTATAATTTACGTCCCTTAGCTTTATCGTTTCTTATAAACACTGGAAAATTATATTTTCATTCAAAACGGCTGCTGGTATAACTCACAATTGGAGTTACTAATGTTTTATGTTACACTGCACTGTACGGGCGTGCCACCCGCCAGTTCAGAGGAATTAAACTAGATAGAGAGAAAGAGAGATTACATGTATGTTACACTGAACTGTATGAGGCGTGCCACCCGCCAGTTCAGAGGGATTAAACTAGATAGAGAGAAAGAAAGATTACATGAATGTTACACTGAACTATATGGGCGTGCCACCCGCCAGTTCAGAGGGATTAAACTAGATAGACAGAAAGAGAAATTTCATGTATATTACACTGAACTGTATGAGGCGTGCCACCCGCCAGTTCAGAGGGGTTAAACTAGATAGACAGAAAGAGAAATTTCATGTATATTACACTGAACTGTATGAGGCGTGCCACCCGCCAGTTCAGAGGGATTAAACTAGATAGACAGAAAGAGAAACTTCATGTATGTTACACTGAACTGTATGAGGCGTGCCACCCGCAAGTTCAGAGGGGTTAAACTAGATAGACAGAAAGAGAAACTTCATGTATGTTACACTGAACTGTATGAGGCGTGCCACCCGCCAGTTCAGAGGGGTTAAACTAGATAGACAGAAAGAAAAAATTCATGTATGTTACACTGAACTGTATGAGGCGTGCCACCCGCCAGTTCAGAGGGGTTAAACCAGAGAGAAAGAGAGATTACAGGTATGTTACACTGAACTGTATGAGGCGTGTCACCCGCCAGTTCAGAGGGGTTAAACTAGAGAGAGAAAGAGATTACATGAATGTTACACTCAACTGTATGAGGCGTGCCACCCACCAGTTCAGAGGGGTTAAACTAGAGGGAGAGAAAGAGATTACATGTATGTTACACTGAACTGTATGAGGCATGCCACCCGCCAGTTCAGAGGGGTTAAACTAGAGGGAAAGCGAGATTACATGTATGTTACACTGAACTGTATGAGGCGTGCCACCCGCCAGTTCAGAGGGGTTAAACTAGATAGACAGAAAGAGAATTTCATGTATATTACACTGAACTGTATGAGGCGTGCCACCCGCCAGTTCAGAGGGGTTAAACTAGATAGACAGAAAGAGAAATTTCATGTATATTACACTGAACTGTATGAGGCGTGCCACCCGCAAGTTCAGAGGGGTTAAACTAGATAGACAGAAAGAGAAACTTCATGTATGTTACACTGAACTGTATGAGGCGTGCCACCCGCCAGTTCAGAGGGGTTAAACTAGAGGGAAAGCGAGATTACATGTATGTTACACTGAACTGTATGAGGCGTGCCACCCACCAGTTCAGAGGGGTTAAACTAGAGAGAGAGAAAGAGAGATTACATGAATGTTACACTGAACTGTATGAGGTGTGTTAAGAGGGAATAACCAGAAAGAAAGAACAACCTTTCTTTATGTTAAACTGAACTCTATGAGGTGTCACTCACAGGCACACTGTACATGTATATGTACATAAAATAGAAGTCACCAGAGCCCTCTCAGACACAATTAACCAAGTGCTATTCAACTGAAGGTTTCAACAAGCTAATGTTTTCTTTATGATATACATGTACAGTACCGGTTAAAAGTAAGTTGACAGTCTCTTTCGAGTCTCGATTCTCGACTCGATCCTTGATTCCTGCGAGTTTCGAGCATCGAGGCTCCGCCATTGAGAATGGAGTCAAGGATCGCGTCTCGCAAGATCAGAGATAATGAGCTCGTCGCTTGGCTGATCACTCGATAGACCTCTCGAGCAAATTGGGGATGACATCTTGAAAAGCAACTTCAGCTACTCAAAGGAACGCAAACGATGCAAGAGTAGTCGTTCAGTAATCGATATGTTTCTAAATGTGATTCAACCTCTTTGACAGATGGGCAGATTCGCAGAAATCAATGCTTGAGAAAGAACAGAATGGCCAAGGACTGACCACACCACTACAATATCTCCCAATAAGTAACAGATGTTCGATGAATAAAACTTGGCCGACTGAGCGTTGCATGTTTTTGTCACAGACACGCATAATTTTAAGATGAAATTCGATACGCGTACATGTCAATACATGTGTTCACTAATGGTGCTCGTTCGTAACTTTATTTCGTTGAAACAGGATTTTCTTCGATCATTCTTAGGAATAAATTTTGCAATGTAACTCCTCCAAACTTAAAACACAAATGTGTGTAATTCGTTATGGTATGCAAATTTTCTGTTCTCATGCGCGGTGTCTGTCAAGTCTATTTTTTTTCAATGTTTACTTTGCGCTATTTTTGGCTGAAGAGTGAAGATCATCTCGGCGATGTTTCTATCCAAATTATACATGTATTTCACTTCGGATGTTTCCTCGGAGTTTTACTAGTGTTCCATCGAACGTTTATCAATTTATTTATTTCAAAGGTGATGAGCAATTTTCAAAGTTGGCGTTGTACATACGTAAGCTACCATGTCTCGTTTGCGTCCTTGTGGTCGATGAGCGCAGGTTTGTCGAAACTTGTTCGATTAATCACACCAGCCTTGAATTCCTTACGCTTGCCAAGCGGTTACTGGCTAGCGACTACACTATTCGCCTACTTGTACACTGTGCATTTTCGTTGACAAATAGCCGGCTTTCTCGAAATTTTGATCGCTTTTGATGACAGTGTCAGCGATGAACCACAGCGATCTTGATTCGTTGCGCTTATGAACGAGCGGCCATATAAACGGTTCAAAATTTAGCATCGGAATTTTTATGTAGAAAAGCACAACGCTCTGACCTCGAAAGAAACTAAATGTCTTTTGACCTTGTTTTTTTTTATGCAGTATGTGATATTTCCTCGAGAAGTACACTGCGTCCTCAAAACCTAATGACTTTTGACAGTATTTGTCACCGCGCTGTCCTTTAGTTTGAATTTGTTACGTTGTTCGAACGGAAATTGTTGTAGTGTCTACATAAGTGTCCATACAGAACAACTACGTTCTTTCCTCAAGAACTCGGAAAGTCGAATCACGTACTTGATGAATAACAATAGAGTGCTTCCTGCGAGAATCAAGTAACGAGGATCGGGTTGAGTTTCAAGTGAATCGAGTTTCGATTCTCGACTCGATCCTCAATACTTGATTCTCGTGAGGATCGAGTCGAGACTGTCAACTTACTTTTAACCGGTACTGTACATGTAATGTTATGATGTTTAATTTTTCATCCTTAAGGAAATGAAAAACCTTGGTTTAAAGAAAACAAAATGTTTTAGGATGTCAACAGGCTGCAGTTGACTGAAAGATGATCACAGAGTTGCCACTCATCAGGACAAAATTATACTGATGGCTTTTCCCAGACCATAAATAGATGACCACCTAAGACAAATTCCTTTGGCAATGAAGTTGGTGTCCTTGATACTGTGATCTGCTATTTTTCTTTCTGTAAAAGAAAAAAAAAGACTTTAATGAACTAAACTGATTGAAGGAACAAAGAAAATGCTAGCATTTGATTTGTATGATACAACACATAATATAATTATGTATCTACGCATATAGATATACATGTACATGTATTCCTTAATGTTGAAAACATCACTTATTTGCATTAGCCTCCTTTGCAGCTGTTGTTTGGGTCTGTCCTTAATCCCTCCCCACTAATGTCTGGTGAACTAAGCTGGAAATTCCATTCCCATTGTGTCTAAGTATTCAATCTGGAGGGAGAAGAGAACTGACAAAAATGGCTGCAAAGGAGGCTACAGGAACTTACATGTAGCCACCAAAATTTAACAGCCATGATGTGATTAGTCAGTTCCTGGGAAGGGAATGTCCAGCTATGTTCAGCAGATATTGGTGGGGAGGGAGAATACGACTAACATGTAAGTAACAGCTGCATAGGAGGCTATGACAGTGTACTGTATGTGCATCAATTGGTCAACACTGCATAGACCATCAATAAGGAAAGATTCGGTGGGTCAACCGTACACAAAGATTTATTATTTTAAAGACTTGGTTTGCCTGGACTAGGGACTGTTATTGGCTGTGAAAAGCTTCCGTAACTTACATGCATTATAACATGCATTATAACATTATACATTATGCCTTCAAGGAAAAGCATGGACAATAAGACTTCACTGTGGAGGCTATTTCATGCTTAGTATAGGCTTAACTTATTACAGTTTGCAAAAAGGCAAAAAAAATTGAGTAGAGTTAATGTGGTGGCAATGACAAGTACATGTACATGTACCTTACTCTGTTACAGTAGCATGTATAAGGTATGAAAAGGAAATTACTATTAGGGGTAAACTTCAAAGGACTCTATGTAGCACATAATTATGTATGATACCAGATTGGCTAGAAGAAAAAAATGCTTGTACTGCAGGTCACATTAATTTTTATTTATAGGAGAGATGAATGTTTTTTTTTTGAGCAGGCAATTTGAACAGTTTCAATTTATTTTTTTCCATATTTCTTACACATTGTTACAGGATAAATATGTATTAAAATACAAAAGATAAATAAATAACAAAAGAATGAGAAACATAATGGTGAGGATGTCCATAAAGAAACCATTGGGGCTTATACGAGCTACGGGCTCCTAAAAAATTACAACTTGGAAATCATGATTTTTAGGCATACATGTAGCTTATTTAATTAATCAATTCATTTAGGTTACCAAAGTGAGTGAAATAAGAAATACAACATGATACATGTAGTAATGCATGAAACCCCAAACAGAAACTCGAAAACAAAATCTGAGTTCCAGTTGGGATTCGAACCCATGACCCTCCACGATCTAGATGGATAACCACTGAGCTACTGGACACTCTATGGTGTACAAGGATGAAATGTGGGCTTTGACTGGAACCGCATCACGCGGTCACACAGCGAAATAATGACTGGCACACAGATAACTGCATCGCGCAGTCACATTGAGGCGTATCAAAGATGCATATTGAGGCATATCAAAGATGGCTGCGTGACCGCGTGATGCAGTTCCAGTCAAAGCCCACATTTCACCCTTGCTCACCTGTAGCTCAGTGGTTAGAGCATCTGTCTAGATCATGGAGGGTTGTGGGTTCCAATCCCATCTGGAACTCGGATTTTTTTCGAGTTTCTGTTTGGGGTTTCATGCATTACTATCATGTTACAAAGCAAGCACACAAACAAACACACACCAGCAGCAAAACATAAAACAACACTTTCAAAATAGGAGTAGTCAATAGAGCAGTAATGTTCTTAATTCAGATTTCAACAGAGAAATACTGTCAGCATTCTGAATTTCTGAATGAAAGGAATTAAACAGTTTAGGTCTGGAAACTTATTGCAAACTGTCTGATATTAGCTCTACACAGTACAGTTGCAATGTCTACAGTGTAGTATTGTAACGATGAATATGACTTATCAGCAAACACAGTTCTCTGAATGCATCAGGAGGGAAGCCTTTCTTGAAAAGTAACAAACTTTCCAATTTGAAATCGGTAAATATTAGATAGTTCACCTAACTGGCGATCACAGGGTATGGACAAATACACAAATATACATGTATTTTACAGCATTATTCATTCTTTTATAGTGGGAGTACAGTAATTTAAGACATACAGTGTAGTGTAAAGCCCTGGCCAAACTACATGTATCCAAACTATAGTCTGTGGCAAAACAAGCTACTGGTACAACTTGATGCTAAAATGTAATTTAAAACATACACTGTAGCACTAAAGTGGAAACCAAAAGCGCTTAGCTTTAATGTTTATGGTACCAGAGCTGTTCAGTGTTCGGTGTGAAGTGAGAAAAAATCATGGAATGGTTAAGAGAACAAGCTGAAAAGGGTATGTTCCATACCGTTTTACAGTTATCATTGCAAGATACACCCGTGCTTAGGGAGATGATTAGAATCAACAAGCCCAGATCAGTTCTCAGAAATTTTAAACGCTATTGAACCGGACATCTGCAAAGAGAGCACGAAAATAGCAACTATTGATTGGCTAGCAGGGTGAATGTGACTTGCATCAGGATAAAGCTTTGTTGGAAGAGCGGCAAAACACTGCAACATTTTTTTCATTGAGCAGAATAAATTATTGTTGGGCGTAATGTTTGATCAAAAACAAATTCTATCCAACACTTGATCTACATGTAGCAAAAATTGTTTGACAAACATCATCCAACATGGGCGGCCAAATGGTCAAAAAATCTTGCAAGTAATAAATCAAAAACGAGTGCGAGTGTTTGACCGGGGTTTCCAGACACCGATAAACAGATGAAAGCATGAGGCCGTAGGCCAAGTGCTTTTATTGTTTCAAGGTGTCTGGAGACCCCGGTCAAACACGACGCACAAGTTTTTGATATGGCTTAATTCTAAAACGATTCCCACTTCTTTAGTAATTAGGGGGTATTGTTTCAATGCTTTTATTGCCCATGAGATTATGCATTTTAAAAATAATCAAAATGTGGGAATTTTGTCGTTGTTCATTGTAAGTCATATGGTAGTGAAGATGGCAGAGTCTTTTGCAGCGAATACCAAAAGTCGTTTTCATTCTCCAAAAACTGGGGAAGAAGAATGAAAGTGTAACAGTTATGAAGAAAGAAGGGTTTTCATTTTTGAATGCTTCTTCGTTCACAAATTGTGATGTAAAAATTTTTCTCAACGAAAAAAAAAAAATGAACTAGCAGCGTAGCTGATTAATTATGATGATTAATTAAACTGAAGTATTGTTTTTGTGTTGAATTTGTTTTGTTCTGATTCATAAATCTTGATGTCCAGTGAGAAGGCAGATGAAAACCACGCGTGGTTTTGATATGTGATCCAAAGCATGTGTGGTTTTCATCTGTGTTTTCATTGGGTATCAAAACTCATGCACGGGACGAATTTAGCCATTTTTTATTGGCTATCAAAATTATGAATTATTAATGAGTTTTAGAATGTTAAATCCAACTTTGTTCAATAGTTTGACCAGGACTTAAAAGAAATCACAAGCCCATCATGCTGATGTGATCTTTTTTGTTACACTGGATCAAGGTTGCATGAGGTGGAACAAAAATTCCGAACACGACAAAAGGTTCAATAATGGTCACATTCCTTCATCATGCTACAGTGTATGTTACAGAAAGTTTTTACCTTAGAAGGTTTTACTTTTCTTTGCAACTTGAGCATACACTGTAAAGTAGTCTGCCATATACTGTACTGCACACGTAACAACATGTATTCAGCCTGAAGATTAAAAAAACCAGATGTCAAGGCCAAGTATACACTGTACTGTACAGTTCAGAAACCAGAATGAAAATATGAGCTTAAATATTGAAAAATATGTGCATGTTAACACAATACAAAATGCTACATTGGCCAGGCTGAAAGATTCAAATCTTGAGTGCCAGAGGATGATTACTGTCATGATCTCCCAAACAATACTGTTACATGTACATGTACAGTGTAGATGGTTTTAGTGTAGGTCTCTGGAAAACATGATCTAGTTTTTAAGTGTTACAAGCCATGATGGCAGGCCAGAAGACAGTCTTACAATTATTTTGTATGCTCACGCATGTCAACACTGTGTCTTAACCTTCTCATGACCAAGCATCATTTCAGTTTACAGGGATGACGCAAACATTAAGGGAGATTTTTTTAAAGGATTGGTGTTAATGCTGCAATGGCACATGCATATATGGTTGGGCTTAGGAGTTTTACGCTTGCTCCATGAACATGAAGCCATCTTGAATGTTATTCTTTATTACACACAACAACTAGACAATCATACAGTCTGTAGGTATGAAAAACACCCCAGCAGTAATGAAATTTCAGAAATCCAGGAGAATACACTGTAATTACAGTATGGTCTTCATTGCACATTCTCATTACAAGCCATAAACTGAAGCTTGTTGAATGACTAATTATTGTAAAAGTTAAAAAAAGGCAAAAAGAAGTGAACATACCACCTTATGATGCAAAAAAATAACTTTAAAAATTTTAGATAGTTCGACTTGCCTTTGATCTGCTCTCATACAGTGATGGTCTCACTGACAGTTGTAATACTTGGGTGAGCTATCACTACAGTCTGTAAAAGGAGACAAATGCCATACAATACTCAGTAGCTGTTTAGCACAACTATTGCAAAACAAAAGTAAGGCTCCAAGCATTTCAAATACAATCAAGCAGGATAGAGATTTATGTTTTAACACCCCAAATACTTGCCTGGACACAAGCACTGTACTATGGAAAAAAACAGCCTTTGAAGGTCATTTGTGCATGATACTACAGTGTAATTTAATTGACATATTACTGTATACTGTGATTGGGATCAAAAAAATTTACAACTATAAATTAGCTTTGTCTCTATTTCTTTTCTCATTGTAAAAAAAGTCAGGTCACTGATATGAAATCAAGCAGACTTTATTGGACGGCAGCTGTGGCCAGAATTAATTTTGTACCACACGATTTTTTTTTGTTGAGTTAGGGTTAACACAATTACATTGTAATAGTTGCATTACCACAACAGTAGGCACTTCAATGAAGATGTGAACACTCAAACTAAAAGACCCATCTTCAGCCTTGATGCATTACAGGGCTGTACACGCCATGACCAATAATTCATGAATTTCGTGTGACATGAAATTCCTTAGACCTTTGAAGCCCTTGTTTTATCCCACAATTAATGGCCGCAAATATGTTTTCTGTTTATTCTTCTTCATCTTTGGGAAAGTTTTGTATATCTATTTGTAAATTTTGGCCCATTTTAAGTCAGAAGAGTCAAGTGTGGCAACATGGTAATGGCCAATTCATACAGTATTGTTTTTTATAAAATTTAAAGTACTTACACGACATGCAAGAAAATGAGGTTTCATGTTGGGTGCTTTTTACCTTGAAGTTTCTACCAATTCACTGAGGGCCAACTTACTGCAATTTGGAAACTGATTTGATGATGAGTAAATTGTGTATATGTCTGGATAACTGTTTTCCTCATGTTTGATGTTTTTAGTTCAAGGTCAGTTTGCTTAATGGACTATGTGGCTTGGCTCCACTCTTCAGTGTCAATTCAATCTGACTTGTCATGGTGTCTCTTTAAGGAATTACAATTTTCATGCCCCATTGGGCATTCTACAATTGTCTAAACTGAGTGATAATTTCTTTCTTGATGAGATCTCTGTGATGAGGTCTACACTGCTGTGTTACTTTGTTTTGCTCTTACAGCTGTATGCTTTAGTGTAGAGCTAAATGTTTCCTTCCTTTAACAACAGCGCAATTTCAAAACAAAAACAGATGCCAACAATGGATCAAGGGAGAAAAATAGGCCTTTAAATTGGAAAGCTAATTTCAAAAGATGTCCACACAGTTCCATACATAATTAAATACAATCATTGTATTACTGTTGTGCTAATCCTGCTCCCGAAACAGAGTTTGGGTCTTACATTATTTTGTAAGTGTATACGTAATTAGTGGATGGGACTTTGTGGAGTCTTGTCATCTAATTCAGAGACACTTGGAAAGCAAAATTTATAATTGAGTTTAAGTACAAGTACATTAATTTATGATCGCACCAAAAGCTCACTTTGCCACCAACTACAGGTAAATCAATGCATCTAATCAAGTGTAAGCCAGTTGAGCACCTAGTTTGCCGCAATCTTAGCTACGATTCCTTACCTGCACATGCAGTAAGCTTAACCCTTGCTTATATTAAGAACAAACACGGGATAGCATAATTTTATACAGCTGCACGTACTACTGTAGTTATGCAATGCTTTGGAGTGGTACATATATACCGTGGAAAATACCACTAGCCACTTTTATTTTCTTCGTATAGCAAGCTATTTGAAATACATACACCCAGCCAGTGCTATATATTGGAAATATTACAGTCTAAAATGGCCAATATGCTTACCTTTGAAATCTACAGCAGACCAGGGCAACCATCACTGAACATGGAGACCAAAAACTTGAACCAACAGCACTCGATTATCGTGGAAGAAGCTTGCCAACCGGTCGCATATACGTTGTAAAACTATTAAATTCCATTATTCTAAGATCTTGAGGTAAAAAGCCATTCGAAGTGGGAGAAATTCCTCCCAAACTGTCTTCCACGAGTCGAAGTTTGAGTTGAAACGGGCGCCAAAACTACGAATTGCCTACCGGGAATGAGCTCGTTTGCGCATGCCCACGTCTAACCCAACTCCCTCGAGCTCCCTCTCGGTCAGAAGATAACAAACAACAATAGTACGCAATTTCAAATCATCTACATACCTCCAGTGAAAGGCTAAGCCCAAAAAGTATGGTTTGTCTTTCAAACGACTCTTTGGCACTTAACCACCTTTTATTTTTAAACACTTTGCCTCTCGGCCAAACGGCCAATGCTTATGGCGCCCGAAAGGGAAATCAGCCCAGCCGCTCGGGAAGCACAAACTTGGCGAGGAAATAATTTTGAGGCCGTCCATCTTTGCCGCGCGCACTGCTTGCCATTTAAAAACAAATCCTGTTGAAATCCAAGACGAAAGCCGCACACTACCCTTTTGGAATTATAATAACTCCAACAGTAGTAACTCAGTTAACTTAACTCCGCATCATGGGAGTTATGTCCTGCTTGTGTCAATTTACAGAGATTTTAAAATGCTATACTTGTACCGATTTACAGAGATTTTAGTGGATAAAATAATCATAGAGAATCTTTGTAAATGTCAAATTTACAAACATTCTTCAGAGATTTTGTTAAGTCTGTAAATTTTTCAGTTTTCCTTCTTATTTCAGTAGTTAAATTTCATAATCATTTCATAAACATTCTAAAAAGGAATACCACAAAAAGTGTATAAAATATCTATAAAAATGATTTTACAGATATTTTGTATGCCGTATGTAAAAGTAGGCCAGATTTGAACTCTCATAAAAAGTCTGTAAATTTAAGATTCACAGACATTTCATTAACTCTGTAAATGGTCCAGATTTTCCAGTGATAAACATGATAAGAATCCCAACTAGCCGGAGGCAAACCAGTTGGCTATTTACAAGGATGACCGAGGAGTTGAACCAGGGACTACCCAGAACAACACCATCTAATGGCTAGAGCGGGATTTGAACCCGGGGTGACCGCATTGAAATCCAGCGCCCCAAACCACTCGGCCATCCTGCCTCCGATAAAAACATGTGTACGTTATTACCTTAATAGCTGTATCAAAGAAATGACGGCCCAACCATTGGTTATCACAATTTTTCAACATAATAGTTACCATAGCAACAATTTAATATGTTTAACCCTAACCCCTAATTTTAGCTTTAAACGACAACAACTCAAAAACGAGCTCCGTGAGCCCCATTGTTTATTGCTTAATACACCTTTTTTTGCAAACTTAAAATATATATAGGAGCGGATTCAGAGCCGCCTTTAAATTAATTTGAAGTGGCTCTGAACCCGCTCCTACAAATTTTTTAAGCTTTACAAAATGTTGCCAGGGAATAATGACCCGCTTATGGGGCTACCGAGCTGGTTTTTGAGTTATTTTTACTTAAAGCTAAAATAAGAGGTGTTTCTAAGTGTTACAATGGTAACCTATTCGAAAGAAAATTTGTCATAACTTGTTCACCAATGATTGGGCATTTGTTTGATACCACTAATATATATATTTAGCCAAGCCTAAAAGCGGAGCTCCAAAAGCATTCTTTTTCTACTGGCATTTACATATAGTCTGCTTGTCATATCACCCATCTGACCTCACTCAAGCTACAGACCCAATGCTGTAGAAAATAGTATGGAAAGGTGATCTGAGCCAGTGGCACAGTGGATTTGGACCCCACGTGGATTTGCACCCTCCAGTCCAGATCTGCTTGTGGATCAGATTTGGACCCCCTAGTCCAAAACTGCTGGCAGATATGAATCCCCTTTTACGAATTTGGACCCCCACCCCTCCTAAAAACAAGCGTTCTATTGAGTAAGGTAATAAAAATTCCTTTCCAAACTGAGTTTGGAGATGTTAAAAATGCAAAATAAAAATATTGAGGTAGGTCTTTTTTAAAATAATCTTTAATACCTTGTGTAAAAAAGAACCTGCAAAGCTAGTTTTCATCTATAAATTTTTAAAACAAAACATTTCTTAACATCTTAGAGCAATACCTAAGGACAGGTCTGTTTCCCCGTTCAACTGTAGGCAACTTAGTTACATACTTAGCTACTTAGGCATGGTTTAGAGCCACTAGAAATTGGTGGAGAAGCCTGGTGATTGCTCCTTGGAATCAGTATCACATCAGATATATAGTGATTCAGATCATCACTTCATAATGAATGCAATTTCAATTATCCACAGCCTCCCATGAGACAGTCAGAAATCGGAAATTGTGTATCCTCTGGATATATGTATGCCTCACAAAAATTATGAAAGAAAGATACATGGAAATCAATAAAAATATTTAGATGCCATGAATTAAGACCAAGATATTTATTTTGATCAATTACTTCTTGACCTTACTATCACAAAAAAAAACTGCTTGCTAACATTAAGCTCATCACTCAATGCACCTACAGTGTTTTCAAAAAGAAATCCAGCTGCTCTTCTGGCCAGTTAAGTGCAAGACCAAACAACTTGATAATAATATATTGGGCATTTGGTTGATACCACTATCAAGGTGATTCATCAAAGCAAAAGTGCTGGAAATCCGTTAGCCATCTTAACTTGATCTTAACATACTTCATCAAACATCAGAGATTCCATTAAACACTAATGCCAAATGTCATCCAAACATCCCACAAGATTGGTGTGACCAGCTACTAATAAAATTAATTGAAAGACTGTATGCAGGAGGAGGAAGTCCAAAGGATGTGTACATTGATGAGAAAGAGCTTACTTTAAGTTTAATTTTAAGTTTTAAGTTTAATAATACTTTGTCATGTGAATACAACTAAGTTGATACAAAACAAAAAAGTGCATGACTGGAGAATAATCTGGAGAAACTAAATTCCCATACAAAGAATATTATCTAATATTACACATTCTAAAAACTAAGAGGTGAAATTTAAACGTAGCCCAAAGCTAACCTAATCAAATTAAATCAAATACTTGTCTCTTACAAGTCACCCCTGATTTGAGATTGAGATTAAAAATCATGAAGTAATCCAAAGCAAACCTAATTAAATTACATACTTGTCACTCACAAGCTACATCTGATTTAAAATTGACACTAATAATGTAATAGATAGGACTTGAAACTGCTTAAGGACGGTGCCTCCTATTGCTAGTGCGCATTTGTTCTGCGCACCACGCAACCATTTTATCTTGCGCGATTACTCGCGCGATTTCCTCAGAAGATTGTTTGTTTTGATGGTTATCGTATTTTTTGTAAGCTCTTGATTTAGCGGATAGTTTTACAGGATTGGCAACCGGCTGTCTACACCAAAAACCCGTAAACGAAAGCGTTATTGTGGTGTGTTTTATGAAATTACGCTGAATCACGCCGGGAAAAGCAATTGAAGTGAAGTGGGAAATAATATAAGACTTAAGATTAATCAAAACATATCGCTGTATAAACTGATTCAAGGGGATCGTTTGAAAAAGTCATGTGCTGCACATATCGGTTTAATACACAACAAATCCGTTTCGGTTTTATTCTTTTATTTTATTGCTGTTTCAACAATAATAAAAAGAAAGGATGTTTTCATCGAACGTAAGATATAACATAACACGATGTCTTACCTTCGTAACTGATGAAAAGCTTGAACTTAATTGGCCTGGATAACGGACTGCGAAAATCACGAATACTGGCTCTCAAACTGCGTAATTTTTATGCATTTCAAAACTCCTTCCAGAAACATAATACAACCGCAAGAAACAACTGCGAAAGTAATTGACAAAACTACAAAACGTGATCTTACGTACGTGTTTGTCTTCCACTTCGCCAGAGCCTAAAAGGGCAAGTTATACTGGAAAAAACTTTGAAATGTACGCAAAATGCACATCTCAAAACGTCTTCGAATTTGCTCTTAGTATTCAAAGCCATCTTCGTTGAAAAAATGTCCTCTAATTCCCGAAGAATCAAGAATAACTTTTTGTTCCAGCATGTGTCGCCATACCTGATATCCCAGCATGCCCAAGGAAAAGACATGCAAATATTTCACTTACAAGGGAGGGGGTAGAGCAAAAACTGTCTCAAGCCCCCAAAACAGCGCCTTAAAAGTAGAAAATAACCAGTTTAGCTCTAAAAAACGCACGGTGACCCCCACTTTTTACGTCACAAAACGAAAGTGGTAAGCCTACTCAACACATGGTAATTTTTTCGTAGTTCGCAAAATATATTTAGCCTGTGTTTTTGCTCAACTAAAAGTCAGGGCCAAAAATGCCTCCAATGCAATGATTTTGTAATAAATACCACATAAAAAGTCGTTTTTATACCACCAGTTGTTATGTGTTTCAAAGCTTGTGGTTTGTTGTTACCTTGGTATATGTAAACAGGATTTCTAAGGAAATGTTCAGAGAAATATTTCTTCTTTTCTTTTTTCCGAAAAAAATACTAAGTCTCTATTTTTTGCAGCCTTGGACTTAATTATCTCTGAAAAATGCACGGTTACCCCTAATTTTCTTTTCAATTTTTGTTAGCCCTTACCAACATCTACATTTTAGCATAGTGATAATCCGCGAAAAAATATCTTCGTATTAGGAGGCACCGTTCTTAAAGAAGGTGCATGCATGATGTTCGATGGAACACCATTCCAGTCTGTTATGTAGCGATTAAAAAAGAAAAGCTGAAGGCCATATATATATTTAGCCATGCCAAGCCTAGAATCGGAGCTGCACACTCTCACCGAGCAACTTCGCTAGAGTTTATTTGGGCCAGTTTAATTTGTGTCCAAAACAATCGAGCAGCAGCAGGGAAAACGAACAGTTTTCGATAGTAAACGTTTGCAAAAAAGAAAAAAAAAAAGACGGACATTCTTGAGTCTAACGACTTTGAGATGAAAGCGTAAAGGGATTCAAAGCGGATAAAAAAAAAAAACAAACAAAACAAAACAAAAACACTGCAAGCGAACAAAGTACGATGCCGGCGAGTGTTTGCTCGAAGAAGGAGAAGGTGGAGAAATTAAACAAGACTAGCTAGTAATTAAAATAGCTTGTAATGATAAAGCTAGGAAAATCGGTATTTATTTTGACATAAATGCCCCTAGAAAAAAAAATAAAGGGTACAAACTCTTCGTTTACAGCAGTCAACAGGAATTGACCGCGGTTCAGAAACAATATAACAACAAACATAAGACTTATTACAAGAAAACAAAGCACAATATGAATAATATTTCTTCGAAGATTCTTGGAGAAGGTGCAGAAATTGGACAGGTAACAAAACTATCTTGTATTAAGCTAAAAAATTTCCTCAGCAGATTTGACATAAATGTCCGTAGAAAAGACAAAAAAGAGGTCGGTACCTGATCGTTTAGAGCAGTCAACAGGAATCACTGAGACAGCAATCACTCGGAATGCGACAGAGCTGAATAATAGAGCCATTTCCCACAAAATCTTTCCTTGGCTTACACAAAACACTTAAGTGCTTTGATGGTTTTACTGTTACTTCCATGTCTTCCGAAGAACCTTCTTCAATTAATGATTCTCAGTGGCAAAACATCATCCAGATAACGAAGAAAGCGCCTGCCAAACCAAACGAGCATTTCTCTCGCAGACCCGTCCACTTTAAAATTTATCAAAACCAGCCAGCCAGTCAACCCATTTCGCTGTTTTTAACATCCAAACGCTGATTCTTACCGGTTCAAACAAACGACATGTTTAAAGACGGCGAAACTTAATTGTTGTTTACAGGCTGCTTTCGACGAAGATCTCTTAAAGACTTGACGAAGTGAAGCGCGCTGGGTTTTGACTGTTTTGGCAGCATTTTGACAACTTAATGTCAGATTTTGAGAAGTGCACATGCACATTCATTTGATCGGATTTTTTATTTTTACTCGAGCTCGAGTCTCCCCCTTTAATGCTTAATTTTACGAGGACTCATTGCGATTACGTGTTGATAAGATAAGGGCAAAAGTTTCTTAACACTACTGTGAGGAACCAAGGTCGAAAAACAGTCAGCCAAGCCGAGTAAAAACACTCGTTCGCTTGCAAAGAAAACAACGTAACAAAACAAACAAACAATTCAACTAATTCGTTTGCGTCCAAAACGAGTACAGATGATTGTTATTTATATCCATTCGAGAGAAAAATACAAGTTTCATTCCTGACCAAAAGTAACAACGATCAAACCAAATGTTAAGCTTCTATTTATTTAATTTACCTCACTGTCCTGTGTTGTAGAGGTTTCTACCACTTGAAAATGCGTAAGCTTCAGTAAAGTAAAAACAAGCATCCGCAAAAATAGCAAACGGTTTGTCCAAAGAAAGAGCTTCTTCCACAGAGTTTGAGCTACTCATTCCTCCCATTAATACCGGTGAACTGTTAAGTGACTTTTCTTGGTGAGATGCAAGATGCCGCGGTGAAGTGAAAGCCCTTGAAGCGTTGAATTATACTGTTTTCAACCGCACAATCTTTGAAGCTTTTCCTGAGAAAAATCTTCCGTCCTTCCTTTCATCACTTGAAAATTCACCTTCCGGAGTATCTTTTGACAAGTTCTTGATCTTTATGCTTTTTACGCGAAAGACAAACTTCGATCGAAGAAGATGAAGTTGTTTTGCTCAAAATAAAGAAACCAACTGAATGTGAAATTACCAGCAGCAGAAAGCGCGCGAAAAATTTTAACGGCCTCGATTTGGTTTGGGTGTCCCACACTTGGCTTGAGCCTGCGATCCAATCGAAAGCAAGTACCTGGTCAGCGGTCAACTTCAAAAAAACAGCTGACCTCGATGAGGTCTTAACTTGAGCCCGCGATATGGTCACGTTACACTGGTCAGCGGATACCTTGTTTTGACAGGTGTCAATTGGCTATAAGATGGATGTCCAGTATCAAAGATGTACGCTGTAAAGTAGCTGGTCAGCTGGGCCAGGTGGAGTATGGCCGCCATGTTGGATTATTATGATTATTATTAGGATATTATTAATTATTGGGCGACTCCGTCGCCGTCGTCGTCGTCGTCGTCGTCGTGCGTACGCGCCCACGAGCAATACCGCTAGCCATTTTTACCATGAGAAAAGCAGTTGACGGGTTTCTATAGGTATGGTGCTCCGCTTGACGGCCCTTCGGGCCGTCGGAGCTCCGCTATAATGGTAACAACTTATCAAGATTGGTTGTGATGATCTATCAAAGTACAAGTTGTGGAAAGTGCTAGAAACCAGTTATAACCACCTTAAGTTATTCCTTACGATAAGTAACTTCTCTTTGAGGTCAAGCTAGATCTGGCTAGCCAACAAAGTGCCTGTATTTTTAGCTTTCCTCTTTATATGTTGTTATGCATGTTCCTCCTTTATAGTCTTTCACTTTTAAGTTCAACTAATGAACATTACGATACGTATTGCTGTTGTTGTCTCCTTCAGAAATCTATCGGCAACGCGTTATCGTATCCATCTTAATCTCTGCATTGCGTTAGCCGCTGCACAGTTGCTATTTCTTGGTGGTATTGAGGCTACTAACACTAAAGTAAGTATTGCTTACTTATTATATCCGAGTCGCTTTTCAGAGCGAGTTTCAATCAAATGTTGTAAAACCAAAACTAAAGCAATTGTTTCGGTTTATCGCAATGGAAGAAAATAAGGCAATGAGCCAATCACTGAGAATTAGAGTCAATTACATTTAGCAGACGCCACGTGCGGAAAAATGGGTCGAGCAAATCACGATTGGTATGGTTTTTAGTTCTTATTGGTTGACAAAGTGGTGCTAGTTTTGATAATCAATCATAGAATGGAGTAATGCAAAAGCAATGCAAACACGAATTGCTTTCGACACTCAATGGAAAACCACTGTGTTTCAAACTAAATGTGGGTATCTGTCCTTGTTTTGATGAGATACAACGCCCAAAATGACCTACCAAGAGCAAACTATCGTTTTTCCGGAAAATGAGTCTGATCGTTAGACATTTGGTTATGACTGAAAAGAGAAACCACCGTCCTCCTCCTCCCCGCCCCACTTCTCATGTCCCCTCCATACACCCAAAACCATGTTATGCTGGAGCACATAAAGCTAGAATTTTTGAAGGGAGCATTGATGCAGTATCGTTTCGAGGACCCAAAACGTGCACCCTTTGCACCCCTTGGTCAGGGAACAAAGGCAAGTAATAACCATAAAACAAGGGAATATGCAGATCACCTCCTGAGCTACGGATTAAACAATTAAGATGTGAAAGATAGTCGCAGTTTTCATGTATTGCCATTCATTTATTTCATCGTTCGCGGGGTTATCATTAACCTACAACATGACTTCAGTAGAAGTTTTATTTTGCTAGGCTATCTTGTCGCCACTGCTTAAGGAGTGTTGACGATCTTTCACATCTACGTTGTTTGACAGCAAAAAGCAAAACATGTAACAGGAAAGCCTCGCAATAAACTATTATGGAGAACTACAAACATGTTTTTCGGCATCCATACTTACTCACTTTTCATATTTCTTTCTCAGGGTGTTTGCATAGCGGTAGCTGTTATGCTACACTACTTTTTCACTGCGTCTTTCTCTTGGATGTGCATTGAAGCTATTCAATTGTTCACAAAAATTGTGTCTGTGTTCAATTTGCAACAGATTCGGATGCGGTATTACCTTGCAGTGGGATGGGGTATGTTTTTACCAATGTTTCTATTTTTTTCTGTACTTGTGAACTTATGCTACTTCTGAGGAGAAGCTGGCGAGCGTGAGGTCGATCTGCTGTTGGACAGATGGATTTCTGTTCTGTATTCTTTTTATTATTCTGTTATTTCATTCATTCAATGTAACTTCCACAAAGGAACCAAACACTCCAGATGGTGATTTTAACGCGCTTTATCAGAGAAAACGGTAACCGAACAGTTGCTGAAAGCGATTTTTTAAGATGGTTTGTTTGATGTAGAATGGGGTGGAAAGCTCGGCAAAAGCGGCACTTACATTTGTCAGGAGCTGGGTGACTGAACTGCACTGGATCTGCGATGAGCTGTAGACGACTGCACTAGGGCGTAACTGACTGACTAAGCGAAACTTCTTGTAAAAGCGAAACGCGAAAAAAGGACCCTTGAAAATGATTACCCGAGCTTAAATACTAGAAGTTACATTTCTTAATAACCTGTAATTCTTTTAGTATTTATACGCCCTAAAGTTTCATCATTGTCCTGACTTGATAATGACCTTACGTTAACGTCGAAAAGTCGTCGAATTAGCTTTTACCTTTTTTTAGCTAGGGAACGAATATATTGCAATACATTACTAGACTGACACCAGGGACTGACACACTGAAATACACTCCGCACGCACATCGAACTAACGAACATTCTTAAAAGGAAAATGTTACTTACTAATGTAACTGTTCTTTACAATGTTATAGTTCTTATGTACAATGTTTACTTGCAACGAGGTCAATGCTGTTTTCACTCTTCATACATACTCTATAGCCACATGTGGCTAACATGTATGGTTTAATATACGAGCAGGATAGCTTTATCAAGTTTAAAACTCGAGACGCACTGATTAGAGTGTTTTAAACTGAGAGCTGAGAAGCTTGCAATAGTCCGCGTTCCCTTGGGCAAGAATTAAGAACCAGATACAGTCAACTCTCGCATAGCGACCACTTCTCGTAAGCGACCACCTCCCGTAAGCGACCACTTTGTAAATACTATTTCAAGAGCTCTCTCATGAGCGACCACTACTCAAATTTCTTACGCAACCGCGACCAGTTTTTAGGCCAGAAGTTTGACACATTCTTTTGTTTTCTGTTTCCGGAAAGCGACCTCCCAACATGATCACGTATGATCGTTTGAAAATCTTTACTCAGAAGTGACAAAAGTCTCGATTTCACGTATATGCACCTCATGTTTGACGCTGCTTTCCTAGGTTTTGTTCGTTTTAAATTTCGATCTGGTGATTTTGAGTAACAAGACACACATTGACAAATACACTCTATTGTTCTTTTAGTTTATATTTGCATAAATTTAGCTGATAAGGTAATATCTTTATGCAATTAATCATTCAATCCAGTGTTGGGCTTATTCTGTTGATTTTTCCCGTAAGTGACCACCTCCCGTAAGCGACTACTTTGTCGTGCACCAAGGGTGGTCGCTTACGAGAGAGTTGACTGTATTATAAATATTAACCACTCGCACGCAATTTATTGCAACCGTTGCTCTAATTTCTTATTTATTTTTTCCTTAACAGGAATTCCGGCCATCATAGTTATAATAACAGTGAGTGTAGACTACAATGGATACACTACACCGGAACGGTAAGAATTTTTTGTTTCGGCTTAGCAATTGGAACCTCACTTTATCTCAATTACTAAGAGCTTCTACCAAGTGCTTCAAATTTGCGCTGTTGTTTATTTTTAGTAATAGAGACTTGGATTTTACTTCCAGCGTCAAACCGAATGTAGGGGGTCTCCTAAGTCCTGATAAACGTCTACAAAAATATCCCTCTGTGATCAAAAGCGGGCTTTTACCATGCACTTTCTCCATATATAGTTGTGGACTTGACATAACATTGCCTTTATACTAGATAGGATCGACTGTGTGATGGTTACAAAACTTTACAAAACCATCTTTCTTCGTTCCTTTGTTTTTGTATGTTTGTCTGTTTGTTGTTTCCTTTTGATTTTTGAATGAATAAAACGTAGACTGAAAAATAAACTAAACTAAACAGAAACACTGTTTCACTGTAGTTTTTAACTTAAGCAATTCGGCATCCTTCCTTTTCTTATATTGGGCTATGGTTTTGTTATAAAGGGATTAGTTTCTAAAGAAACTGTGGTGCTGCGTCGGTGGGGGAGTGAAACACGAAAATTTGGTTCATCAACGGAGTTGATAATGTAAATTGACCACCGTTACAGGGATTCGATTAGCTGACGTTTCGAGCGTTAGCCCTTCGTCGGAGCGAATCGAGGAGTTGTGGGTTGTGTATGGTTTATATACAGAAAATGGAGCTACGCTATTGGTGGTAACATAGTAACGTGAAAAACAGGAATAAATTAATTGAATGAAAAGCGCTATCTATCTTCCTGTACAGCAACCCCTCTGAGGAGGATTATTTGACGGCGGTCAGTAAATAAAATACAAATGTGAAAATGACTAATAATAAATAAATAAATAATAAATAAATAAATAAATAAATAAGTAAGTAAGTAAGTAAATAAATAAATAAATAAATAAATAAGTAAATAAAATAAGTAAATAAATGAATAGATAAATAGATAAATAAATAAATAAATAAATAAATAAATAAATAAATACCGTGGGGATTAAGACTGCCAATTTGAAAAATCAGTTTTTGCTCGAGATATTTACGGCTTTCCGTGGTACCTTGATGTAGGGAAAGGCCGGAGATCGATATGTGCTGTTTGGAATGGTTAGGGAGATTAAAATGCCGAGCGACAGGTTTGGATGCGTCTTTGTCATCTTTCTCAACATCACGAAGATGTTCTCGGAATCGGTCACCTAGTCGTCTTCCTGTTTCGCCGATGTATAACTTTTTGCATAACGTGCAGGTTATGCAATAGATAACATTTGCGGAGGTACACGTGAAACGATCAGTGATCTTAACAGATCGCTTAGGGCCCGATGTTTTGTCAGTGTTTTGAATGAAAGGACAAGTTTTGCATCGCGAGCGCGCGCATTTAAAAGTGCCTGGTTGTTCAGTTGTTTTGAATGCGCTTTTAACTAGAACATCTTCGTGATACTGAGAAAGATGACAAAGACGCATCCAAACCTGTCGCTCGGTATTTTAATTTCCTTAACCATTCCAAACAACACATGTCGATCTCCGGCCTTTCCCTACATCAAGGTACCACGGAAAGCCATAAAAATCTCAAGCAAAAACTGATCTTTCAAATTGGCACTCTTAATCCCCACGGTATCAACGAGCGCTTTTCATTCAATTAATTTATTCCTGTTTTTCACGTTACTATGTTACCACCAATAGCGTAGCTCCATTTTTTGTATATAAACCATACACAACCCACAATTCCTCGATTCGCTCCGACGAAGGGCTAACGCTCGAAACGTCAGCTAATCGAATCCCTGTACGGTGGTCAATTTACATTATCAACTCCGTTGATAAACCAAATTTTATGGTTTTGTTATAGTTGAAAAGTTTTCAGCAGAACAATGAGATCACTTGAAATGTCTTGTCGTCTTTACTTCCTATATTATTAAGCACTTTATGGTTAGTGTAATATGTTGTCTTTATATCTTTTTCCAAATCACTTCCCGTGTGCCTTAATTCCTAGGTGTTGGCTCAGTCTCGAGGGAAATTTCATTTGGGTGTTTATCGCACCAGTCATAATCATAATATCGGTAAGGCCTGGATTTCATTATGGTTCTGACAAGGCTGCTACGAAATCAGTTTAAGTCAGCAGACGTTTGCGACGAGATCGCTAACAAAGAAACTTAAGCAGTGTGTAAACGAAAATTTTATTTCCCGTCCCCGATAGCACCACGCAAATATTCTGTTTTGTTGGTTGCTTATTCAAAACCCATGATAGGATTAGCAAGAGAAGTTTGAGCCATGCGTGAATAGAGTTTAGCCGGCAGAACGTTTATTCAGCTTATCATTTCGTGTTTTTGTTTTTCTTGATTTAGATCAACATTGCTGTCTTGATTGCTGTTGTCGTTGTCCGTGTTTCGTTAAAGGGAAATCCTTTAACACCAAGCGAAAACAAAAAAGTTGCGTAAGTAAAGCAACGAGAGGTTTTTATGACCTAGTTTATTAACAATTTCTAAATTATCTTCTCTTAACGTTTCACCGTTACGTTTTTATCCTTTTGAAAAAATTCAGTTTATTTAATCATCTTTAAATACACATCTTTCGTACAGATTATCACACTTGAACTTGTTTATGAAAAAAGACTATAAAATGTAGGATTCTCCATGTTTATCCACGTTGAAATTGAAGAATGACACCATTTTCCTAGTACATTTGTTCTTGTTTGTCTATCACGTTTTATCCGATTGTCTCTCGTTATATATTTGTTTTTGTTTGTTTGTTTGTTCAGGACTAATTTATATGTGGTATCAGTTGGCAAGAATCGAAGTAATTAGCTTAATAAACATACAAACAACATTAATATGTGCAGAGGTTGATAGCAAAAGAGTACACTGCAGACTGGAGTAATGCAGATTCCAGACTGATCCTCTATAGAATAAAGGGAATTAGTTTCTAAAGAAACTGCGGTGCTGCGTCGGTGGGGGAGTGAAACACAAAAATTTGGTTTATCAACGGAGTTGATAATGTAAATGGTGGTCAATTTACATGACAAACTTTATAATATATACATCTCTCTGCAATCTCTTGGCAACTTTTATTGGTTACTAAAGTTGACTTTTTAATGCTACACTGTAGTGCCGCCCTTAAGACAGTGATGGTGCTATTCCCGCTTCTCGGACTATACTGGGTTTTTGGTTTGATGGCCGTAGTGACGAAGAGACGACCATTCTTGTACGCTTTTGTAGTGCTGTCCTCTCTCCAGGTATCTGCTAATTCGATGTTATCTAATCAAAATTACATCAAACAATGACTTTAACTCCATTATTAATTTTACCAGATTTCTATACCAATTGGCTGAAAATTTAATGAGCCCTGAAATTCAACTTTCAGAAACTGTGGCGAATTAAAAATGCTGCGTGCTATGTTCAGTTGATTCTATTGAGCCAATAGAGCTTTCTCAATTTATTTTTTACCTTTTCACTTTGTCTCAACGGCATGCTCTTTCAATTATTTGTTTCACTGAAAATTTCACATTTTAATTTGGTTCGTTTGTAATCTTCTGAGGCCATTTTTCTACCCGTCGCGTGCGATTGGTTACCCTTTTTTAAACCTGTTGTTGTTGCTGTTCCTCAAGGTCCGGGGGCTTAGCCAGGATTTTTCAAAGGGGGGGGGGGGGGGTCACACTCTGTCAAACAGAGGGTACTCACTAGATTGCCACCTGAATATTGTAGGTTGTTTGCTTTAAAAAGGGCTTACAAAGGGGGGGGGACCCCCCCCCCCCCGCTACGCCCTTGAGGTCGGTACACATGCGGGGAATATTCGTAGGGAATGGTTTCAGCGAACAGTCGGTGGAACTAATTCTCTTCGTATGAACTAAAAAAGCTATTAGCGGGGACCAAATTTTGGTTCCCCGCGAATGATCCCAGGAATTCAAAAAAATTCAAAAAATAATTGTTTCGTTCGTGTGAACTGTACTAGGGGATATTCGCTGCGACCATTTTCTTCGAATACTCCCGTCGTTTTTCAAGTTTCTTTACTTTAGTAGTCATGAAAGAAAGAAATATACTTTTCATTTTATACACCACTAAATGTTCCAAGCTGATCAGTAAAAACACACTCTTGATGCAGTTTCAATCATCAACAGGGTGCATTTATTTTTCTGTTCCAGTGCATTGGCAGCTCCGAGGTGAGATTTACAATCAGCTTTTAATGTGCTTTTAAATCGTTATTATTATCGTTATCATGATTATCATCAGTATCAGATTAAGTATTAATATGGGGATACACACTCAACGCAAAGTTAATGTTGCCCCAACTGGTTACTATTAATATTTTGTTGAGACTATTTTTTCAACACTAACAAATAACCCAGTCAATAAGAATAGAGGTCACAATCGAAACGTCCCACTAAAACGAACCTCCCCCAAACAATAAGATAAATGTTTGTTAGTAAGTAAACCTCTCTTGGCGGTTGCAATATAGGGGAAGTGCGCACGGCCAAGAGACCGTCCAGAATATAACCATTTGGCCAAAACGTCAAACTTCAAGACCATTTCACACTTTAAGGGCAATCTCATATAAGATTATAACATACTAGGAAGCTCAAATGGGGATCAGTGTTGAGTATTTCGTGATTGCTGGTTATTAAATCTAAGCTGAAAAATTATAATTTGGTTAACCTTTACAGCTGGTTTCATCTGACTGTAAATGAAGTGTTGGATTGAAATTATACTTGTTGTTGGTTGTTTAGCTATTGAGCCATTAAATATTATTTATAGGTGCGTGGTTCAATAAGGGCAGCAAAGCATCGTTATTCATTAGAGTCCAGCATAAGACACGAACAGGTAAGAAACAAACCTTGACCTAAGTGCTATGTAAGAATTGGAGAATAAAAGCGCCTGTTTTATGATCTGCAGTTGAGTAACTCATTTGCCCTCATGAAGAGATGTTAGGAGTACCTGGTGCGGCGTAAACGAACTTTCCTCATCTTTTATTTAGACTGTGACGCTAAGGCAATCCAAGAAAAGCTTTTCAGTGAATAGTGAAGCATGACGCGAGTCGAAGTCGTAAGAACGCTTAAGGCCCAATGAAAATCAAAAATGGGAGTCGTAAGCGGAGTCGTAAGCTCGAAAGAATTTGAGTCGAGCTTATGGCGCCGTCGCTTATGATATAGTAAAAACTAAACTGTCGAAGTCGGAAGCAGAAGCGGGAGAACCAGCCAATCACAATGCTTGTTCTCACACTCTCTGATTACAGTTTCATACCAAAATAGTGCTTTTAACTCCGACAATCTAGTTTTCACTAGATCATAACCGACGGCGTCATAACGGAATCAGTAGAGAGCTTAAGCAACGACGACGGCAACGGCAACGAAAACGTCATTTGAAAATCTAACTTCTCGTTATCGTAACTCTTTCGCGATTATTCCAACTTCTTTAACTTGTAAAATGTGGGCGAACAATCCTGGAGCTAAATTAGCAAAAACGGCGTTGAAGGTGAGAAAAAGAAAAAAAGAGTTCACTTTCATACGCTCCACAAAACCTAAATTTGGTCATTTCACGTTGTTGTTTTGCTGAGGACGGCAAAGAAATGTACCAAAATATAAAACGCACGTGCAGAGCGATTGTTTTTGCTCATTAAGCCTATTGTTTTGTGGCGTTCTCGTTGCCGTCGCCGTCGTCGCTGCTTAAGCTCTCTAGTATTTTGCTTCCGACTCCGTCGCTTTTATTTTCACTAGATCATAACGCTCCCCTCTTCTGATTATAACTCCGACTCTGTCGCTAGCCTTAAAGTAGACAGCGAGGCAGGAAACGGATGAAATTCTTTGTACCTCAGATTACCTAGAGACTCAAAATTTTACGCCCTCCTTGAACAGCGTCATAAACAAATTCCTCATAAATCTGGATAAAGGAGTGCTTATGTTATGGTTTCCCTGTGCATGTACCATATATAGTAATTACATGTGCACGCATGGGTTTCATAAAAATGTGCTTTGAGTGAACAGCCATGTTTTCTGGGTGTGTGCTCATATCCCTTGTCAGTACATGACAATTTTGGCGACGAGGAATGGGATTTTTACTGCAGTAACAAGTGAAAGACATTCCTAAACCCGATCCGCACAACGTCTCTAGGTGGGAAATAAGGCACAAAATCCGGTTCGAAACATCGGAAAGGTTCAGAATTTTCCAGTGGGAACTGACTTCGAAGAGTATGCAGAACAGCTAGAATTCTTCTTCGTGGCCAATGGAGTGACCGGCTCGAAACATAGGAAAACCGTCTTGTTAACTAATCTTCCCACCGAAACGTACCAGCTATCAAAAGATTTGGTGGCCCCAATTTTTAAGAGATGATTCTCTCACTGTACGACATGATTGTCGAGCGTCTCCAAAACCAATTGAAGCCCCAGAAATCTGCTCTAGTTGCCAGGTACGAGTTTGACAACCGAGTGCGAAACGCAGGAGAAACGGTGAATCAGTATGTTTCTGTTCTGAATCATCTAGCTACCGATTTCAAGTTTAATGAGGCCATGCGATTAGAAAGGCTCAGAGATAGATTGGTTTCGGGCATTCGAGATAAGAGAATGATGTCAGAGCCTTTTAAACTCAAACTTGAGGAGCTGACATTTGACATTGCTGTAGCGAAATGCATCGCTTTTGAGCAATTTGACAAGGATGTTGAATCTCCCCTGGGGGAGGGGGAGGGTAAAGAGTCAAAACCAGTTAATTTATTATCCAAGTTAAAGCCAAACAAGGAGCTTAAACGTAAGAGGGAAGTTAAGTATTCAGAGAAAAAAGGGTTCTCCAGCCCCTAAAGAGTCTGGTGATCAAAGTTGCTACCGCTGTTTGGGCAATCATGATCATAAGAGTTGTCCATACAAAAATGTCACTTCTATAATAACTGCGGTCATATTCAAAAGGCCTGTATATTCAAGAAAAGGCAGAGACTAGGTTCCCGACCCCCAGTATATTATGTATGTGGACGGTGATGACACGGAGACAGCTAGGACTACTTAGGATCCCTAGATCCAAAATTTAGTTGGACTGGGGTGAAATCAAAACCCTTAAGCTTAGCCAGACGCCAAAAGGGGTCATACAACACAAAGTGGATCAGTTGTCACAGAAGCACGAGTCTGTATTTTCTGAGGGTGTAGGAACACTTAAAGGCCACAAAGCTGATTTAAAAGGTAAGGAGAACTGCCAGTCTAGCTTTCATGCGTCACACCAAGTCCCATATGCGTTGCGCCACAAAGTGAAAGCAGAATTGACACGTCTAGAGAAAGACAGTATTCTGTCTAAAGGAGAATACAGTGAATGGGCTACCACGATTGTCTCTGTAGTGAAGCGAAATGGATCAGTGCGTGTGTGCGGCGACTTCAAAGTCCCTGTCAATCCAGCACTTCTTGCAGAACAGTATCCTCTACCGTGCATAAAGGATAGTTTTGTTAATTTGGCTGGGGGGAAGCATTTAAGCAAACTTTATCTGCGCCAAGCTCATCGTCAAATGGAACTAACGGAGGAGTCTAAGAAATACCTCACGATTAATACACAAAAAGGGCTTTTCCAATACAATCGGTTAGTTTTTGGAGTTACGTCAATTCCAGCAATTTGGCAACGTGCCATAGACCAGGTATTACAGCGAATATCTGGCACCCAGTGCATCTCGATGATAAGATCGTCACGGGCAAAACCGATCAAGAGCATTTGGGGAAACTAGAGAACGTGCTCAAGCGACTGCAAGACGCTGGTCTAAAGGCAAACAGAGAGAAGTGCGAGTTCCTCAGGGATATAGCTAAGTTCTGTAGGCATGAGATCAAGAGAGAAGGGCTCCACAAAACGAAAGAAAGGATTGAGGCAGTATGAGCAATGTGTCGCAACTTCCCTCATTTTTAGGACTCGTTAACTATTAGAACTACTTCCTGCCTAATGCGTCCACACTTCTTCACCCATTTGACCAGTTGTTAGAGCAAAATAGCAAATGGCGGTGGACTGAACTGTGCGAGCAAGCCTTCGCAGAGGCTAAGCACCTGATTTCATCCCAGCAGGTGCTAACGCATTATGATGCAGCATCATTGCTGTTCTCTCACACGTCATGCCTGATGGCAGTGAAAGACCGATTGCTTTTGCGTCCCCAAGACAGAGCGCAAGTACGCACAGATTAGCAATCGGTTCCATGTGCACCTCTATAGGACGCGGTTCTCGCTTGTAACAAACAACAAACCCCTCATTTCCTTTTTCCACCCAGAGAAGGGAGTTCCTGCCATAACTGCTGCGCGACTCCAACGCTTTGCGTTGTTCCTGACTGGTTTCGACTACAACGAAGAGTATAAGAATGCGACCAAGCACTGCAATGCTGATGGACTGTCTCGGCTCCCTCTTCAGAAGAAAGGAGACGGAAGTGGATTCGTCAGAGGTGTTCCACGCAACCCAGTTTGAGCCACTACTAGTAGCCAATGAAGCAGTTGCTAGAGAAACACGTCGTGATCCAGTCCTATCAAGGGTCTTCGAGTCCATCGTGAAGGGATGGTCTGCTCGCGTAGATAGAGAGTCATACTACGAGCGGTGCAATGAGCTGACGGTTCACGAAGGTTGCTTTTTACGGGGAATAAGAGTTGTAATCCCTAATAAGCTCCAAGGCAGAGTGTTGGAGGAGCTGTACGACGGGCATCTAGGTGTACCAAAAATCAAAGCACTAGCGAGGAGCTACGTCTGGCGGCCTAATATCAGGGACCAACTGGAAGAGTAAGTGAAAGCCTTCAGTGGGTGTCACCTCAACCAGAAGGTGCCTACTAAAGCACCACTGCATCCTTAAGAGTGGGCTACTGCACCATGGCGGCGCAGACCTCGATGTTCTTAGTAGTTGGCAAGTGATCCCTGTTAGTTTCAAAACTTCAAGGACGGCCATTGATATCCTACGTGATGTATTCGCCAGATTTGGATTTCCCGAACAGATGGTTAGCGACAACGGTTCGCAGTTTCTTTCTGAGGAATTCCAGGCGTTCGTCAGGTCCAATGGCATCCGCCATATTACATCAGCATCATACCATCCGGCTACAAACGGTTTAGCTGAGAGGCCAGTACAAACCTTCAAGCGAGCGTTACGTTCCAAGCATCAAAGCTCAGAACCAGTGAAGAACAAGTTGGCACAGTTTCTTATAGCCTTTAGGAACACTCCCAGTTCAGCTACCGGTGAGAGCCCAGCACAGTTACTCTTGCGAGACCGTTACGCACTCACCTAAATTTTGTTAAACCCACCTAGAACCGAAAGTGTTTAACCAACAGCATCAGCAGAGCATCAAGGCTGCAAACGAGAAGGGTAGACAGCGTCCTCAGTTAGAGGTTGGTGACTCGGTGATGTCACGAGATTATCGCGGGGACCTGAAGTGGCGTTCAGGGCTGATTGTCACTGATGTACGAGGTGCAGTTGACACCAGGGATTATTTGGCGTCGCCATATCGACCAGCTGAGGTCGACCGCGGTTGAGCCCGATACTGTTGATGTCAGCGAACCAGAAGTGGTCAGCCTACCACCAGTGCCAATCCAACAGAGTGCACCACCCAGTGTGGTTGGTACAGTTCCAGAGATGCTCGTGGTAGATCAACCGGAGATGTATTCTGTTCCCGCACCTGCAGCTACCGATCCTTCGCAAGCGACGCCAACCAGTCCTACGGTCCCAGACAGTGCGCAAGGCACCACAGAGACTCTGAACTGTTATTATTTTATTACAAACAGTATTACTGGACAGTGTTTGTTTGTGTTGTTGTTTTTAGATTGTGATTTAGGCACGGTTTACACCCCAGGGACCTAATCGTTGTTTTTGTGTGTTTTTGTGTGAAGGACATGTTATGGTTTCCCTGTACATTTACCATAAGTAATAACATGCGCACGCATGGGTTTAATAAAAATGTGCTTTGAGTGAACCGCCATGTTGTCTGGGTGTGTGCTCAAATCCTTGTCAGTACATGACAGTTTAACAGCTTACTTAATAATGATTTCAATGGAAGATAAGAAGTTGGATTTCTTTTTACTCTATACTGACTCCTCTTAAGTAAAAAGAGGCGTTACTGGCGTTGGTGGGATTGATTGATTGATTGATTGAGTGAGTGATTGATTGATTGATTGATTGATTGATTGATAGAGTGATTGATTACATGAATGGAAGATTAGCTGATGCAATCATTGTTCTCAATCATCAGTAAAACCAGAATGCTTCTACCAAAATCATTCGAAAACCATTCTCAAGGTTGCTTTCCAACTCCAAATTACTTACTTTTACTTATTTTTTATCATCTAGAAAAGTAAAAGAGAGTCCAACAATGGCAAGAATTCAGAGAGGAAGATTCTACTTACAAAATTATTCATTTCACACCAAGACAAGAACGACAACCAAAAGACAGCCACAGAAGTATAACGCGAAAAGACACATTTGGATCAAAGGAACTCAGAAAAAAGTTCAAATTTCCCAAATCCTTAATTAATACTTCACGCATTGGTTTCGTTTAGCTAATCCAATATGTCAGCGTCAGTTCCAAGCACCAAAATACGCTGGCAGGATATAGGGATATTTTAGTGAAGCGTAATGAGGTCGGACCCGTTGGGAGAATATAAGCAGTCTACCTGAGAAGACCTCGAGCCACTCAGCGAATTAATTTAATGATCTTTTACGTTATAAACTGAGAACCTCTTTAAACTGTAATTAACTCCCGAGGATAAAAGACAGGGGAAAGGAACAACAGCCTGATAGCAAAGGAAAAAATGGTCAAAGTTTTGAAAACAACTTTTTTAGCAAGTTGTTGAAACAAAAACATGATGCAGAGTTTCGTGAAAACAGCAGTTCAAAATGTTAAAAAGAACGCGAACTATCTTTAAAAAGTTTTTTGCCTGAATATCGGTAAATGAGTGTAGGTGTCATAATCCAATTTATGCAGTGACAGTGTTTGACGTTTTGCGCGGCAAAATTAGGATCAACTCCGCTGGAGTTACCGCTTTCAAAATCTCTCTCTTTCGCCCAGTTTTTTCCTCGTTTTACTTAAGCCGATGGCTTTTTAGCACGCGACTTGACTTTTCCCATCACGAGAGTGTCCACTCTACAATAACAATAAAGCTGAATGCTTTCCCGCGAATGTAATTACTATTTTTGTCTCCCGAACGCCGCAGCAGATGCTTCGCTTTGTTTGTTTGGTCGGCGGCATAAACGCGTTGACAAGCTCTTTAATGCCGTGTGAAAACTCTAAATATTATTCAAGTCCGAAAACACGGCTTTTGTTTTTGGGCGAATTCCTCCTCTTCAAATGAATTCATAGGGAGATGTAGATTAGTCAGATTTCTGCAAAGTGTGTTGGGATTTTACGAAATTCCAATTAATTCTTTTTTCCGTGACGTGTTAATTCCCGAAGCGACTACAAAACGTTTCTACAGTCCAACTTTAGGATCGCTTTTCTCATGAACCAATAGGAAGTACGAAAAATCCCGACAAACTTTGTTAGCTTATCATCTCTTGACTGGTTTAGTGCAGTCTGTTTAGTTGTGCGCGTTAACATAAGAGCGAGTAATTCAGTTAAAACAATGTCGCTAGTTTTGGGTTTGAAGACGTCTGAGCGCTTATATATTCAATAATACATAAGACCAATATTTTCGTCATCTTCTGTTATTCGGCTTTACAGTGGTACATAGTTTTTTATGGTTTCATAGAAAGTAGCGCGCGTATGGAAGATTTCCCGGAAGACACCCGTGAAACCTGTCTATAACCTTAAGCCAATACACGTATGTGTCATGACGAACTGTCATATATGCATTTTCACCTGTTGATACACTTGTATTTATGATACACAGAGCAAACACGTGTTGAAGCAAATCAAGTATGTATATTCAGTATTTATTAATTTCTCAACCTCGGATAATGCAATTCTAGCTTTCTCATTGGTTCACTGGATCTCGGTTACCAGCCATTATACCTGCGTTTGACCTTACATGGAAATGAATGCGGCAAATGTCGCTCAGCATAAAATCTTTTACGGGAAGCCAAGTTTTGTCGACAAAAAAATGGATGAAAAAAACAGATTCGGAGAGCTATCTACAGACGGAATACAAGAAATTGTGGACAATGCCGTCCCAGTAACAGCAAAAAGGCCACAAAGTTCGGGATGAGATTATTTAACGGTACATATCAGTTACATTTCCCTTAAAAGTTGCAAAATTTCAAATATGACCGTCGAGATTTTATGCATTCATAAATATTACTGATATTACGTAACAACAACAACGTTGACCTTAATGTTAAAGAATGGCTTGCTAGTCCTGGTGGCACCAAATTTTCGAAACCGATGGACGAAATGTCAAAAGAACTACTGAATGTTTGTCTGAAGTGTTTTTACACCTCTGCGAGGAAGAAGATGGCACGTATTACAAACGTTCATCGATGAAGTCCATGCATAAGAGCGGTCATTGATCGTAACTTTCCTTCGCTCGCCTGAGGCAAATATAGTTTTAGTTAAATCCAGCAGCAGTGCCGACCAATCCCAGACGAATTTCCACTTGAAGAGCCCGGGAAAGCAGTTCTAGTCAAATAATTTTTCAACCAGTACAACCTCCGTTTCATATGGCGATCAAAGAAGCTTTCTCCAGTATTTTTACAACTGCAGTGGGGTAAATGTCCACAATTTATATTACACTTCCCAATGAGCCGTTTGAACTTTGAACACTTGAGAACACTGCAGTAAGGTTTTTACCCGAACGTAACAAAACAGTCCGTGAAGCTTGGATTGCTGTAATTTCAGTTCAGCTGTAATTTGCTTCGCCTTTGATTTTTCACTCAACTCTTCGCACAGCGGTGCCCGTATCATGTGATGATGTCGTTTTGGTGCCCGAAAGTCACATCACTTTCCGGTTTCTTAAACTCGAATAAAAGTTAGCAAAACCGAAGGTTGAGAATTTAATAAAACAATTATTCCATTTGCCCTTGTTGGATACGAGACTGTCAATAGCAATAGCGCCTAGTTGGCTATTTACCATCTCGTATCCAGCGCGGGCTCATGGAATAATTGTTAAATATATCAGTGACACAGTATTTCCACAATTAAACAGATGATCTAAGTTTATTTACTCATGCAGCAAAACTACGTATTCAAATTGTAGACAAGGTAGCTTTATGGCATAAATAATAATGATCATGCATTTGTGAAGAAATTATGAATAGAGCCACCTCCGAAAATTTTTTGAAAATTTTAAATATAAGCATTTAGCAAGAAACTTCTGAATCAACAGTAATGGTTAAGATTACTAGATAAAACTGAGACGCTGTCAAAAAAACAACATAATTATCTTTATCAAAGACAACACAAATGTGATAAACACAACAACGAGCTAAGAACATTCTTTATGCTTTACTATATTATAATATGCTTATATCATAAGCAAGAGTACAGTGATGTAGCTATTCTTTCAGCCAAGTTTTGTCTCTTATTTATTTCGTTGCCTCTAAGTGGTATTCCTTTTTATGAGTCGTTGTAGGCGTGGTGCATGAATAGAAGCATGATAGTAAATTTCCCATACAAATTTCAATCAGAATTTAGTAATAAAAAAGGGAATACAAATGTATTTTTATTTACTGCAACGGCTTTGAGACAAAACTGTAGCAAATAGAACCTGAACGTAGTAATAAAAACAGATAAAATACAACGGCCATAAGGCGAAGCTGTAATAACTAGGACCTTCATTTTCTTACTACATACAAACATAAGTCGTGTGCTTTCCCCATTTAAATTCGAAACATGGCTGATTCTGATAACCAATGTTTACGAAAAACCACCCCCCCCCCCGCGCCCCAGAGGTCTTGACGCATTTTCTTGAGGCCATAATGTATAGTACTTTGTGTCCATGAACTTCATCCTATTATCAAACTCAGACCAAAATCAAGACTCACCACAAAGGCAGTGCACGTGCCCTATGACACAAACGGATGCTGTATACGGTTGCATGCGCAAACAGTTTTGCGAGCGTTTGACACTTTGTAGAGGATACCCCGGCTAGGCTAAGCTCTAGTATATGGAAGAAAGTCAGCCAAATTGTCGTAAATTATCTTCTTCACCAGAATTGAACCCTTTTTTATCCTTTCCATGTACCTAACGAAGTTACGGCAAATCGTAAAATCATTGTGACAGTAAATACGGGAGTGGGTGGATTCCAATATGAATATGGATGTGGGTGACATGATAACAGCCGTCCAGAAGAGAGCCTTACATTTGCCCGTTTTACAGATGACTGATGGTGCATGACTTATGTTAATGACAGCGAATGCTGAAAATAAATGATAGTGGTTTTCCTCGCCTTGTTTCTTGAAAGATATTTTATTTCAATTTAACTTCATATGTTCTGAATTTACCGAAGGGTGTGATAATAATATGAATTACCAAGTGTTATATAATAACAAAATCAATGCGCGCGCTCTGATTGATAAATCAGCCGGCTATGGTTTATTGTTCCAGTAAACTCATGGAAATCTCGCGCGTCTTCTGGATTATTATATAAAAGCAATAGACCACAAGTTTCTATGGTTCATATGCATGATAAACTACTTGGGATGCTGGAAGAACACTCGAAGAATCTGTAAATTACTCGCCTGCGGCTCGTGATTTACGAATTCTTCGAGTGTTCTTCCAACATCCCGCGTGGTTTATCAGCCTACAAACCATAGAAACTTGTGGTATATTGCTTAATTGTATACAACTGTCATCGGAAGGTGGTATACCGTTATTCGTTGGTTATAGAGTCCTAAAGCGGTGACGTCACGTTGCCATGGCGCTTAAAATTTCAGTTCCAAACAAACCTGCATATCATCCATTCAAAATGGCGACACTATCGATCACTTCACTGCTTTCGTTCTTCTCAGAAGAGAAAAAATCGATGAAGAAGGGTGAAAACCACTATAAATCGGATCATATAGAGGCTCTTACATATCAGCAGGGCGTTTTACGAGGTGAAGTACACGCAAGCATGAAGAACAAGGTATACAAAGTCACGGTGAGTTTAACAATATGTTCCCTTAGAGCTGCGGTGAAAAACGTCAGGTATATGAAACCTTTATAAAGCTAGATGCTGAATAATCTTAAATCGTTGTGTATTGAATACATCTAAGGTGAAATTTGGACGCTCTTTGGTGCAATAGCGGTCATAAAAAAACGAGAAAATGTGAGTGTAGTCGTTCGTTGGACGTCTTGTACGCACGAAAACGTTAGGTGCTACAATTTTACTAAAAACACATTTCGCGATTTTTCTTACCTCCTACTAAGGCATTTCATTTCACTCTTGCAGATTTATTTGGATGAGGAATTTGAAATAAAATCGACGGAGTGTGAGTGTCCGAGAGGAAAGTTTAAATGCAGTCACGCGGCGGCCCTTTTTATCCATGGCATTCACAACCTCAGCAAAACTGATGTTGAATGCCAGTACAGAAAGAGAAGGACGAATGCTTCACTTTCGACTCAAGCAGTTACAGAAATGTTTCCCCCGCCAAAAACGTATTCTGCCCTGTCGAGAAAGCCAACACAAGCGGATCGCTTCGCCTTGTATGAAGACGTTAAGGAATATGGTAGATTCACCGGACTTTGCTGGCTGCTCAGCCCCGAGCCACCTGTTGCTAAAAAGCTGCCCATTCCAACAATAGAGGAGATAGTTTTTTCAGACGAGTTTCTTCAAACCGTGGGACATGAACAACAAATAGACTGTCTAGTAAGACACTGCAGAGTACAGGCAGGAGAAATTTCAAGAATTAGTGAGTTGACTGTTGGTCAGAGAGACAATCCTGCCTGGCATTTGGCAAGGAGGGGTCGTCTTACTGCTAGCAACTTCGGTGCTGTTCTCAAAGCAAGGAGAATCACCCCCTCGCTTTTAAAACGTCATCTTGGGAAGTACGATTTATCAAGGGTAAAAGCAGCTCAGTGGGGAGTGAACAATGAGGAAGAAGCTCTTAAACCATTCACCCTTAAAACTAAGAAAGCTGTTAAAGAAACTGGAATCTGGTTGCACAGTTCAGGCATTCTTGGTGCTTCCCCTGATGGAATTGTTGATGATAACACCGTGCTTGAAGCCAAGTGTCCTTACACCGAGCGAAATCTTACAATTGAAGAGGCTGTTAAGTCTGCAACATTTTGCCTGGAAAAAAGTGAAACTATAGAGGGCTATTCCTTGAAGAAAGATCATGTCTACTGGCATTAGGTTCAGGGAGAAATTTTTTTCTCACATGGGAAATTTTGTTACTTTGTTGTGTGGACAACAAAAGACGTAGCTGTTCTAAAAATAGAAAGGGATGAAACATGGGCAGCAAATATCTCTGTTTTAAAAGACTGTTATTTTAATCATATTTTCCCCAAAATTGTGGAAGGCGAACTGTAGTTTGTTAGTTGTGACTGGGGCTTTCTTCTACCTCATTTAAGATTCAAATTTTACTAGTTTTTTCTGTCATGAGGATTTCATGTCCTTGATTATAAATTGTCATTGCGGGGAGAATTTTGTAGGAAACCTTTCATAGCTCTTGCAGAGTTACTAAAATTAAAAATTGTTTGCTGCATTTAAATGTAACAAAATATGAAATCTTTTTAATTGAAACAAATCTGATAAAATTAGCTACCCTCAGGGGTGCTCGGTTAGAAGCAATTAAAAAGTACAAAGGGAGTCATAACCACGTTTAGTGTTAAACTGCCATTATCTGAATAGACAAAATAATTGGTTGAAGGATTCTCGAAAGTTAGTCAAACGTTGCCGTTTCATTCAACATGGCTTTTCTAATCAGTTGTTTGCAAACCAAGGGAGGTCTTGTCAAAGTTATAGTCACTCACCAAATTATATGTGTTTATATGTATCTTTAATAAGCAACATAACACGATATTCCTTTTTACAATAAAAATAGTTACATGGTATTTATAACTTTGGTTTCTGTTTAGACTTACATGTATTGCGACAAACAAAGAACTGTTAAATAGTCGTACAGCATAACATTTCCTTGTCAATTGGCCATAATTTATCATTAATAAATGACCTCAGCTATACATACTACTCAAAAATCGTATCTTCACAGACCTCCTTAATTAGTGGACATTGCAAATTGACAAGTGCTGCACATAGCTGAAACAAAATATCAGCATAAAAACGCAAAAAAGATGGAATAAAGTTTAAAATTCTAAAGTCTTTCAGTCTAGCATTGGCCCTTTCAACATGGACACGAGCTTTGGCGATTGCTTTTGTGGCTTTGGCCTCACTCTCTGTGAATAATCCATTGTTCAAGAATGGTGGAATGTTGACATGGACACCATGAGGAACAATATCCTGGATTACAAAACCTTTGTCAGCTAGGATCATGTCCCCAGCCACCAAATGATTAAGAAATTTGGAATGTTGCACAATTGCCTTGTCATAAATTGAACCAGGATACAACCGACTAACAAAAGTAATTACTCCATTTGGTGCAACACCAACAATTACCTTGAAGGAATTCATTCCCCGGTAAGAGGAATATGTGGCGTTTTGCTGGCTCATCAATCCGGGTGCAGCAACCTCAATATCAGTACAGTCTATTACAATCCAACATGATTCAAATTGCCTGAAGGAGGATGGAGAAGACAACTTGTTTTTTTCCCGCGATGGAATAGACATCATGAGGTCATCAAATAAAATCTCATGCAAAACATGGATAAATGTAATTATAATGTTAGAAATAGTGGCCACACTACAATGAAATAGTTGGGCAAGATAAAGGTTTGTATAGTTCTGCATTTTCATTGAAGTTATAAAAATTTGATCCTCAAAACTTATCCGGCAAAGTAGTTAATGGAGTCTTTAAACCTGAGAGCATGCTTTACAACAATGTCGAATACTTCTCTTGTGGGAAGACCTGTCTCCATTCGTATCACATTTCCCTCCAGCTCTGACACAGTATACCTTTTACTCTTGCAGTGGACCTTATGTTCAAGCTCCTTCAGTTCACGATTGGCTTCTTCAAGTTCCACTTCCAGAATAACCTCATGGGTTGTTCGCAGGTTTTCCTTCCTATCAGCTTCACAAATGGATGGTTTTTCGTTTTTCCTTACATTTTCTATTATCTCTGACAGAGATGGCCCCCTCGACTCAGTTGGATTTTTTTTCTTTGGTTGTGGTCCCCGCTGCGCAGCAAATATTTTAACTTTATTGCGCTCAAAAACTTCAGGACCATTGGCCTTTTTACCATTCCTAAAATGACAGCTACACACTCTTGAGTGCTTATTGGGGTCTCGGTCTTTCCTTCTGTTGAAAAAAGTCATTGCCTTTATTAAAAGTTGTACATGAGCAACATTAATGCATATATACATAGTTTATCTGAGCAGGTTACAGAATAGGCAAGATTAAAGTCCTGATGTGGACCTGCACTAACTGATATAATAAGAGAATTTCTTAAATAAATCAAAAAAGGAGATTGACCTCTACAGTATACATATAGAATATATTACATGTATATCTAAAAATATTGAAAGTCCACTGACCTAAAAGAAATGCTACAGGAAGCTTTCTCAAAACTTATGGTTTTTAGACATTTCTTGGCTTAAAATAACTAAGACTGGTAGGGTTTTAAAAGGAATAAGGGAGGAGGTTCCAACACAAGGCAGCTCTGTGTTTAAAAGATGATCTGCCGATCTCAGTTCTTGGCCTGGGAACCTCAATGTTTGCACGGGCCCATCGAAAACTTCAAACACCTAAACGTCTCGATCGATGGCGGGGATTTTTCCTACCCCGGCATAATTCTCTAAAAGTGTATTAAAACACAGCAAAAGATACAAAGTGTACGCTAAAGCCGTAAGAGATTCACGTTCTGTCTGATCAAGCGTTAAGTGATGTCACACATTTGGCATCAATCAGTGCCGGTAAACTCGCTTGAAACCACGCAATTCGCAATAACTACAGCGATGGCCACATTCATGAATATCAGTTCTTACCTTATTAGTCGAATCCATCGCCGGTATTCGCTGTTATTCTTTAAAGCGCTTGGAAAGGCGAAGAATTTAGGGGAGCAGGGATGGCGCAGTGGTGAGAGCACTCGCCTTCCACCAACGTGGCCCGGGTTCGATTCCCGGACTCGACGTCATATGTGGGTTGAGTTTGTTGTTGGTTCTCTTCTCTGCTCCGAGAGGTTTTTCTCCGGGTTCTCCGGTTTTCCCCTCTCCACAAAAACCAACATTTCCAAATTCCAATTTCGTCTGCTTATAAAGCGCACTTGATCATATACACATGGAAAATGCGCTATATAAGTTCTAAATTATACTAAATTATAGAACGAGCAAGTGTTGCCTTCGGATAAATGGTTGCAAGTCGGGGCAAAACAGAAAACCATTTCTTACCGTTTGTGTATTTCCCCTCACAAATCTTACACACTAGATGATCCTTTGATGTTCTTTCAACCTTATCTGTCTTTTCAAACGTCTTTCTTTGGTTAACAGTGGATAATTACAGGCTTTCACCTTTCAAACAAAGACTCCGTGACCTCCGCGCAAGTAGTTCTGACTTTTTTTTGGAACTGAAAATTTTAGCGCCATGGCAACGTGACGTCACACTTAAGGACTCTATTCAAAGGCTCTTAAAACGCACGCGTGTTATGCAGAAAACACCCGATGATTGGCGGTTGAACCTGTCACCTATTACTTTCAATAACAAGCGACCTCTGAAGTTCAAATCTTACCGACAACTGCGGTTTTCGCTGCTGTCAATCACATTTCCGAAGACTTCCGACTACTACCAAGAGGCGACGATCGATGAGTAGACCAGAGCAGTTTCAAGCATATCGCGCTAGCGGATAAGTCTGCAGGTTTCCTTTTCGATTCTTTGGATAGTCAATTGGATAGTTTATTTCAGAACCTATCCATCGAACTTTCCGACTTAGACGAAACGGAATGAAGATGATCAGGTTAAGTAATTCGCCGAATCTTGTCTTACGTGCTTTTCTGATGGCGAGCATTGATTTCATATTTCAATTGATTTAGCGAATAAAGAATACAGGAATTATGAATTATTGGTTAGTCAATTGGATAGTTTATTTCAGAACCTATCCATCGAACTTCCCGACTCAGACGAAACGGAATGAAGATGATCAGGTTAAGTAATTCGCCGAATCTTGTCTTACGTACTTTTCTGCTGGCGAGCATTGATTTCATATTTCAATTGATTTAGCGAATAAAGAATACAGGAATTATGAGTCTAAACGCCGTATTTAGCCCCATAAAACTTCGTTCGTCCCGAACTGAAGGAAAGAAAACCACTCCGAGTCGCTTCGGCGATATTGGTAAATACACTTATTCCCCTACCAACAGAGGTCTTTGGCGGCGAGATGTTTACCTCATAACAACAACTGTACCCTTTATCCACAAAATATGAACAGTAAGACCTTACAACGAAATACCAAAAGACCTATTTTACATAAGCATCTGCTACTGAGGGAACTCTTCAAGCGATAATCAAATAGTTCTCGTCCATATGCAACTTCACGGAATTGTGCACGTGCAATTTGATTGATGGAAGCCAAAACGCGGTTTGGCGAGTTGGCGCTTAAAGTTGAAGAAATCGAAGAAGAAATCGTGTTAAAATGAAGGTATAACTTATTATCGACAGCAATCCCGAGACGAGCTACTGCAGCATAACACGAATTAGTATAGACCACACAAGTGAACAGTGCTTTTCGCGCGCTATGATTAGTTAACTTGGAGGTGAATAGCAAAGTACTATTCACCTCCGAGCAACCGGCGCGCGAGATTTTAAAATTTCCGACCTCTTGTCGGCATATTGTCAAACTTGAAGTAATGTTTTGGTCCGCTAATTATTCAGGTTGTGCGGTATATACTAAAACAGTTATTCACCTCAGTGTCGGTGAAAGTTGTGGATCATGATAATTATCCACCACTATTCGCCTCCACATCGGTGAATAATTCTTAAATATTTCCGCGGTGCACGGCATTGGCACGACGTTGGTTTCGAACATTTGAGAGCAATTTTAGTTTTTAAAAGGTCGTATCTATTTATCTAAACTCTGCGCGACAACAGCAATGCATCATTAGACTTTTAAACGTGTTGCTTTGTATTTTTAATACCACCTTCGAGTTAGCTGTGTGTAGTTTGGGGAACACCAGTATAACTGCTCTAGCTTTCACTATTATTCTCGTGTTTGTTCAATCAAACGGCTAATTAAAAGGACGCTAGTTAAAACCACAATACTTTATCCGTTCATAATATGATAGCAGATCAAATAATCCTCGCTTACCCTCATCATCAAAATGTACTCTTAGGGATTCCTCAAATAACGGAGTTTGACCAACAAAAAGAATGAATGTGGATTTTAATTAACTAGAGCTCAAGCTGAAAAAAGAATAGAACAAGGTAAAAGGCTATCAATAAAGTTTCTTATGATAACGTTCATAACTACACAACAACAGCATGCCTTCAGTTGAAATTGAAGAAATGGAGACAGGTTATTCTACTTTATTTTGTAAATGATATATGAAAATGAATCATATATGAACTGCGGAAATGAAATCAAATGAAGAATGATCCTCACAGTTGTGAACGCAATCTATGCAATTGCGAAAAGAAGCCTGACAAAAATTCAGGACTTCAACGGGGTTTGAACCCGTGACCCCGTGACCTCGCGATTACCAGTACGATGCTCTAACCAACTGAGCTATGAAGCCACTGACGTTGGGAGCAGGGGAATTGTGGGTTCATATGTTCCCGTGAAAGAAATGAGTGTGAATGATATATGAAAATGAATCATATATGAACTGCGGAAATGAAATCAAATGAAGCATCGCACCGGTAATCGCGAGGTCACGGGTTCGAACCCCGTTGAAGTCCTGAATTTTTTTCAGGCTTCTTTTCGCAATTGCATAAATTGCGTTCATAACTGCGAGGATCATTCTTCATTTGATTTCATTTCCGCAGTTCATAAATGATTCATTTCATATATCATTCACACTCATTTCTTTCACGGGAACATATGAACCCACAATTGACCTGCTCCCAACGTCAGTGGCTTCATAGCTCAGTTGGTTAGAGCATCGCACTGGTAATCGCGAGGTCACGGGTTCAAACCCCGTTGAAGTCCTGAATTTTTGTCAGGCTTCTTTACGCAATGGCATAAATTGCAGGAAATGCACGAACATGAAATAAATATCATGCCATTATTTACAGGCCTGAGCTTCATCAAATTGCTAAACTTTTGCATTGGCCTCCATCACCTTTCGTTTCAATTTTCTTTTTATTTTCAATCTACTCATTTTTGACATTGTCTTGTCTTGTTTTGTTTTGTTTTGTTTTGTTGTTTTTGTTTTTGTTTTTGTTTTCTTGTTTTCTTTTAATTGTCTTTTTCGACTATAGAATCATGCCCATTATGAAGATTAAAAACTTCACACACTGAAAATGAATCATGTACTTTTCCGACAAACAGTAAGATATGCTAATGAGTTTTCCACCTTCAATAAAAAAAAAAACAACGGACTTTGTAGAAAATCTAAGTCTAATGGTGTATGTTTACTTCCGTTGGACTTGCCTCTTAAACCAACTGAAGATGACGTATGTAAATTTCAACTTTCGAAACAAGAAACGAAACGATACGCTAATTGCGTTGTCACAGTGGGTATCTCAATGGCTAGTCAGGTATCTGCTGAATAGATCCGTTCATACAACGTCTGGAGGTTTCGATACATGATATCTCAGTGGTAAAACATGTTGTTCAGTCTCGCAAGGAAGTTTAAGTTTTTCTAGGGTCAATCCTTGGAAAATGGTTCCACGTTTCCTTCTTTCCTTTATTGAGGTGAGCTACTGATGAATTTCGACTGTACGAAAGGTTTTAATTTTTGGTATTTACCACCACAGTTCGTCTAGCATTCGCAGCATACATTTTCGCTCTGTTTTTTCTCTAGGTTGCTGTATTCCTCCGTTTGTCATCAGCTGGCCCCAGTTCAAATGGTGAGAAAAACGAGTTAGCAAAATAAGTAGACTTCCCCCATTTTTAAGTGACGTACTCAGTACGTCACAAACACCGTTTGTGCTTTGAAAACCTACAACTTTCCCAAATCCCTTGCTATGGTTGAAATGAACAATTCTTATTGCCAAACGCTCATATATGTAGACTTCATCACTCCATAAACTGACCAAAACTCCCAATTTTCATCAAGTATGACCGTTTATTTTGTTGCAAAACCAAAAATGTTGGCTTTGAACGGCCTTTGACAACACCAAAAATAAACAACTTTGCCATGAAGTTTTTCGGACAAAAATATTTTTTGAAGCTAAAATTCTACGTTGGTAGCAAACTTCGTGTTGCGGGACAGATTTAGAAAGCTGTGGCTTCTCAGGATCACTTCAGTTTATTCAGCGTCAGACTTCTACACGCTGCCGTTGCCGGCAGACAATTCTCTACACTCTGCCGTTACCGGCAGACAACTCTTTTTGAACTACACAAAACTAGCGGTTAAGTACGCTCGCTCTGAGCTCTGATTGGTTGATTGCTCGTTTCCTTTGTACAGCAATGGACAAAGACTATGCAAAGTTGGGCGGGCGTATACGTGCCTCGAGCGTAAAGCTAAAATAAGTTGATCAAGCTTATTGTAACCAACTTTACAAGGTTCACTTTAGTAGATACGTTTCAGACTGTAAAGTTTCTGTGCCAAACACTCCTATGGCTAGCAACAGAGCTTGGAAATTACACATGGACGTGATCCTAAATTTATCAGTAAGGCATGCAGGAAAGCTTGTGGTATTCTTGCGGTAAATACTCCGGCTAAGCTTAATTCACGTTAATTAAAATATGCGATAAACTAATAGCAAATGTTCAAGCAAGCAACCGTGGACAATAATCCTGCTGGTATACGTTGGATCAAACTGGTGATCTGATCGGCGTAATAAAATCAACAAAGAGTATAAAAGCAAGGGCCGATACAACGTAGAATGGTTTTAAGTTTTGTGTACTATATAGCGACGGAAGCCAAACTTTCCGCGGCCCTTTACACGAGAAAGCTATCGTTACAGATAACCATGCTCACATGGACAAACTTACAAACTTATCGGAAACAACAACTACTAGTCAATGTGCTTCCAACGACAACGGCGGAAATTCTACTTTTGCCGAAAACAACTTACTCGTGGAAAGTTACATCAATTGGTTATTTGTTTGATTATTGCACGTTTAAGATACGATAAATGTAATTGAATATATTCTGATAAATGTTGTAAAATATACTTCAACATTCGACTCCATTCTTTGACATCTGTTCCACATTTACCTGCTCACTTGTTTAGCGCGACGCGGATAACGCTTTTGATTTCACCTGCACTCACTGGTCTGTAATTTTTGCGTTTGTGACCCAAAGGAATTCTGGGAAGGTCTTGGATAACTGAAGCGTAGGAGTCTGCCAATTTCGATTTCAGATCATTTTTATAAGTGTCGAGCCACCAGGTCCTGCTGACAAAATGTTGCACCGATTGCATTATTTACAAGTCAAAACTCGCCTAAATTCCCATGCGAGGCCTCAGAATCCACTCTCAGAACGGCTAGGAACACAACTTCACTTCGCGAATGGCCATAACACGATCGAACAATTCCGGCGGCCCACTTCGTGTGAAATTGCTTCTCACCTCTGTTTTCTTCAAGAGGATTGCCTCTACCCACCAACCCAGCTTTATGATGCCAGGCCGGGGGCTTCTGAGGTGAAAAATGGCTCGAAAAACACACTTATAAATCAAATACCTACCAAACTGTAAGCTGCAGTTGATCGCTTAAAGCGAACGACAGCTTGCGTGACAAGAGTGACATGAAAGATAGAGCCTTCGGTGTTGTGGACCGGCGAAATCTCCGTGGTAACCCCTAATATGGAATGGCGAGGTCGTCTTGACCTCCTACCCTCAGGAAATTGCAAAAAAAGACATGCAAAAAGTTGGCATTGAAGGGGTTAAAAGATCACATATCCACCAGTCCTAAATAAAACTAATCTCGGTGTAAAGCTAATATATAGATTTAGCCAAGCCTAAAAGCGGAGCTCCACGATTATTATTTTTTTACTGGTATTCAGCAACACCGCACGGCTTTCCTTGCGCCAATATTTTATGTTTAGAACAGTCAACAAGAATTGACTGCGGTTCAAAAACCTCAAAACATTACAAGAAAACAATACAGTCGACGCGTGTGTTTGTTGGAAAACAAATTTAGCAATCAAAGAACGATCAAATATTTTCATCCAACATCGTTGTACGAGCATGTTTGAAGGTTCAGCCACCTCTCTCAATAGTGCATTAAATGGCTTTCCATGTTTGATCTAGATCAAACATATTCATCCAAACTTTCACATTACGAACAAATGTTTGATCGTTTAGCCACCCCAACAAACAAATCGTGCAAAAACGGTAAAAAGCAACCAAATGAACCACGTAACGTCGAAAATTTCAGCGATAATAAGCAAAAATCTTTTTTTGGACTCACTTGGTCCGGTGTTTGGTCAAACATTGTTATACGTTTAGCCACCAAACGTTATATGTGACAAAGAAGATGTTGAATGAAAATGTTTGATCTTTTAGCCGGGGCTTAACTAACACATTTCGTAGTAATGTGAGCTTAGACATAAGTTTCAATGTCCTAGAAAAGAGAAAAAGGAAAACAATCCTTATAGTTTGGATAGGTAATCGCATGGAGCATGTTTTCAGAAATTTGCTGAAAATGCCCTCGTCGAGCAAAACATAAGTGATACTTTACGAGGATTCCTTGAGATTACGTGTTAAGAACATAAGGACAAACGTTTCTTTCAGTCAGTTAACGCAAAAGAAACACAGACGTCGAAAAACATGTGTAAACAGCCAAGCGGAGGAAAAACACTCGTTCGCTTGTAAGCAAAACAATAAACAATTCGACTAGCTACTTCTTTGTGTCCAAGACGAGTAGATTGTTATTTATATCCAGTCGAGACTAAAATACAAGTTTCATTCCTGAACAAAAGTAACAACGACTAAACCAAATGCTAAGCTACGATTTATTACAGTTACTGTGTTGTCAAACTTTCTACCACTTGAAAATACGTATCGATCCACTTTAGTAAAACACGCATCTACAAAAATAGCAAACGGTTTGTCCAAAGAAATAACTTCTTCCAGCACGTTTGAGCTATTCGTTCCTCCCATTACTGCTGGCGAATTGTTAAGTGAACTTTTTTAGTGAGCTGCAAGATGTCATGGTAAAGTGAACAAGCCGTTGAAGCGTTAATTCATTTTGTCTTTCAACCACACAATCCAGGCGCCATACAAGTGGATCCAAAATTTAAAAGAAGCATGGTTAGCGCTAACAAGGGTTAAATACCATGACAACATATAGGTTTTAATATATTTTAACCAATGGTTAGCGCTAACCACGCTTCGAGCAACTCAGCCCTGAATGTGAAATCTCGAGAAGCAGAAAGCGCGCGAAACATGAGGCCTCGTTATGGTTTGGTTGTCCCACAACTGGCTTGAGCATGCGATTCAAACGAAAACCAGTACCTAGTCAGCAGTCAACCCCTCAAAAAAGGTAGGTACTTCATTTATCCCCTATTATAATGTATTTGGAAGTAAAACAAGAGTATGCAGGGCAAGTAAATCATGTTAACACACATATAGTCAACCAGAAAGGCATGCACTAAGCCAGCATGCCATATAGTCTCCCATATCATAAAGCAATGATCATCTGTCCCTAGCAATAACCATCTGTCCTTATCATTGATCGACTGTCCCTATCAATGATCGACTGTCCTATCAATGATCATCTGTCCCTAGCAATGATCAATTGTCCTTAGCAATGATCATCTGTCCCTATCAATGATCGACTGTCCCTATCAATGATCACCTGTCCCTAGCAATGATGAAGTGTCCCTAAGAAATGATCATCTGTCCCTATCAATGATCGACTGTCCCTAGCAATGATCATCTGTCCCTATCAATGTTCGACTGTCCCTATCAATAATCATCTGTCCCTAGCAAAGGTTATCTTCCCTTATCAGTGATCGACTGTCCCTATCAATGATAATCTGTCCCTAGCAATGATAATCTGTCCCTGGCAATGATCATCTGTCCCTGAAGCAATGATCAGTTGTCTCTAGCAATGACCATTTGTCCCTAAGCATGATCATCTGTCCCAATCAAAGATCGACTGTCCCTATCAATTATCAACTGTCCCTAGCAATGATCATCTGTCCCTATCAATGATCGACTGTCCCTATCAATCATCACCTGTCCCTAGCAATGATGATCTGTCCTTATCATTGATGGACTGTCCCTTTGAATGATCATCTGTCCCTAGCAATGATCATCCGTCCCTATCAATGATCGACTGTCCTTAGCAATGATCATCTGTCCCTATCAATGATCCACTGTCCCTTGCAATGATCATCTGTTCCTATCAATGATCGCCTGTCCCTATCAATGATCATATGTCCCTATCAATGATCATCTGTCCCTGAAGCCATGATCATTTGTCCCTAACAATGACCATTTGTCCCTAAGCAATGATCAACTGTCCCTTGCAATGGTCATCTGTCCCTATCAATGATCGACTGTCCCTATCAATGATCATCTGTCCCTAGCAATGATCATCTGTCCTTATCCGATGATAAACTGTACCTAGCAATGATCATCTGTCCCTGAAGAAATGATCAATTGTCCCTAGCAACGACCATTTGTCCCTTAGCAATGATCAACTGTCCCTTGTAATGGCCATCTGTCCCTATAAATGATCGACTGTCCCTATCAATGATCATCTGTCCCTAGCAATGATCATCTGTCCTTATCCGATGATAAACTGTACCTAGCAATGATCAGCCGTCCCTAGCAATGACCATCTGTCCCTATCAATGATCGACCCTCCCTATCAATGATTATCTCTCCCTAGCAATGACCATCTGGCCCTATCAATGATCGACTCTCCCTATCAATGATTATCTGTCCCTAGCAATGATCATCTTTCCTTATCAATGATAAACCGTCCCTAGCAATGATCTACTGTCCCTTGCAATGATCATCTGTCCCTATCAATGATCAACTGTCCCTAGCAATGATCATCTCGACATGTCCCTATCAATGATCGACTGTCCCTATCAATGATCATCTGTCCCTAGCGATGATCATCTGTCCCTTGCAATGATCATCTGTCCCTTTAAGCAACGATCATCTGACTCTTGCAAATGATCATCTGTCCGTAACAATGATCATCTGTCCTTTAAACTATGATCAATTGTCCCTACCAATGATCATTTGTCCCTAAGCAATGATCATCTGTCCCTAGCAACGATCATCTGTCGCTAGCAATGATCAATTGTCCCTAGCAATGATCAATTGTCCCTTGCAATGATCACCTGTCCCTGTAGTTCTGATCGACTGTCCCTCAAACCGATCATCTGTCACTAGCACTGATTATGTCCCTAGCAGTGATCATCTGTCCTAGCAGTGATCATCTGTCCCTGGCGCTCATCATCTATCCCTAGCACTGATCATCTGTCATTAGCACTGATCATTATTTGTCCCTAGCACTGATCATCTGTCCCTGGTGCTCGTCATCTGTCCCTTGGACTGATCAACTGTCCCTAAAACTGATCAAAGGTCCCTTTATAGCACTGATCAACTTTCCGTAGCAATGGATACGTCACTAATTAATGTGATCAAGTAAGCTGAAGCCACTAAAAGGGCACTAAGGCCACAAGGTAGCGGGCATTACCCCTTAGAATTAGCTATGCCATGCTGATGAGGCATAAGAAGGCCGTAACAGCTGCCCATGGCTGCTAATGCTTGGGCTCAATCTTTGCTTTGGTAGATTTAAGGGGTAATGCCCGCTACCTTGTGGCCTTAGTGCCCTTTGAGTGGCTTCAGCTTACTTGATCACATTAATTTGTGAAGTATCCTTGTCACTCCACCCACATCCTACAAGCTTTACGTTTTCATTGCTTGTCCGTAGCACTGATCATCTGTCCCTTGCACTTACAGACTGTCCCTAACAATGATCACCTGTCCCTAGCATTGACTGACTGTCCCTAGCACTGCTTATCTGTCCCTATTGCAATGCAGATCAACTGTCCCTAGCACTGATAAACGGTCCCTAATAAGCATTGATTATCTGTCCCTAGCACTGATCATCTGTCCCTATTGCACAGATCAACTATCCCTAGCATTGATCATCTGTCATCTGTCCCTAGCATTGATCATCTGCCCCTTGCACTGATCAACGGTCCCTAACATTGATCATCTGTCCCTAGCACTGATCAATTGTCCCTATAAGCACTGATCATCTATCCCTAGCACTGATCAATTGTCCCTAACACCGATCATCTGTCCCTAGCACTGATCAATTGTCCCTAGCACTGGTCATCTGTCCCTAGCACCGATCATCTGTCCCTAGCACTGATCAATTGGCCTTAGCACCGATCATCTGTTCCTAGCGCTAATCAACTGTCCCTAGCACCGATCAACTGTCCCTAGCAGTGATCAATTGTCCCTAGGTTACCACTGATCATCTGGCTCTAACACCGATCATCTGTCCCTATCACTGATCAACTGTCCCTAGCATCGATCATCTGTCCCTAGCAATGGTCATCTGTCCCTAGCACCGATGATCTGTCCCTAGCACTGATCAACTGTCCCTAGCAATGATCATCTGTCCCTAGCACTGATCATCTGTCCCTAGCATTGTTCTACTGAAAATTCCCCCCAAAAAATATTCAACAAATAGCTGTTATTTCTACAGTTCTATTTTCTCCCTTTTGTGCAATACTGAACAACAAATATTTCAATATCCACAAATTTTTGATGCCAAAGAACTCCAGAAAACATGTTTTATGCAGAATTTAATTTATTTAATTATTTCAAGTGAATTTCTTCAAACTCTCTGCATATGAAAAATACAAGCAGTTGAATAGAAAATATACTTTAGCAAATGAGAAGAGCTTTCAAACAGTATAGGTGGAAAATAATCCGACCATAATAATGAATTTTGATTGTCCTTCTGATGCCTCAACTATTTTTAGAACAAGTTCCAATCTATGCAAATTTCTTGTGAAATGTAATTTCATCGCACGTTTTACACACTATCTCATTTTTCATGTTCATGAATAGTAAAAGAAAAGTCAACTTTTTTCAGGTAGTATCAGCCTTGCTTACATGTATATTCGATTTATTTTTTGGCTGATTAGATCTCTTGAGATCCCAGCTACGTTTTACAGCATTATCGTTGGCGGTCCCTTGCTTATTACTTTCACTTTACTGTATTTTTTGGACCGTAGGTCTTTACAGATCCGATATGCTGTGTATTTTTTAGCATGGTTTTGTCCATGCGTTTTAATCTTAAGATTGGTATTGGCCAATCTACATTTTTCTTTACGAGACGCCATCGTGACACTTAGATTCCTTCCTATCCGGGCTACGTGGTGTGCAACGCGTGGATTGGATGCTTGATATCGTGAACGGGTTCATTGTGCAATTTATTGGCGCTCGCATTAAGTTGGCGTCTTTTAAATCTGCTACACCATACCGATGAGTCCCAATAAGGACGAAACAGCTGTCCATGGTTGTAGCTCTACTTTATCGAGTCTCGGTCATGTTGGTGTCACGCAAAGTCAACTTTTTTCACGTAGAATCAGCCTTGCTTGTTACATGTATATTCGATTTATTTTTTGGCTGATTAGATCTCTTGTAGATCCTACGTTTTACAGCATTATCGTTGGCGGTCCTTTGCTTATTACTTTCACTTTACAGTAAAAGAAAGCTCTTTCTAATGAAAGTTGCATTTTTGTGAAAATAACTCTTTTTCACTTGAATGGAATAATCATCTTACTACGTTATTCAATTTTTGAAATTATCTTTGTGAAGACGCTCTGGCCAAAATGTTTTCACGGTCAGATTTTTTTAAACTTTTACTGCAGTTACCAAAGACTGCAGTATATATGGAAGCTTCGATATCTGTTTCGAATTGGCTTGCCTTGGTTCAAATTAAAAAAAATGAAAATGAACTAGTGTAGCAAGGTTTTTGTGCTGGTCCATTCGCAAGTCTATTCAAATTGTGGGCATATAATTCATGTTAAGGCAATTCCTCTGAAATAAAAGTGACAATAGATTTTTGTTCAAGCTTTGTTCACTGAATATTTAGCAGTCGGAAATTGTAAAAACTCGCGCGCCGGTTGCTCGGAGGTGAATAGTACTTGCTAATCACCTCCTAGTTAACCAATTAGAGCGCGCGAAAAAGCACTATTCACTTGTGTGGTATATACTAATTGATGATAGTCGATGATAGTTTCAACTATCACGTGTGTTTGAACACAAACTATCATGCACTATCATCATCGACTATCATGAACTATCGTTCACTTTGAACCTACTAAAAAATGTCATGATAGTCGATGATAGTTTTCGCCGTTTGACCGCGCGCATGATAGTTGAACGGGGCTTAACACACATATAGTCACCCAGAAAGGCACTCATATAGTGGTCCGGGACATTTACTTATTTTTACATACTGACACTCCATAAGCATCGTCACTAGTCCTTACCAGTACTTTAGCATCCCTAATCATCCTTCTTACCAGTACTTTAGCATCCTGAATCATCATTGCAAGTACTTTAGTATCCTTAGTCATCCTTAGCTGTACTTTAGCATCCTTAGTCATCCTTATCTGTACTTTAGCGTCCTTAGTCATCCCTAGCTGTACTTTAGCGTCCTTAGTCATCCTTAGCTGTAGAAACTTTATTTCATCACGGTAGTTTTGTTCAAAAATTTACAATACAATGCTAAAAAGTGGCTAGTTTAGATACCAATACTGAGGTCGAGAGATTTCAATTTATTCCGAAACGTTTCGGTGGAGAGCTCGGATTTCATATTATTAGGGAGTGCATTCCACATCTTAGGCCCCGTAAACGCGAGACTCTTCCCGTAATAGTCCGTTCTCGCACTCGGTATGGCAATATCATCCTGTGATGTTCTCAGGTTGTATACAGAGGCTCCCGGTTTTGCTGCGAAATAAATAACGCGGTGTCGTTCCGTCGACAAATTTGAACATCATAAGGGCTTTTTGTTAATTTCTTCTCTCCTTAAGATTAGACCAGCCAAGTTTATTTAATATTTCCTTTTTTGGAGTGAAATAATCTGCACCGGTGATCATCCGTGCCGCTCGATTTTGTAATTTTTAGAGTTTATCGGCTAGGCTGTCACCAATGCCATTCCAAACAATACTACAGTAATCGAAGTAAGGTTCAACGATAGATTGGTATGTGTTAAATAGGCTAGATATTGGAAAGAAAGGTTTGATCTTTCTCATGATACTTATGTGAGAGGTTTAATAGGCTAGATATTGGAAAGAAAGGTTTGATCTTTCTCATGATACTTATGCCAGACGACACTTTCTTTGAGACGCTTGCAACGTGGGTATCCCATGCGAGGAATTCATCAATTTCCACGCCCTAAAGCATTTGCTGCGATTAACTCTATTCAAAGAAATTCCATTTTTAAAGGAGAACAGTCACGATATTTTGGGTCATAAAGAGAGAGATAAAAAAATGCACTAAAATAATGCGAAACAGTGAAATAACAAAATTTCAGAGAAGATATGCACCAAAGAGACAAGAATAAATGCAAATATGGCGAGAATGGTGAAGGATGGAGACGATTGCCTAAATTTTTGAAAAAGGTAATTTGTAATCCGTTTCAATCTTCCTGAAAATTTGTTATTTCACTGTTTCGTATTATTTAGTGCATTTTTTATCTCTCTAATAATGACTCAAAATAGTACTCCTTTAACGCATGTATATTTTCTGTCATCGTGGCAATTCTTTGTCTTGAACCGACTAGAGCGGTTTTCAATTGAGTGTCGAACATAAATCTGGTTTTACGTTGGTTTTGCATTGCTTTGCTCTGTGATTGGTTGGTAAAACTCGCGCCACTCTGTCAACCAATGAGAAGCAAAACCAAAACTAATCGTGACTTGCACGCGCGCATTTCCTGCGCTTTGCACCGGTTACATATAATTGCTCATTACATATAATTGCTCATTGCACTGCTTACTTCTCTCGTGATTGGTCAGAGTAAGTGCTTTGGCTTTGGTTTTACGACACTCAACATAAACTAAGTTTTTATTGTATTCAATGTTATTTTGTGGGCAATCAGCCAGTTTTTGATCGGTGCTAGGGACAGATGATCAGTACTAGGGACAGATCATCGGTGCTAGGAACAGATGATCGGTGCAAGGGACAGATGATCGGTGCTAGGAACAGATTATCAGTACTAGGGACAGTTGATCGGTACTAGGGACAGATGATCGGTGCTAGGGAGAGATGATCGGTGCTAGAGACAGATGATCGGTGCTAGGGACAGATGATCAGTGCTAGGGACAGATGATCAGTGCTAGGGACAGATGATCATTGCTAGGGACAGATGATCGGTGTTAGAGACAGATGATCAGTGCTAGGGACAGATGATCGGTGCTAGGGACAGATGATCAGTGCTAGAGACAGCTGATCACTGCTAACGACAGTTGAACAGTGCTAGGGACAGATAACCAATGCTGGCGACAGATAATCAGTGCTGGGGACAGATGATCAATGCTAGGGACAGATGATCGGTGTAAGGACAATTAATCACTTCTAAGGACAGTTGATCAGTGCTAAGGACAGTGATCAATGCTAGGGACAGAAGATCGGTGAACTGACAGATGATCGGTGCTAGGGACAGTTGGTCACTTCTAAGGACAGTTAAGCAGTGTTAGGGACAGATGATTCATGGTCAGGACAGATGATCGTTGCTCGTGACAGTTGATAAACGCTAGGGACAAATGATCAATGCTGGGGACAGATGATCAGTCCTAAGGACTTTCGATCCGTGCTAAAGACGGTCGATCAGTAATAGGGACAGGTGATCATCGCTAGAGAATGTCGATCAGTGCTAGGGACTGTTAATCATTGCTAGGGACAGTCTATCATTTGCAGGGACAATTGATTATTGCTAGGGACAGATGATCATTGCTTGGGACAGTCGATCATTGCCAAGGACAAATGATCGTGGCTACGGACAATTGATCATTGCTAGGGACAGTCGATCATTGCTAGGGAAAGTCGATCATTGCCAGGGACAATTGATCATTGCTAGGGACAGATGATCATTGCTTGGGACAGTCGATCATTGCCATGGGCAATTGATCCTTGCTAGGGACAGATGATCATTGATAGGGACAGATGATTCATTGATAGGGACAGTCGATCACTGCTAAGGACAGCTGATCATTGCTAGGGACAGTTGATCACTGATAAGGACTGATGATCATTGATAGGGACAGTCGATCATTGATAGGGACAGATGATCATTGATTGGACAGTCGATCACTGCTAAGGACAGCTGATCATTACTAGGGACAGTTGACCACTGATAAGGACTGATGATCATTGATAGGGACAGTCGATCATTGATAGGGACAGATGATCATTGATAGGGACAGATGATTATGGCCTGGGACAGTTGATCATTGATAGGGACGGTCGGTCAGTGCTGGGGACAGTCGATCATTGCCATGGACAATTGATCCTTTCTAGGGACAGATGATAATTAATAGGGACAGATGATCATGGCTAGGGACAATTGATCATTGCTAGGGACAGTCAATCAATGCTGGGGATAGTTGATCATTCATAAGGAAGGTCAATCAGTGCTGAGGACAGTTGATCATTGCTAGAGACAGTCGATCATTGCTAGGAACAGAAGTTCATTGCTAGGGACAGATGATCATGGCTCGGGACAATTGATCATTGATAGGGACAGTCGATCATTGCCAGGGGCAATTGACCATTGCTAGGGACAGATGATCATTGCTTGGGACAGTCGATCATTGCCAGGGACAACTGATCATTGCTTAAGACAGATAATCATTGCTAGGGACAGTCGATCATTGCTAGGGACAATTGATCATTGCTAAGGACAGTCGATCAGTGCTGGGAAAGTTGATCATTGCTAAGGACAGTCGATCAGTGCTGGGGACAATTGATCATTGATAGGGTCAGTCGGTCAGTGCTGGGATAGGTGAGCATTGCTTGGGACAGTCGATCATTGCATGGACAATTGATCCTTGCTAGAGACAGATTATCATGGCTAGGAACAATTGATGATTGCTAGGGACAGTCGGTCATAATACTAGGGACAGATGATCATTGCTAGGGACAGATGATCATGGCTAGGGACAGATGATGATTGCTAGGGACAATTGATCTATGCTAGGGACAGTCGATCATTGCTATGGAAAATCGATCGTTGCCAGGGACATTTGATCATTGCTAGGGACAGATGACCATTGCTTGGGACAGTCGATCATTGATAGGGACAGATGATCATTGCTAGGGACAGTTGATCACTGATAAGGACTGATGATCATTGATAGGGACAGTCGATCATTGATAGGGACGGATGATCATTGCTAGGGACAGATGATTATGGCTAGGGACAGATGATCATCGCCAGGGATAGGCGATCACTGCTAAGGACAGCTGATCATTACTAGGGACAGTTGATCACTGATAAGGACTGATGATCATTGATAGGGACAGTCGATCGTTGATAGGGACAGATGATCATTGCTAGGGACAGATGATTATGGCTAGGGACAGATAATCATTGCTAGGGACAGTCGATAATTACTAGGGACAGATGATCATAGCTAAGGACAATTGATCATTGCTAGGGAGACATGATCATGGCTAGGGAAAGTTGATCATTGCTAGGGACAGTCGATTATTGCTGGTTGTATGCCATACACAGGGGTATATTCGGGTATACAGGAGTATATAAGGTAACACTACATACATTTTACTTCAGTAGTATCTAGAGGATCAGTCAAATACCACCTCGTCCAACTTTTTTGTCTGCGTCGCCAGCTCCTTCACACAAAAGTTGGACCTTGGTAGTATTTGACTGATCCTCTATATACTACTGAGGTACCACCCATCAAATACCATCTACAACATAAACCACCCATCACACTTCCAACCCATTGTGCATGGTAGAGCAAACATCACACTCTATTAAACAAGTGCAACATGTGCACAAGCGTCTCACACCATATTGAACAAGCGCGTCGTGTGCGCAAGTGTGCGACACCCTTTTGAACAAGTGCGTCGTGTGGGTAAGCATGACACACCGAATTGAACCAGAGAGCCGAGGGGTTAAGTTGATGGAAACCGAGCCAACGCGCGGGGAGAGCAAGCCGGCGGCCCGGCATAATGAACAAGAGCACCTCGACCGAAGTGCGACAAAATTTGTCAAGAGTTTTATGAAATATTTGTTTAAATTTAGTGGGGAGTTGATTGAAAAACACATATTCACAGTTTCAAAGGTATTGTTAACGATGGAATATAGTTTGGAACTGTTGAAGGAACACCTGTCAGTCGCAAATCGGAAGGACTTTGGCCAAAAATTTAAATGGGTGTTGGATCAAATCTGTGAATGGGAAAAGAATATAAGACATTCAAAAGAAGTTGAAAATAATTTGGAAGAATACGACTTCCTTATAGATGAAATTCAAAAACTTCACCCCGAGCTTCGTGAAAAAATTTTGAAGGAAGTTGTTAAAGCAAAACTTGAACAACGTTTAGATTTAGGTTGGGGTTTAATCCTGAATTACATTAATTTTGCTCCGTATTGTGAACAAAATGAAGGAATAACAAAAGTAACAAAATGCGCCAAATGTAGCCGTTGTATAACAAATGACATGTGCTATATTTGTTTAAGGAAAGGAAAAGTTCACAACATGCCGGAAGCGTTTGTTGTGAAGGATGGTATTGATGGAATTAATTATGAGGAAGTTGTTACTTACATATGATACATCTTATCAAAGGTTTGGGTGCAAGGGGTATCATGGCGGTTACACCAATATCGCGCGCGGTAAGCGAAGCCTTGCTTGAAGAACTTGAAGAATGGTTGAAGCTTGAAAGAAAAGATTCAATTGATCGGGGCGCTATTTAGTTTGTTCATGTGTTGGTTTACAATTGGGCGAACCCCTGGAAATATGTTCACAGAACAGGAGAAACAACCCTTATATATACCTTTTGCTCTATTGTGCATCGAAAAACTGGGTGTCAAGAGCCATTGCCCGGGTTGAATAAAATAGTTTGAACACCCATATTTTTTGTGACGGTCTTTTAAATATCTGCGTCGAGATATAAATGGATTTTATGGAGCAGATTTTCACACTCCCCCCAGAGTTGCGTCTGAAAATCCTTCACTATTACACTCAAAATCAGTTGAATAAAAGAAAGCGAATGGGGTGGGGCCTGGTTTTCAAAGGGTTGTTGGCCCCTTTACGTAATTTTATGTTTCCAAATTATTTTTCCGACGAAGGTTAATCCCTTTTGAACAAATCTTTCTTGTTTTGTAAGCAATGATTAGTTTGTTGGTGATTCTTTTTTATTTCGTGCAAGATAAACTTGTACACCCAATTGGCGGTGAGGTGAAACAGGAAATAAAGCGAGTGGTTCACGAAATGTTTTCACAAGGTACACCCTTTTGAAGAAAAATAAATTGTTGTGTAATAGCGATGCCACAAAAAAACATCGGCGACCGATTTCAAGAATCGGTTGAAAAATTGTTGGAAATTTGCGACCAGACGGTTGTCACGCTACATCTGGAACCACCACTTTTTTTCACAAACGAACTTGAATCTTCCCCCTCACAAATGCGTTTTCTGGAGGAATCCAACCTTTCTTTGGAAAACTGTCACAGAGAGTTTTGTTACATTCACTACCACAAAGTTGATTTCAGAAAACTTAAAAACAATCTCCACATTTTTGATAGATGATTTGAGAGATTTTATTGTTTGGGAGATAATATTTTGCTCAACAATACTGACACAGATTGGAAATGTAAGACGAGTTCTGAAGAGTATTCAAGATAGGGCAAGAAGGTGAGAATATTATATGCACATTAAATAAAACACCAAGCCCCAACTTCTCTTTCATGATAATAGCATTTCGCGCCATAGCATGCCCCCATTGTCTCTCTTTCCACGGAACCACATCCAAAGTTAGAACCATTATCCTGTCAGCGGCATGCTTGCACTTTTTTTCGTCCGCACCATATTTTTTTGCCCTGTGTTCACAACTGCTGTAATCCACATCGTGTTGCATCGCAATCGCATCCGTTGCGCCTGTTGGGTTTTGAAAGATTTCCCGGATCTCCCCCGTCTCCGGTTCGTAGTCGAGCTGCTTGTGGAGGGGATTGTATGGCCCAGTGTAGTTGTGCCCCGGTAGTGTCCAACCTTTCTTCGGTTTCGGAAGTTCCTCAATCAAGGCATGGATGTCCACACCAGAGCCGTACTAGTTTCGCGCCGTCTTCTTTAAAACATCCAAGAAGCCGTGGTGGCCAGGCACAGCTTTGATGAAAGCTTTCAAAAATTTCGGGTCGTCCCAAACTTCGGAACCAAGACCTCATAACGAGTGAAACGCGGGTCAACAAAGTCTCTCAACCCCGACCCAACAATCCCTTGCCATATCCCTTCCACTTGATCCAAGACGTGTAGCTCCGCGTGCCACCTTTGTCCTTGTATTCTTTGTACTGCGATTTGTATTCTGCCACCATTCGCCGCACCTCTTCGGGGGAAACAACAGGGCCTTCGAAAAGGGTTGGATCAGACACAACGCTCCACAGCTTCTTGAAATCCACAAACGGGAAGGGAATAGGAATTCCAGAGCCCTCTGCAAGATAGGGCCCCGCTAGTTTCCCGACTTCAACATTTTCCGCCCATTCTTTGTTGTGACCACTTTCTCTGACCCCGGACATTCGGAGTTTTGCGTTCGTCTTTCACAAAATAGACGTCCACCATCACGCTATATTTTCGAAGTAATTTTTCACAACCCTCTCGTTGTCGCGCATATTTTTGGAAAACATTCGGAGAATATCCCGATAATCTTCCCCCTGGTTGCGTTCATTCAGAAACAGCAGACAATAGTACCCACAACGCACACTATCAATCGCTTGTATTTGGTTGTTGTTGTTGCGCAGAAAGGATTCGTTTCTCCCTTTCCACATCTCCTGTTCCCATTCTTCTGGAGGGGGCTGCCCAAAAGAGTCGAAATACTCCACATCGTTTCCCCTCCAGCAAGCGATCCAGTGTGTTCCCAAACTGCCGAAATCATCCAAGTTGCAATGCATGGAGAGTGGTGCAGAGGTTTGGCTTCGTTTCGGGAGAAAATCCCCCGGATGGGGATGCCAAGATATTCACACCAATTGGTCAAATCATTGTTCGAGAGCGGGACATCTGGAAGCTCATTTTTTTTATCCCAATCTTCCCAACTACCCCAAACAGGCGGCGGGCGATACCACGGAGGGTTGATCTGCATTCCAGTTCTTCGAACAACGAGGAAAAAATACTGCCACCCTTCTGCATCATCTTTTCGATCTGTGTCTGGGAAAGTTTGAGATCCGCGCCGTGGCTTTTCGCTGGCGGCTTTCCGCATGCGTTTGATTTGGTTTCCGTCAAAAGGAGGGGGTCGTCATTACCAATTTGCGCGGGCTTGAGCCGCAGAGTCACAGCCGTTAGAGAGGCGACAGCTTTTCGCAGACTTTGTTTTTGCCCATCGGAGAGCACGATTCGAAACGGAGAGTACGTCGTGGCCATCCCATACTTAAGAAAATAATTTTTGCATCTATCCCACAACCAACTCGTTTCCAACTTGCTTGATCACGACCTCTTTTTCGTTCAAGATGGCGGCGAAGATAATATAATCCTGAGCATTGGCGGCTTCGTTCAGTCGATAATGTAGAACCATTTTCTTCGCATCGCCCGTCATGCTTTCTTTGGTCGCGCGGGGGTCGAAGTAGATAACGGGGTACAGAGACCAATAGTTGCTCACATTAATCAAGGTCCCAGAGTTGGGGTCGTTTTTCCTGTAGCGGAAATCGATCAAATCACTGCGGATGCGCGTCCGATCCTCTCCGTCGTGTTTGAGGTCGGGATAGTAAGTCGCGCCATACTGCAGTCGGCAACTGCTAGGTTTCGCCGAATCATCTCCATCGAGATCGAACGTGTCGAAGCTATACGGGTTTGGGGATAGAGAGAGCTTTTTCTGCGACTGTTGGAAGAAGATGAAGACATGCTTTGCGCTCTTGACGCCGGGGGAGATCTGCCACTGGTTACTCGCATCTCTTTGGACGGAGCTAGGGATCAATGTTTCCTGCAAGAAGGTCCATTTAGTCGGTTTCAGGAACTGCTGATTCATCAGGCGTTGCCCTTCTGGCGTCAGCTCCAGCTTTGGGACCCACAATTCGAACTTTTTCGCAACAATCCTTCGTCCGGTGTCGTCATACTGGAAAATCATCTCAGCGTCGTCTTGCAACATGATTTCAATCTCAATTTGCATCGGGGGGAGAAGCCTGCTCCACAGCTCCTCGAGGTACCAAAACTCATCTTCTGCCACGCTCGTCGCATATTCCTTGGAGTACTCCAACAACGTCTTGATCAATATCACCTTGTGGACGCCGTTCGCCCCGTAAAGCTTCTTTCCCGCGGAGCGAACCACCAAAGTCTTGATCAGCGAAAAAGAACCGTTGACTGGGGCCGTTCGTGCGTTGACCGCCATGTTGGCCCCATCGGCAAGAGCTTCGAAGCGGTATTCGACGTTGAAGTAAGCGTTGTACCAGTCGTGCACAACATCCCGATCTCTTGCAAAGAACTTCAAACCTTTCTTCGGTTGGTGTTGCGCGTTCGCTGGGAGTACGAGCGGCGTGTCCAAATTGATGCGCTCGTAGTCGATCTTCTCAAGATATTTTGGAGATCTGAACCAAGCCATGCTTCGTGCGAGCGTAATATATCAACCGAAAAAAAATTTCAAAGACGATTGGCCAAAATTTGGGTGAGCTTCCACATTGCATCTCCCCTCTGCACCCCTCGCTTCCCCAACAGTTGTCGATTTTGTTTCGCTCCTCTTTCTTCTTTGTTCGGGGGAGCCGCCTCCTTGGGGGGTTTCACCACCGCAGGCTTCGCAACTTTTGGGCAATCCCCCATAAGCGCGTCGCGAATCACGCCCGTCCCTTTGTGCATGTAGCGATCCCACCCGGCTCGCGGGTCGAAAATTTTCTTCCACTCACTCGGGCTGTTCATTTTTGAGTCGTGACTCAAAGGCACACAATACCCCATCGAGAGCCTCTCGAATCACAAGAGCCAAAGCCACGTCTGCCCCGTTCAAATCCAAAAGGTTGTTTCTCCCATCTGTGACGCGTATTCCGATCGAGTCGATCTGACTTCCGCTGATGGGGTGGAATTTCAAGCGCAACGGCTCTTTTGTGAAAGGATAACTCACCGGCAGGCCCACAGTGGAAACGATGAACAAAACGTCGCTCGCCACATCGTTCACCTTCCTCGTTATCAAGTCGCAATGGATGAAAACCCAATCCACGCCTCTTGTTATGTTTGAGATCCTGTCTCCCACGAAACTTATCGCGCCCGTCAAAATCTTCTTGTCGAAGCCGAGCAGGTCGGCGAACCCTCCGACAGAGAGGTCGAGCTCGTAGTCTTTGTTCATCCCAATCACAACTCGGTAGATTGTCAAGTCGAAGTACAGATTGAAAATATGTTTCTTGTCCGCGGCAGAAGGATTGAAGTAACCCGATTGCGCCTCCAAATACGAGGCGAGGTTGGTGTACCCGTACATCCCGTCGAGGAACGTCAAAGTTTTCCAATCTTCACCCTTCTTTCTCCATTTCAGCTGGTTGTTGTTGTACTGTGCCGCCACTTTGTGCCAAGAATAGGTCATCGTGATCAGCTCGTCCAGGGCGGCTTCGTAGTTCCGCGCTGGGTCGAGCTCGATCGGAGGGTGGAAATGCAGCCGAAAATCGTGGGTTTTATGATTGTGGCGTCCCGGCTCCAGCATCGCAAGCCGGGAGTCAATCAGCAGGTGGAAAGTCATCCTATATAGTTCCGAAAGATTTTCTGGCCTTGAGTTCGAGTCAACAAGTTGCGTTTGACGAGTTTGGAAACCAACTGCTTGATGTTTTGTCGCAGTTGGCACGAAGTATTTCCTGCTTTCAAAGAGCCAATTTTCACATACAGATCGTTGATCATTTCATCTTCCTCATCTCCCACCCGGCTCCCCTCCATCCATTCTTCCAAATCTCCTTCCTCGTCGCCAGCAACAGCGGGCCTGCGGGCTTGGATTTGCTCGAAGGCCTTTTCCCAAGACGACATCTCACGGGTGGGTTTCGCTTTTGGAGGGGTTTTTGCCAGCCGCTTCCTTCCTTCTTGAAGCTGGCTCGCCGACAGTGGAGACTTTCGAACGAGGGATGGGGGCAGCGGCATTCGTGCAGCGAGAATTTCATCTCTGCGCCGTTTGATGTCCGCCAAAGACCAACCTTTGTAGTTTCCAGTTTTCACCCTTTCTTGCCCGCTTCGCTCCATTTTCGAGGCGAGGCTGTTGAACGACCGCAAATCGTTTCATTCGTTTTATGACTCGAGAAACTCTGTTGGCGTCGGTTCCTTCCAAGTTTTGCGCGGAGCCTCTTCCTCCACAGGTGGTGGGGAAGGGGGCAATTTGAATTCTCCGGCTGAATATCCTGCCAGTCAAAAGGGTTGATTCCATCGAGCTCCTCCATTGCGTAGTCTGGCCCCTCTTCAGGTGGTTGTTCAGCCTGGGTGGGGTCGCCCACCCGTTTCGTGATCGGTTTGAAAACCCGCTCCGCTTCGATTTCCCCCATCGCCTTTGCGAGTTTGTCTCGCTTGAAAGCTTGCCGGATCTCGTCTTCTTGTGCCTCCAGCTTGGCTTCTGCCGCGGCCCGCTCTCGTTTCTTCTGCACAGACATATGTTTTCTCACAAAGAGTATATAGAGAATGAAAATTCCGAACTATGATCCCGGCTCTGCGAAAACAAATTGGTTGCAAGGCGACCCGTCCATGCCCGAGGATATTTTTCGGATGTTGATCTGCGGCCCCAGCAATTCGGGCAAGACAAACATCCTGCTGCACATGCTGTACCGCCTGTTGGAGTTCGACAAGGTTCTGCTTTTCTCGAAAAACCTCCACCAGAACAAGTACCAAGCGCTTCTCGACGACGTTGCCGAAAGAATCAAACCCAAGGTTGGTTACGAAGTAATCGAGAAGCTGCCGCCCGACAACCAGAAAATCGTCGTGTTCGACGACTTGGTCCGTGAAAAAAAACTAAACGACATAATAAACTATTTCATCAACGGTCGCCACCGCAACTGCGCTGTGATCTATCGTTCCCAGACCTTTTTTAAAGTTCCCAAAAACATCCGCGACAACTGCAGCCATTTTTACATTTTTTCCTTTCTCCCAAAAGAGAACAGGCGGATCGCCACCGATCTGGGAGGTGAATCCCGACCTGCTGGACCGTGCAACCGACAAAAAATTCTCATTTTCTTATTACGACAAGTCGAAGAAAGAGATGAAGAAAATTTTGACGAGAGAATATAGAAAAGACATGGGGTGGTTGAACGAACTTCCGGGAAGCTTTTTTCGAAGAGCAGGGGAAGGGAAACCAGGACCTCGTGGTCCTCCTGGTTCGCGAGGCCAATATGGAGAGCAAGGAGATCCCGGCCCCACAGGACTGACCGGCGCGCAAGGTACAACCGGTCCACACGGGCCTGCAGGGCCTGCAGAGCCTTCAGGGCCTGCGGGGCCTCTAGGCACAAGAGGACTGCAAGGACCACCAGGCGCGCAAGGCGCGCAAGGCCCGCAAGGCCCCTTAGGCCCGACCGGCACGGGTGACTTTAAAAGAGACGGCAGCATCGCGATGACTGGGAACATTGACATGGTGCGAAACCTTGCCACCAACATGGTTTACGCTGAGGACGACCTCTATGCCACGAACAAAAGCTATGCCGACTCTGGAATCGCGCTTTGTTTGAAACGGGACGGAAGCGACCCGGCACTGGGTGATCTTGATTTGGGTGGGTATGCCATTGAAGATTTGAAAGACGTTGATTCCAGCACCCCCGCTAAAAACGCCGTCAACAAAAAATACGTGGATGAAGGACTGCGAACCAAATTCGACGCGATCGCACATAAAGAATTGAACATGAACGACAACGCAATCGAGAATCTTGCGCCCCCTTCAACCTTAAGGACGCGGTGAACAAAGAATATGTGGATGAGTATTTTCTCCGAAGAGATGGGTCAACAGCAATGTACGGGCCTTGAGCATGGGGCTGCAAAAAATAACCGACCTCAAACCTCCAACCGCGAACAGTGACGCGGTGACGAAAAAATATGTGGATGATTTGGGAGGGAACTTTTTGAAAGTGGACGGCAGCCAATCAATGGCTGACGATCTCAACATGGGGATCATAAAATTACCGCTCTCAAAAAGCCGGTCGGCGAAACGGGCGCGGCGACGAAGGACTATGTGGATCACTCGCACCTTTCCCTGTCGGGTGGACAAAAAAAACCCGTTCGCCTACCTCATGGAAGACGCCGACGATTACTCATCCGAAAACAATATTCGTGTTCATGGGATTGTCAACCTCGCCGCCTCCCCACATGGGGTCAACGAAAACGCGTATGAGTTCACCCTTATAACAGACGCGGGCAGCGATGATTATCGCTCGCGAATCGGTTTCAATCTCTTTCCGCTGCCGAAAGGATATTACACGTTTGTGGTTGAGTACTTTCCACCGGAAAAGACAAATGTGTCCGTCAGGGCAAGTGCCACCGTCATTTCCATCACGAGCCAAACCACGCGAACCTTCAACCGCGCCGGCGCACCCTACACAAAAACCCTTCTTCAGTTCACCGGTGGAGCGACAACACCCCCAACTACATTTATTTAGATCTGCATGGGAGGACTTCTGGGGGTTTAATCCCCCCTGGGCCACCTCGTCGTTTATGGGGTTTCGGGGTATGTTTCCAATGTGAACTCGGGTGTCTTTGACAAAGTTTGGAGTGTGGAGAATGGCAACATGGCCGTGCAAACCAGTTTGGATATGAACGACCATCTTCTGTTGAAACCCAAATTGGGAACGGACTTGACTTTGAACGGCAAATATGTCATCGATGAAAATGCGGCACTGTTTTTGGTGGAACAAACGGGCAAATGACAATGATGAATGAGTTGAACGTGAACAGTTATTTGATTCTTGAACCAAAGTTGGGTGGAAATTTTAATTTGAATGACCACTGGGTTTACAACAATGACCGCCCATGGTTCAGCTCGAGTGTCCATGGGTTGACAATACAAAATGCGTTGAACGTGAATGGGCATGTAATCCATCAACGGAAGTTGGGTGGTGATTTGGATTTGAATGGGCAAAGGGTGACAGAAGGAGACACTCCCTTATTCGAGTACCGGAGCGGGGCTATTCACTTTTCAAAACCGATAGTTTGGTCTGGTATGGTTTACAGGTATAATAATATTTATCGCAACCCAAATCCCTTCAACCAGAGGACGGTCTTCTTTCACACTTTCCCTCCATCGTCGTTTGGGCTCCCCCTTTCCACCTTTCAACATATAACTTTCATCAGTTTACTCTCCCCTCGCCCTCTACCACACGACTTGTAGTTCGTTGTCAATTTTCGCGCTGGTTCCAAGTATGTCGGGAGAGGGGGGGGGGGGGGGGGCAGAAAGGTTTTCATTGAGCCAAGGTCAAAGCGCATTTGCCTCCACGAGACAGGTGTCAATCCCAAGAAATGCGACTTCAATTCTTTTAAGTATGAGTGGTCTTGCCCAGAACCAACCAATACCACTAAGTGTTGATTTCAAGGTGTGAAATTCTCCTTTCTTTATACCAAGCCCACCAAACCCCACATGAAGAATCAACATATTGACAGCTTCCTGTGCACATACACTTGGTGCGACTGGTGTGATAAGTGCCGCCTGGTTTGCCCCTGCAGAAATCCCACACCAAAGTGGCACGAGAGGGAGAAACTTCGCGCAGCCATGCTCGCCGTGCACCCAAAAGGTTCTTCTTACGATACTGTTTCTAATATATACAATGCGGGTTCTGAAAAGAAAACCTCGGCCTCCCCCTCTCAACATCTTTGACTTCAACCACATCGACCCGACCCTTCCGAAGGACACTGTCGATCTGTTGAAGCTCCTCTTTGTTTTTTACCACAAGAAACATTGGGGCTACGAAAAGAGTGGTTGCCGGAAAGGCTGTTTTGACTGGAGCTGTCGCGGGAGGGGTTACTCTCCAACTTGCTGTCATTGCCTGTCTGACCGCGTTTGGTGCTGTCGTGAAAATTGTCACGTCAGCAAAGAAATACGACAGAAAGGCCGAAAAGGCCAGTTTCGTTCGAGTGGAATACAAAAAAATACTGGATGCCATCCGGTTCCATCTCCGGGTAGAACCTTTCGATTCGAAGGAGTTTCTTGACAAGCTGAAAATGATCAACGACTTCGTTTCCGACCACTGCATGGAAATCCCCGAGAAACTCCAGGCGAAGTACTCCAAACATTTCACTGTGGCCTGACAACGTTCCACCACCTGTCGAACCTCTCTTTCGCCTTTTGCCGTGTCTTTGGCTGAAGTTTCTCGAAAGATGGTGAAATTCTTGTGAGAATTTCTTTTCTACGCGGCCAAACTTCCTCTGGAACCGCTTCGAAATAGTCGTGAAAGAAACAAATGTAATTCACCAACTGCTTGTCTGATTCGGGAAAGTTCGCGAACTCGTGTATGACATTTCTCAAAAACCCCCACCGCGCCGCGCCACACTCTCGTCCTCCGGGCAATGCACGGGTGTTGACTGCGTTGAAAATGTTGTATCTTTCCAGAGTTTTGCGGATGTGGGTTTGGGAAATCACAACTGGCGGCCTGCCTCTCTCTTCTCTGCGGGGGTGGAGCACTGTGTCGAGTTTTTGTACCATCCGGCATTGTAAACAAACAAGTTCGAAATCTTTCAATTTTTCCTCCATCTTCACCCCACAATGCCATTTTCTTTTTTTTTTCCTTTAGTAAGGGTAGCGGTTTTCGAAATTCTGCGAGCACCTGCCAAGCTTTTTGTGTTTCTTCTTCTTCAATCTCAATTCCGTACATCGCCAGCTTTTTTTCCGCCGGATATATATATTCAAATGAATGACAAACGTTCCTTCGAAATGGGAAGAAAGGCGGCTTTCGCGAATTTATTACAGCCCGGAAAGGTATTGGAAGGGATGGGATGCGGCAAAAAAATTGGCTCAAAAAGCCAGAATCCCGGAAACGGTTGCGAAGAGATGGTTGCACAGACAGGCTGTTTGGCAAATCTTCCTCCCTCCACCTTTTAAAATTCCTCGTCCAAAGCTTGATGTACCCATCCCAAACGCCGTGCACTAAGCTGACCTGCTTTTTATGCCACACGACAGGGTTGGGGGCAAACTTTGGAAGTACGCGCTCACTGTTGTCGATGTGGCGAGCAGATACAAAGCAGCCGAGCTTCTGACCACAAAGAGCGCAGAGGAGGTTGCTTTGGCTTTCGAGAAAATTTACAAACGGGGGCCGCTGGAATGGCCGAAACTTCAGTCTTCAGTCGACCCTGGGCGAGAGTTCATGGGTGCTGTCTCGCAAATGATGGCAAAGCACGGCACAGCTATTTGCCGCGGCAGGAGCCCATAACTAGGAGCGTACAACTCCCATACTAAGCCTATGTCACGGCATTTTTACAGACCGATCTATTTTTAGACTATCTTTTCCCGCGAACAAGGGCAACGAGGACGGCAACGGCCACGAGAGCGCCACAGAACAATAGTTTTAAAAACAAAGGCAGAGGGGCTGTTTCGCCTCCAATACCCAGTTGAAATGCGTCTGCCCGAGAGAGAGCGGTCTGTAGCGTGGGTACCAAGACTTCCACGAGGTTGTTGCTGCGAACAACAACCAAGTCACGCGGTTAATTGGGTTGAAACCCGCCAATGCAATAAAACGATAAAGCATGCTCGTAAAACCAGCTACAGCTCCTGGAAGACCTGTTGGGGCAGCAGATAAAAGGCTTCCAGCTGATGGAAGGAGGCCAACGAAGAGCCACCGATCCTGTTTGGTCTCTGAAAACTTTCACTGTGAAACGGGTGATGTTAAAACCAGACCAACTGTCATGTATTGGCTTCACGACGGGCCAAAGCGCAGTTTCGTGAGGAAGAATTAATGGTTGTTCCGCCGGACACGGAGTTACCTCCGACCGACCTCATTTGAGACTTTTGAGATTTTTCACCCATTTCTTTCTTTCATAATAACTCGTGGGGATTATTTCGTGGAACAGATCACATTAATTTTTCCAGGGTAAATCAAATTTGTGAATTTCTCCTTCTCGCAAACAAGACAAACAGGCCTCACGAAATTCTCACCTGCATTTTGTACTTCCCCTGTCTCCGTGTGCAAATGGGAATTCTGCAATTCTTCTCCATATAACTTGGGAATATGTTCCTTCAAAAGGTCGCCCCAGCAAAATGAAATTCGATTGGCTCTGTGTGAATCTCATCCGCCAACACGCGACGTTTGTCGTAATACGCGGATTACCCCAGTTTCTGTTGTTCGTGTGTCATCATTCGCCCATCTCTTATCCGAAAACCTTTGTTCACAGCCATATCCTTCTCCCCTGAAAGGGCCGCTTTGTAACACCCCCAAGTCAACCTGTTCTGCTTCTTCGACACCCCGTTCGAGCTCAGTTTGTTTTTTCCATGTTGCTCTTCCTCCACGAAGTAGCATTTCGAGCAAAGAGCCATCATTCTCTCGCCGACACACTCCAACTTGAAAAGCCCTTGTTTTGCGATTGCTCCACTTGTCCCAAGCCAGCCACTTCTTTTTTTCCGCTTCGAATTCTGCTCGACGTTTGGATTTGATCACGTCTTCCAACTTCTCCCCGCTTATCGCCGTGTAATTGCCGTCTGTGTCCATCTGAATCAATTCAAAGTCGCTGCGATCCACAAACTTGTCAAGAAAGTCGTAGCAGAACTCCAACATGTGCAGTTTGGCCAGCTGATAAACAACAATCCCAACTTGGAAGGGTCTGTTGATTGTTATCCTCGTTTTGCGGCTTTCTATCTCGTACGCTTCACCGATTTCATCGAGCTCTTGGAAGAAAACACTTCGCATGGCCCTTCTCGTCTTTCGTGTAAGATACGTTTGTTTGACGTTCCACAGCTTCAATCATTTTTCCATACGCGCTGTTGCCCAACAGTTTGAAAACTTCACGAGCAACGCCTTGCTTTCTTCCGCATCTCCAGTGCGTCGCGCCTCCGTTACTTGCTCAACAAACAGGTGAAGATTTTTTTCGGTTGATAGTCGATTGTCCGATATATCGCTTTAATTTCCGCTCCGTGGGAAAGATACCACTGCAGAAGCGGAGCATACACCAAATATCTTTTTCGCCGAAAGCGCACCCAACAGCTTCTGCTCGTCGCCTCGGGTTCTTCCAGTTTTTTGTAAAGAATCCCACATATGCTGCGGCACGGTCTCTGCAGAAACTTGTTTGTTCACGAAAAAAGGAGGCATTTCTTCGAACTTTGACCACAAACGTTGGGGAATCTCGATGTGACCTCCGCAAACCCAAACCATGTGCCGTTTTTGACGCGTTCTGTGAAACCAGGCACCGTCTGGGTGGACAACAACCCTGGGTACCACACAATCCGGTCCTTCTCGCAAGGCATGTCTTTAAGCATGGTCGAGAGGTACAGTGCGTTAGCATCGTAGAATTTTCCGGCAAGGCTTCGAGTTGGCAATCTTGTGAGAGCGCATCTTTGTGACGCCAACTTCGTGGTACCGCGTGAACACAAGGCTTGGCCCGCCGACGACCGCACCGTTCAACATCTTGTACTCTTCCTCGTTGGTAGTCCACAACTCTGCGCCCCGCTCAACCGAGCGTCGAAGCAAATAATGAAGGGAGACACTTGGAATTGACAAGGCGTCTTTAAGGATGTCAATTCCTTTCTCAGTGTAGAAAGCGCGCATTTTTTCCAACGCTTCCAACCCTGGGGCAACATCCAAGTCATTATATTAGCGCAATCAATCTGCAAAGGTACGCATTCCTTTTTCCTTGAAAATTTGTTTGCATTGCTTGAATTCTTTCATTGTGAGGGGTAATCTCTCTCCCACTTTGTGCACCAAAAGAAGTAATCTCGGAGCCCTGGAAAATCCAATTTCTGGGGGAATCAAACCATCGTGTGGAAACCATGATTTGTTTGCTCTGCAATCGTAAGCTTTCACCGATTTATCGTAACTCGTTCCTGGACCGAGATAGTTGATAATGTCAAGGAAACGAAAGTCTTCTGTTAACAAAAACATTATACTTTTTTTTTAATGATATTTTTTTTATTTAACTATCACAATTGCTACAAAATACCCAACAATATAGAAACTAAAAAAAAAAACTACGTACAAAGCAATGGCCGCTATTAGAACCAAAAAATAAGTGTAAAAGTACAGATATAGGTCTTGTTAAAAAGATACAAAGAAGAGCAATATTACAATAAATAGAATCCTCTATTATTACGTATTTACAGTGCTGATAGTAGAGACTGCCATTTTTTACTATGAATATCAAGGCAATTATTGCTTTCGGCTATCCGTGCCTCTAATTTATATGCATACTTCACTTTTTCAATCAACAAGGTCAGTGACGGTTTTAATGACAAACTACGACACCGATAAATAATTTGTTTACCAAGAAGAAGAATATGATTAATCAATTGAAGATCCTTTTCATAAATTCCAAAAGTTATGTCTGCAGCACTCAAGACGTTTACAGATATACCATATCCTCCTAACCAATTTGTCACAGATAGCCAGAAGCCAGTAGTAAACTTACAGTAAACAAACAAATGCTCTAGGGACTCGTCAGACAGGCCGCAAAAGGAACACAATGGTGTCGTCGTTTCGCCCATTTTATGCAAAATCTTGTTTGTATAGATGATTCTGTGTAATAATTTGTATTGAAATTCTCTGGTCTTGGATTCTAAAGTAGTTTTTCCAGGAAGAGTATAGATCTCATGCCAAGGCAACTCGAGCATTGGGTACAACTCTTCACAGCGGAGTTTAGCCGTTGGTTGTTCGACCTTATATTTCCTTATTATATCCCAATACAAAATTTTAGACGAGGAGGGGAAAGTAAACTGCACCAGCTCCAAGTTTCTCCTTCTTTCTTCCTTAACTAACATTTTCCAGCTTTGTGGAAGGGCGTCATAAATACTCATTAAAATAAAATATTCGGCTTGCGTAGTATGAATATTTTTAAACGTATCCCACTTGTGTAATTTGCCCTTTGTATCTAAAATGTCCTTAACTCTCACAATACCTTTGTTAACAATGGAGCAATTATATAATGATCTACCACCAACTTTGATAAATTTGTTATTCCATATTATTTGGTCAAGAACGTCAGATGACGAAGAGACTTGTTTCTGTTGAAATATTTCCCACTCTTAAGACATTCAGTGTAAAACTTAGGAATGTTTTTTGCAAAGGATGCTGTATCATAATTACATTGAAGAAGAAAGGGACCTCCGACATTGTGAAGAGAAATTTAGAAACAGTTTCCATGAGCTCTTATAGTCCTCATAATACTTTTTAAGACACATAATTCTTTGCGTTTTGATAAGGGATTCTATATGTGGCATTCTCAAACCACTATCTCTATAGTCACTGACCAAGTTTAACCGCTTCACCTTATCTCTTCCCCTCCAAACAAACTTAAAGATAACGGAGTTTATCTCCTTGATTATTTCTTTCGTAAGAGGAATCTGAGCTACACGAAACATAAATTTAGGTATTGCAAAATTTTGACGATTTGAATTCTACCTAACAAAGTGAGATTTCTCCACTGCCATACGCTTATCGACTTATTGATTGACTTAATTATATTTTCAAAATTAAGCTCCTGAAACTTTTGCTTATCATACGTAAAATACACGCCCAGTATCTTAATCGGTTTATTTATATTTATCTATACCGACATTTTCGTGCGAATGGTGCAGGCTACCGAGCCAGTATGCCTCTGTTTTTTCCTTATTTAATCTCAAACCAGAGATGTCTCCGAATGTCTGAAGAAGCTTTTGTAGTAAGCAAATAGATTTCCCATTTTTCACAAACGTAGCTAGATCATCTGCAAAGACAGAGAGCTTGATAATGCTCTCGCCAACTGGGATGCCTTCGATATCTTTGTTTTGACGTATGGCGATATTCAAGATCTCCAAAGCAATAATAAAAAGATAGGGAGACAAGAGGTCTCCTTGACGGACACCGCGCTCAACGGGGAAGGTTTCAGATGCAAAACCATTATTCATGACGCAACTCGAAATATCCTCATAAAGAACTTCTATCCATGTTATAAAAGAATTCCCAAAGTTAAACGTTCTAAGCGCCATTAATAAATACCTCCAACTTATTGAGTCAAAGGCTTTTTTAAAATCAAATGTCGCGAAAAGTCCGGGCTTATATATACAATTTCGTGTATTCCATGACATCATCAATGGATCTTATAGCATCAAAAATAGTCCTACCTTTAAAATAAGCGCACTGATCCTCGTTAATTATCTCAGGTAGTACTTTTTCTAATCTGGCTGCTAGCGCTTTGGAGCCGATTTTATAATCAACATTTAAAAGTGAAATTGGTCTCCAATTTTCCATGCACCTTCTGTCCTTGCCTTTCTTTTCTATAAGGCGAATTAATGCCTGTCTTTGTGAATTTGAGAGCCTCCCTTGTCTGTAAGCAGTGTTTAAAGAATCCACTAATAGATCACCCAGAATCGGCCAGAATTTTTGGTAGAACTCAGCAGTGAGGCCGTCATTCCCAGGCGATTTATTATTCTTAAAGCTATTCAAAGCCTTGAGACATTCCTCTTTAGTCAGATAACCCTCACAATGAGATTGCAGGTCATCAGACAGTTTTGGCAAATTTAAGTTTTGAGTAAAATTCAGAAAACCCACATTCCAGTTTGCACTCATATTGTTATCTTTATTTCGATAAAGATCCTGATAAAACGATTTGAGTTCAGCCAAGACATCCTTATTGTTTTTACCAATTGATTGTCGTGGTTAAATATTTTCCGTATACAATTTTTAGTGTTCCTTCTATTTTCAAGTTTAAGAAATATTTGTTGTTCCGCTCTCCTTTTTCATACCAAAACGCTCTAGACCGCATTATGTTACCTTGGGCAATATAATCAAACAGAGCATCGTACTCAAGTTTATACTTTTCCAAGTTTTCGATATTACTCTCCGTAGGATCGGCAGCGCATAACCTTTCACATTCTTTTAACTTATTTTCGATATATTCAAGTTTACCTCTTCTTTCTTTAGCTTTTGCTTTGCTATACGTAATCGTCGTTTGCCTTATCCTGTATTTGACCAAGTCCCAAAGTAACCGTTTGTCCTCGACGTCATGAAATTTGTTTAACCAGTCACTGTATTGGGAAGAAATGAGCTCCACATAATTCTCGTCTTCTAATAAGCTAGAGTTAAAACACCAATGCGAGGGGCCTCGCGCCTGGTTTTCACTACTGTTGATATATAGCGTAATGGCAGAGTGATCGGTCTTTATAGAGGGTATGATATCGCTATGCTCCACAACATCCTGCAAGCAATCACTTACCAACCAAAAATCTAAACGACGCTGCACAAAAAGCTTTCTCTGTCTCCATGTATATTGTTTCTTATCAATGTTTCTTATTCTCCAGATATCGATCAAATCATACGAAAATTTTAATTCCTCCACAGTTTTCACAGAATCTTTTTTTTCTATTTTACCACCTGAGTTATCTAAGACAGCATTCAGATGGACATTAAAGTCTCCTCCCATTATAAGCTGACTACTAGAATCAAAATTATGTTCATCAAGGATCTCTAGTATATTCGAAAAATAAGTACACTGTTCAGATATATCATTCGGCGCATAGATATTTAAGAGCAGACAGGGCGAGTCTTGAATCATGGCATCGATCAAAACATACCGACCATCCGGATTATAGATTACGGATTTCGCTTCAAAATCTAACTCACTGCTCACTAAAATAGCAACCCCTTTACTATGGTTTGTTCCATGTGATAGATACATTTTACCCTTGTATTGAAGTTGCCAATTATCAGCTATCTCTTGAGTACTGTAAGTTCCTGGAGAAAGATAATATCCGCCTTTTGTTTTTTGATCCAAGAAAAAATTGCGTTCCTTTTTCTCAAGTCCCGAATCCCCCGAACATGGAGCGAGATTAACTTAAAATTGACATTGTTCACCTGCGTCTCAGCCATACCTAATTCCGATTATTCTAAACAATATAGCCAGTAACAATAGCGACCCAAAAACACACGACAAAAGCAAGACGAAACAAAAGCCCAAAAATTTACATCCACAGAGAAAAAACATGCATAAAAAGAAATAGCAATAAGGAACTGAAGTAACAAACATCCAAGTGGATTAGAAATACAAAACCAGCAAGCGCTCTTACCTCACACTCCAGAACTAACTGTCAAGTAATTAACACCTCGTCTCCAGGCTGGTCTACGGGTTTGTCCATTCTTAGTTCATAATTTAACACCTACTAAGAAAGCGGGCTAAAGAAAAATTTAGATAATTTATTCCTAAGTGGAGGAAGCCGAAGGAGAAGTAGCAACAACAACAAAAAAAATCCTATGGTTTGATAAATTTGCCGTCAATATAAAGTTTGTCAGGCTCAGATTTACTGAAATAAGCCTTACGACCCTCTTTCCTGGCTTGTTTTAAGTTTTTCAATTTGAGGCTTCCTTAGTGTCTGCAATTCTCTTGGTATGTCCTCATACATTCTATACGTGTATTCTTAAGTTTCTTACCACAGCTCAAAACTCGTTCTCTGTCCGAATATCTTAAAAAACGCGCAATAATGGCTCTACTATTCCCTTCTTGCGATGGCTTACCGATCCTGTGTATTCTCTGAAACTCAATATCCTTTTTATCTTGAATACCTAAAACATTTTCAAAGAAAATACCAAAGGTGTCCTTGTGTCTTCCTTCCAATTCACATCCTGCTGGTGTGGCGGCCATTCCTCGATGCCTTCGAATGCCTCAAAAAATTCTCGGCGGCTATAGGCTTCGAGATATAGGATCTTTTTGCGGTGACATCGCTAAAATCTCGTTTGCAGTTTTCCTTTTCTTCGCCCAGCTTTTTTTCAATGTCATCACTCCTTTCGCTCGTGAATTCAAGGTTCTTCTCGATCTCCGTGATTTTATCCTGGGAAGATTTCTGCTTCTCCTTGACTGAGCAACGTTCAATTCTAAATCTGTAACCGAACGTTTCAAATCCGACACCGCCGTAGAGACTTCATCCAGCTTTTTTTCTAAAAGGTCAAGAATGTTGAGCTTCGATAGGATCAAATCAATCTTCTCGCCAAGGCCTTCCGCCGCCATGACTTCGTCGTCCGATTCAGAGGACACGTTTTTTGGTCGCTTATCCACAGGACTAGACTCCTCAGAGCTTACCGAAGAAAGAGAACAGCGAACTTTTCTTTTTTGAAGAACTTTCTACCTCCATTCGCGTTGGTATAGCCCGAAAATTTTACCCCGTAGACGGAGCCATGAACAGCACGTCTACATTATACGCTGTCTCCCCAGTCTCTCTAACAAAAAAAAAACATTATCTTGTTGGCGTCTTTTGCGACAACAATTTTGTCGGCGGTCTCACTTATCTCTCCCACGAAATACTCTTTGATCAGATTGAGATCGTACCGCCCAGAGTTAAAACCGAGGACTGGCACTTAGTCGCACCATTCTTCAATGAGTTTGCGGCGTTTGTTCGGAATGAAATCAATGTCTTCCGGCATAAATTCTGCTCGAACCCTTTCCCGAATGTTATTTGCTCGTCGTTCCAACTCTTTCACAAACTTGTTAATCAACTCTTTCGGATCTTTCTCGCAGATGTGTGTTGAGGTTCACTCAAGGGTATCCCCAACGGATACGGAAATTAGCACGTGCGCGTTTTCAAACACCAACATGCTGGTCGGTTCTTTTCTGAAATTGGCATCGCCAAATGCTACGAAGTCATACAATATGGCGTGTGGGAAGGATTTCGTGAAAGTCTTTGGTTGGGTGCTTTCATTGCGCCCAACTTCACATCCCCATGCTTCGATAACATTGAACCCCGCCTCTCGTTGCGCTCTTGTTCGTTTGATGGTGTCTTCAAACAACTCTTCGCGGGTTTTGAACGCTCTTTCTTTGGTCTTCTTGTTCTTCATATTTGGGGGTATGGATTCGTTTCGATCTGGCATACATCTTGGGCACCCGTGATAATAACACCCGTGATATTGGAAGACTGTGTTCGATGTGGGGTGAAACCCATCAACAGGGGCTCCAGCTACCCACCTTTCTCCTCCATGACCGCACATTGCGTGATGGATGTAAATCCCTCGCCTCCGTGCTTCACTTTCCAACCAATTGATGGGTGCCGCGTACGTGACTTTGTCGGGGAAGAAAGCTATTTCGAAACTTGTTCGCTTTACTTCCACTTTCGTGTTTGGGCATATAATTTTTGTTTCGCCTTTGGAACATGTCTCATTGTGCCGGTAAAGATGTCCGGCTTGTATAAATCTTTGTTTACAATGAACACACACAAACACTCCATCCAACTTGTCGATGTTTTTGATAAGAAACGCGTGCCCTCCATACACACCAATCGTTAGAATGTTTCTGATCTGCTCTGGCGCATTTCGAATGAGATGCCAGACAATACTGTCGTCTTTCCGCTCTGGCTCGTACACGCGGATGGCCAACCACTCGTTGAAAGGTTTTGCTCTGTTGAGATATTGCTCAACTTTATCCAATTCATCCAGCGATGTTTTTGGACAATCTGGGAAATGTGCTGTTTGTGGAACACCGAAGAAACCTCGCGCAAGCTGCAGTGCTGCTTGTTTGGAGCGATCTATTCTTGTTCCTTCATTAACAACAATACAACGCCATAAACAATGGTTGTCGCGGAAAGCGTCAATCGCCGCCATTGCTCGTCCTTGAGCGGCATCTGCCCGATTTCGCAACCAATCTGGCAAAGAGCCTGTTCCCAACAACGGAGCATGATCCAACACAATTTTTACTCAACGCTTTCAAAGCCAACAAAACGCCATTCCGTGTTTGGTCTCTCAACATTCACAAGACCCAACCTCTCCTCCTCTTTTCGGCGCAACCATTCCTCTGCCTCATAAAATCTTCGAATCCAAGGGGAACCAAGCCGCGGGTTTGTGTATCTCAATATCAGGTCGCCGTTTTCAGTGTTAACCAACAAATATGAATATGTGCGGCTTTCTCTTTGATAACCTTCATAAATGCAAGTGTCAAGTCTTTTCAGTTATTCTCCAGGTAACATATCTCCGCCCTTCTTTTGTTACACCTGCGGTTATCGAAGAAGAGGTGGCCAATCCTTGATTAAGGTTTCTCCTGGTGGGGTTAGCCTGTGGCGTTGTGTTTCCAACAGCCGTGGCGTGATTGGGTTTCTTTCTGTAGGGGGTTGCTCTGCTAACTCCGCAAAAACTCTTTCCAAAAACTCTTCGTCTTGAGGGTTTGTTGAATAATTCGTTGTAGGATTATTCGTAAAAGTTTGTTGATTTTGTGGTCTTCGTGGAGTAGGAACAGGAGGTCTCTTTCGTCGTGGGGCTAGCACAGGTTTTTTCCTTCGTGGTGCCGGTACGGGTCACTCACCAAACACGGTGTCGAGATATTCAAGTATTGCGGTCTCGTCGTATTGTGGCTCTCTCGCAGTCGCCATATAATTACCGGAAAAATTTCGGCGCAAATTTTTTTGTGCTGCTCTTTGTTCAACAGGCCGCGCCGTCGGCTTGCTCTCCCCGCGCGTTGGTTCGGTTTCCATCAATTTAACCTCTCGGCTCATTTGTTCAATTCGGTGTGTCATGCTTACCCACACGACGCACTTGTTCAATAGGGTGTCGCACACTTGTGCACACGACGCGCTTGTTCAATATGGTGTGACACGCTTGTGCACACGTTGCACTTGTTTAATAGGGTGTGATGTCTGCTCTACCATGCACAATGGGTTGGAAGTGTGATGGGTGGTTTATGTTGTAGATGGTATTTGATGGGTGGTACCTGAGTAGTATATAGAGGATCAGTCAAATACTACCAAGGTCCAACTTTTGTGTGAAGGAGCTGGCGACGCAGACAAAAAAGTTGGACGAGGTGGTATTTGACTGATCCTCTATATACTACTTACTTCTAAATACATAATAATAGGGGATACATGAAGTACCTACGAAAAAAACAGCTGACCTCGATGAGGTCTCAACTTGAGCCTGCGATATGGTCACGTATTACTGATCAGCGGATACTTTGTTTTGACAGGTGTCAATTGGCCATAACATGGACGTCCAATATCAAAGATGTACGTTGTAAACTAGCTTGTCAGCTAGAGAAATGATGAACAAAAGTTCAAAAGTACTGCGTGGCACTAAATAGGGTGAAAGTGTTAAAAACAAAAGGTAGTAGAGCGCCAAAAAGTAGTTTGAAAGACAAACCATACTGTTCGGGCATAGCCGTTCATCAGTGGTATGTCAGCTAGAGTATGGCCACCATGTTAGATTATTAACTATTATTATTATTAGGATACAAAAATTGCGGGTTACAATATTTAATATTATTATATTTAATATTTATATTGCGCTTTACAATACACAATTAATGGGAGATTTAACATCGCATACATGAAAGGGCGGACGTACGGACGTACGAAACGTACGTAGTTACGTGCCACGTACGTACGGTGACCAAAACCAAATTTTCTCGAACAGATGGGTTACCATATTTTCCTAACCATGGTGCTCTGCTAATAAACTGAAAGAAAGTTGACGTGACATCTGACATAAGTGGGCGCATGTCTGAAACCTCCTTTGTTTCATCTGCAGTAGCAGCCCAAAATCCTTTATGAAAGCCTCAGCTACTTTCAGTATTTTACTATGATGATCAAATGTTTGTTTAGTTCGTTGAAATGGGTTTTGGTATGGGTCTTGCATAAAACAACACGACACAATAGTTTGGTTTTAAAATTCTGCTGATATGAATATTTAACAATTATTCTACGAGGGCGCGCTGGATATGAAGTGGTTATAATCATTTCATATCCATCAAGCCCGAGTAGAATAATTGTTTTATTAAAACTCTACGGCGCAGAATTGAGAGTCTGAACAAAACAAGTGAAAGAAAGGAAGCCAGAAAAAGACAAAACCGAATAAGGGAAACATGTTGTCCATCACATGACTAAACAAAAAGGGCGCAAAACCTTTCGGTGTGTTGCAACGTTTGCGAGCAAAAGAGAGTTTAAGCATGACGTTTACGGCAGACGGCAAACGGCAAAGAGTACCTCTAATTTTTTTATTTTCTTCTTGTAATCGTTAAATAAATCACACAAAAATGGACAAATGTCTCCTACTATTCACCGCAAATTTAAATATTTTCACACTACTGTACGGAAAGCTGAAGACAGACGGCAAAAGTTTCATTTTTGCCGTTTGCCGTTTGACGTAACGTCATGCTTAATCTCGCTAAAGTTGAATGAATAATAATAATAATAATAATAATAATAATAATAATAATCACTTTATTTAAGTCTCAAATCTATTTAGCCGAGCACAGATGCTCTACTAATTGGGGAGACTAAATGAAATCAACTCTAACTAAACTCAACTCAAATGTTGGTTTTTGGGAGAGGGAAAAACCGGAGTACCCGGAGAAAAACCTCTCGGAGCAGAGTAGAGAACCAACAAACTCAGCCCACTTACGTCGCCGAGTCCCGGAATCGATCCCGGGTCTCATTTGTGGAAGGCGAGCGCTCTCACCACTACGCCAACCCTGCTCCCAATGAAACTGTTTGATAACAACGTTGAAGCTTCA